>JANUWF010001825.1:1800000-2210639 GCA_026120185.1 Voacanga thouarsii
ATCATTGAACTAGTAAGTATAGGTGGAGGTCTCCCATGCTCTAGCTTACCATCAAAAGATCTACCATCTCTTTAATAAGGATGATTACGGTCTAAAAACTTTCATTGTCCCATGTAACAATGCTTTCCACCATTTTTTAACCACTGAGAATGGGTGTGTTTTTGACAAATTAGATATGCAAGTTCCCTTTTTGTACTCCATTCTGACAAAGTGGCATAACCAAGAAAATTGGTAATCATCCAAAGTAATGCTGTACGCATTTGGAAGTTTTGATTTATGGACGCATCATAGGTCTTCACTCCAACATCCTATAGCTCTTTTAATTCAACAATTAAAGGCTGCAAGTAGACATCAATGTTGTCTCCAGGAGCAAAAGGGCCAGGTATCAACAATGATAACATGAAATATGATTGCTTCATACACATCTATTGTGGCAAATTATAAGGTATTAATACAACATGCCATGTACTATGAGATACACTCATATTCTTAAATGGATTAAATCCATCAGATGCCAAATCAAATCTAACATTTCTAGGCTTTTCATTGAATTCAAGATATTGATGATCAAAAGACTTCCAAGAAGGGGAATCAGGTAGGTGTCTTATGCATCCATTTTTTGTGCGACATTCACTATGCTATTTCATACTGGCAGTAATTTTTTGCGACATAAATAACCTTTGTAATCTAGGCTTTAGTGGAAAATTCCACAATACCTTGTAAGGAATTTTTCTCTTCCACCTGTGGGATCTTTTTCATATGGCTACCATCTAAGATAACTACATGTCTTGCATTCCTTCCAACTCTCTTTATCCCTCCAATAAATAATGCAATCATTGGGACATGTATCTATTTTCTCATAGCCAATGCCTAATTGCTTCATCAATTTATTAGCTTCATACATATTTTTAGATAAGTTTGAAAATGCCTCAGGAAATGTTTCTCGCAACAAGTCAAGAAGCATGTTAAAGGATTTATTGCTCCACTTACCACTACACTTGAGATAAAGCAAACGATTAATGAAAGAAAGTTTTGAAAATTTTTTACATCCCGAATACAGATCTTGTTGAGAATCATCTAAAAGTTTATAAAACCTTTCAGCCTCTTTGTTAGGCAATTCATCTCTAGAATCTATGTTATCACCCTTCACATGATCCATTCTTAGGACTCCAAATGTGTCATGCAGCAATCCTTCCATGTCATCCAACCCTCCTATCTCATTTGACCCTTCAATATTGTTAACATTGTTAGACTGGCTATCGACATTCAAATGTAAATTAATTATTGATGGATCAGTATAAGTAAGTTCATCATGTGCAACTCAGTGTGTATACCCTTTAATAAAACCTCTAACAATTAAGTGTTCTTTGGCTTCCTACCTAGAAACTACTATTCCCATTCTGCAATCTTTACATGGGCATGAAATCCTCCCATTTATAGCTGAATTGGAAAAGGGCAAAGCTCAAGAAGTATTCAACTCCTTCTTCATACTTAGCATTATTTCTTGACAGATTCATCCATCATTTATCCATTATAGAAAGTTGAAAACCAAATACAAGCAAAGATGCAAAAAAGGAACAAACACATTACTTCATCTTTAAAATTGCTAAATATATTAAATAATTCCTATCTACTACTGTAGTGGATAGTTTAAGTTTGGGAAATTGCACAAGAGGATGACTTTTTTTTCAAAAAAGAAAGAAGATGAACAAAGAACAATCATTCTATACGACAAACGTTCTTTATTCTTTATTTTAACTATAATTTGAATAGAAAGGTGAATCAAATACTATAGCAAAAGGGTTTTAGAATTAATTGGTCTTACAACAAAAAAAGAAGCAAATTTATTCAACCTCAAACAAATAAAATTTCAAAAATTCTTGCAAAATAGTAAGCTAACCTATTAAAAATAATGAAGAAACTATAGAAACTAATGATACAAACTTAATAGGTTGTTAATCTTCATATTCATAGCAATACTTTTGTCTCTTGGTTAGAGCATCGAAGCAAGTAAAACAGAAATAGGACAAACAAAAACATGGAAACAACCACAAAATGATAAAACATTATTCTAGCTCAGTAAGAAATTGCTTATGGTATGGAAATGAAAGCTGAAAATCCAGTCCAAAGATTCATTCAACCATAAGTTAGGTCACAAATTCAAAACACAAGATGAAGAACCTAATAAGAACTTGGTGTATAAGTCCAAACTCAGTATTTTCCAATGCAAACTAAGGTAAATATTGACTTGGATGGTTTGATATAGGAAAAGTGGTTGATTGCTATAGCAAGTAAACCAAGACTTTTCTTTCCAAATTCAAGACTCAAGAGCTAGGCAAAATGTCTATTCTAGTTAGCATGAATGGTGGAAATGCACACTAAATTGGTAAAGCTATACATTCCAATAAGAAGGAGTTCCATTTAAAGTCAAATAACACAATATTATTTGCCAATCATTGCAAAGAAACAACTTAAGGATATATTACTGCCTAGACGCAAAGCAGTAAGGATATAACTAATGTTAAAGCCATTCATACATAGAAAATTCCTATAGCACAAGGTATTGCATGCAAGTCAACTATGGGAACATTATCGAAAGGCTCCGGATCATGTGGAGACAATTTATGAACTAGTGTATTATGATTTACGTGGAATGTGGGATGTAACATTTGATGTTTCTGATCCCCCCCCCCCACCCCTTATCCTTTTATATGAAAGTATAAAGTCAAGTTGAACTAGTGCCGCATGTACAGCTTCACCGAATTCCTAACAGTTAAACTACAACTTTAATAAAGAGCTTATTTTTTCCAAAGTATAGCAGCAATACCAAAAAAAACCCCATTCCTTTGCCTCTAACAACTCTACATAACATGAAAAACATACACAAAGCATATACAAAAGCTGCAAATGTCCCAAAACTTCTCCAATCCAAAGTTATTATAGAAAAAACTGTCGTTAGACAAACTAATGAAGCAGAATGTTGAAAATATATGATTGTAGAAAAAACTGTCATTAGACAAACTAATGAAGCAAAATGTGTATCAAGAAAAAACTGTCTTCTATTCTAAAGTTTAAAATATATGATTGCAGAATGTTGAATGAATCAGAAACTGACACATACAAGTAATAAGTCAAAAATAGACAAAGCTAAACTCATCTTTCGCATATTTACAAGTCCATTGAAAAAACTGGAAAAAATGATTATTTAATCAACTATGCATAAGGGCAATAGGCCTACTAACAATTCATATACTTTGTACAAATTAAAACATATGTATTTTAGCCCTAGACCCCATATCAAAAGTATACTTAACAGAGGAAGACTAATCAACAACCTTACAATATGTAATTCCACCATGCCAATTATGCTCAAAAGATGAGGCAAAGGAATCAAGGAGGGAAACGAAGCATATTATCAGTAACACTAAACGGGTTTCTTTGCACAAAATCGCAGTTCAATTTCCAAAATCCATAAGAATAATAATAAAAAAAAACCCCATCAGAACTCAGAATCCAAGCCATTAAGAATAGCGGGGAAATTATAGATCACAAATAACACATTGCATAACATTAGCCTATCAGAATTAACCTAGTTCCAAACCTTGAAAAAGAGAGTAGAGAACAGAAAATAGAGAATCCAAATCTTGAAAGATAGGCTCCTCGAGACCTGGAGATGAACTGGTAGGAGAATATAGCGACCTAGCCTAAGGAGAATTTAGCGACCAAACCGAATGTGAATGAGGCACCCACACCTTAAATAGTGAAGTTGCTTGGTGGTTTAAGGCTGGAATAGGGAGACTGATTAAGCACCAGAAGAATGATGTCGGCAAAAAAGAAAGGGAAGGGAGTTTTGGTGCCAAAAAAATTAGGCAAATTTTGGCGTATCTGTAGCTGATACTGTATAATTTTAGTGCCTTTTTTTTTCTACCTATAAATAATATTCAAATTAAGTTTTTTTAGGAGAAATATTATACTTTAATTATGACATATAATAAATGTCATTATATATATATTTGTTGTTACACTTAATTTTAGATTATTTCACAATTACATTATTTAACTATATTTGTAATATATGTTGAAAAGTAAATGTCATAATAAAATTTTATTTTAACATTCAAAAAAATGTGTCATTAAAACTATATCACAAATGCCATTTTTTGTTGTAGTGCGCATGGAAGAAAAACTTAAAAAGCTGCGTTTTTGAGGTAATTAATTTTTCTTCTCTTCTCTTGAACCATTTAATTAAATACGAGTGATCATTTGCATGGATTCTATTTTAATTTTCCACTGCATGTAAATTGGTTTGCATGATCGAAATCTAACAGTTTGTGCCATAGGGAATTTGTGGAAGTATCATGTCAATGATACTGATTTGATTTCAGTAGCATGAGTATACTGAATTGATTATATAATATTGGTAGGATTGTAATCGTATTCATAATGTAGGGCAACTTTATTGATAGGACGAGTTCCTATAGGTTGATATGAGATCACAATGTGGTTTTTCTTATTGAATACGTGTTTTGAGAATAATGTATGATGTGTATATGAAAAGCTTAATATAAGTGTTATGAAAGATTATGGTCTCGCATGTTAATATATTGGTATTTCTTGAAAAGATAAATCTTATAATTAGTTTCAAAATTGTGAATCTCCCATGAAATATTTTGTGGATTATATGATAGCATAAAATATCATTTCTTTTCAACATTTCCAGTAATTTTCTCATACATCATAAATGTTGAAACTCACACATAGTACACTACAGGACTTACTGAGATTTTTACCTCACATGACTTTATTCATGTTTTATAAGGAGATTTGATTAAATTCAATGCTAAAGAGAATCATGTTGATGTTATTTGGGAATCTATATTTTGTATTTGGATTTCTTTATTTGGTTTATGTTTGTATTCGAAGGATTGTATTAGATTTTTATCTTTGGAATTTATTTATATTGTTTAGAATTTCTTTATTAGTTATTGCGTTACAAAGAATTCTTGTCACTTAGACGGGATGACATTCTTGACCTCCCAAGCCTTGTGGTTGTGGGGTGTTATACAAATAGTTTTTTGAATCCTGAAAATAATGGTCTGTGCTAATTCTACATTGCTTTACGCATTCACATTTTATCTATTGTTCTCTTGTGAATTGGCACATTTGAAGTGTGCATGCATATACCTACACATCTTATTATCTTTAATTGATCCTACCAAAAAAATACTAGTTCAAAGTAATTTCTATGTTCAGGATTTTGTGATGCTTTAACTAGAAAATGCTTTTGAACTCAAGAATGATATGGCAGTCACATGTTGAACTACATATTTTGAAAAAAAATGTAGGAAATCCTTAACCTACTTCCCAACATACTCAAGCACCAAAATATTTCCAAGCTTCTTAGTACAATAGTGATATTATAATAGAAAGTTGAAGATCACCAATCTAATTTATCTTTTGTCTACTCCATAACTTGAATTTAGGTAACTTAGCTCTTGTTATCAAAGGAAAAAACAAGGAGATCCTGAACACTCTTGTTGCAGTTGTTTTTTTTTTTTTCTAATTTATCTTTTATCTACTACATGTTAATTGCTGCATAACTTGCTAGATAGAATATCATATACATCAATTCATTAATCTTTTGTTGTAACTTTTAAGTATGGATAATTTCCATCTATGTGTAAGACTTTAAGTATGGATAAAATGTAGCCTAAACTTCCAACTTTTTCTATGCAATAACAAATTGCTAATTTTCAGAAGATCACTATAGGCAATTCCTAGTCTATAGTATTTGACAATAAATGCTTCTTGCAAAATGAGATGTTTTATGGGAATCCCTCAATGGTTTCATTATTGGATTTCGATCATGCAAACCAGTTTACACGCAGTGAAAAATTAAAATGAAATCCACTCAAAGAATTACTCGTATGTAATTAAACAGGTTAGGAAAGGGAAGAAAAAATCGTTACCTCGAAAACGTAGCTTTTAAAATTTTTCTTCGCATGTGGAACCCTTCCAAAAGATTGTTTAAGTACGAACCACTAAAATTCCAAGTATAGGAATTTTTCTAATCGTATTCTGATGAGGAACTATACTCTACTGACAACAAGAACTGATGCTAGTAGGTTATAATTTGCTGACATTAGGGATTAATAATTTTTGAGATGAAAACTAACAAAAAAGGCTATTATATTTTAGAACTAGAAGGCGACAGTTTTTCCTTCAGCAATCAAAGAACCAATTCCCTACTTTTATATACACACACCACACGAAAAAACCTTTTCCAAAAATTTTCTAAACCTTTTAGGAAATCAGTACAGAGCCCTTTTCATTAATGGGCTTGGGTCTCATAAATTACAATTAGGCCCTAAAGCTTTTAGTAATTACAATTTCACCCAAACAATTATAATATTTTATAATTATCCCATAATTATTATTTTGTCTCACCAATTAATCTCATAATATTATCAAATAATATTTTGAGTACCAATTCATCTATTATGTATGACCTATTAGGATTTCTAGTCAATTGGTAGCTAATATAAATTAACTCGAATTGCTATAGAACTAATAGTCCTTAGTAATTAAAATTAACTTATTAATTCTAATTAAGATTAATTTATTAATTCTTTAATTAATAAATCCGTATTTAGCAGATCAAGAGTGGCATCTAACAATGCATCATGACCACCCAAAAATCTAGAAAGTCAAGTGACTTAACATAAACCTTTCAATAGAGAAACGTCAGTACAATAAATTCATTTTACCATGCAATATCTCATCTGGTTTAGAGTATGGAATTAGTACAATCTCCTTCTAGAATATAAATTAATTCTGGCCTGAATATTCTAGTATTTGTTCCGGAATCCATTACTCAACATGTGCATCAATTGGAACTATTTCCAACACATAGAGAGTGGAATTAAAGTACATCGTTCAGTAAACAAAGTACCTTAGAGATCTTAAGTCCAATGATACTTGCACATTTGCTATAATGAGATTCTATCACTGGCACCAAATAGTTATCCATGTAATTATCTCATAGTTAGGTCATCTAATGAATTTTTTCAAGTAATACGTATCCACGTGTTAACTTTGAGTATCACAAGAAGGCTATAAAATGTAGACAATCACTAACTTGTCTTAATTGTATGTTATATGTGTTGTACATGTACCTATTTGATTTTACTAACATGATGTTAATATAAAATATGTGTATTAATTGTAAATTCACTTATTTTAATAATTGGTAATTTTTACGTTGTGAATTTTGAGCTAATACTAACTTTCTTTATTTTTTAGGTTTTGGCCCTCATTTATGATACGCCGGATTGACAATGATATTTTGGTTGAAACAAATTTACTTTTATTTTATTTTAGTATAATTATTAATTTTTGGTTTGTGCATTCTTGTTTTAATCATGTCAAGTTCATGCATTTTTTTAGGATATTTTTTATTTATTTCTTTTAATATAAAAAATAAGAAAAGAAAAAAAAACTTTTACACATTTGACCAGAAAAATGCCAGTGTTGGCATAAAAAAAAAATTGACTGTGTTCCAAGACCAAGCCAGTGTTGGCTTGTCTGGTCAAAGGACACAACAAAAAGATAGCTTCACTTTTGTTTTTTCTTTTAATCTTTAGCTTTTTCGCAACAAAGTAAACTGAGGCCTCACTCATTTTTTCCTTTCTTTTTCTCTTTCCTTTTTCTTTTCTTTTTCCTTTTTCCTTTTTCTCCTTTTTCCTTGTCCTTCCCTGACATCCTTTTCCTTTTTATTTTTCTTCTTTTCCTTTTCCTCCCAAATTCCTTTTTCTTTTTTGCTGTGTTTCTTTTCTTCTTCTGTTTTCTTCTCCTAACCGTTGCTAACTTCTTCTTCTCAGTTTCACTAGCAGCCATATCCTCCCCTCTTCTTCTTTAATTTCTTTTGTTATTCTACTTCTTTTCCCACTAAGATTTAATTCTGCACCCATTCTTCTTTCAACCCATGGTTTATTTTCTCATTTTTCACCTCTAAATCTTCTTCATTCACCAATTTTACTCACCATTAAACTCTTAGTTTCTCTTTAATTTTTTGAAACTTGTTGAAGTTTGGTGGTGCAAACATGAAAGCTCAAAAGTTGGAGAAAACTTAGCTCCAAAAATGTCTTCAAGAAACGGTAAAATTTTTCCTCGTGAATTTTTGGACATTTATTGATTTTTAATTTTGAGAAAAAATTTGCTTGGCTTGAACTTATGTTGTGAAATTTATTTGGTGTTGGAAATATGCACAGAATAATATGCTAGTATTTCCTTGCTTCTACAATTGTCTGTGTATTTTTCTGGAATTGTTGAATTTATGGTGATCTCGGGTACTTTTTGAGCATAATGTGATATTACCCTTGTGTTAATTGCATTGTTGAAGTTGGTGGAATTGTGGGTTGAATATGTGCTACTTTGATTGTGGGTTTGGAGTTGTGCATAAGTGGAAGGATTTGTGAACAAAATTTTGGAGGGAATTTTTGAAAAGAAAAAATAGTGGAGCTTTGCTTTTGAGTTAATTATAAAAATCATTTTTGAAAGCTGTTATTGTTGTTGAGTGAAAGAATACATAGGACTAAATAGGTCTCTAAACCAATCAAATGCAATAGGGCATCTTCATCTCATGATCCTTTCTTAGAGCTACCTTCTTTGCACCTAAGTGTTTTTGTTGATAATGAATGTACGGAGTGGTATTCTAATAGGGCCACCAATAAGATTATCATTGAGAAAACCATAAAGCTTTCTTTGGATCAATCACTTCATATAATTCAAATGTTTAGATAGTTTGGTTGGGCCCCTATTGTCACGTGAGGGGTAATTTTTATCCACTTGTAAAAGAAGTTTATACTAACATAAAAGATAAAAAGAAATGACACCTCAGGAAAATAAAAACTGAAGTAAAAGGCACCTTAATAAAGTTAGATAGAGAGATGTTGGCTGCGATTTTGGGCATTCATGATGACGGTTCTTGGGTTGAAATTGCTCAGTGTGGTAAGAAAATTGTTTTTGATCCAAATTGGGATTTTCAAATTGCTTATCATAGTTGGGATTGAGGTTTAGAACTTCGAAAAATGGATCTTTCTTTCTTTCTAATTATAATCTTGCTCCTTACTTGAGGGTTATTATATATCTTTGGTGCTTTAATGTTTTCCCTCGAGCAAGAAATTTGAATGAAGTTAGAATGTTTGATGTGTATATTCTTTATAAATTGCTTCATGAAGAACCTATTCTCCTTGCCCCTTTATTGCTAACATCTATGTGCGAAGTAACAACTTATAGCCTTACTTCCAAAGCATATGTGTTTCATTTGGTGATTACATAGGTTTTTAATGCTTTGGGAGTTTGCTCAGAGAATGAAATTGTGGAGACTACGACTGCACGCAATGTTGTTACTAAACAATTGCTCTGCCATTGTGGTTATAAGTTTGATATTGTAGCATAATTATGGATAAAACCAAGAGAGGGTGCCCAAAATAGTCTTTCTAAGCTACAAGTTGAAGAAGAGGAAGCACCCTTACCAAGAAGGATTATTGGGAGACCTTTAAGTGTTAGTGATAATATCTTAGCTACATTACAAAAAAAATATTCTTCCGTGATAAAATATTTTCCTAGCTAAAGGCCTTTTTTACCTTGCTAAAGCCTTTCTGTGAGGATAAAAATTTGTTGCTGCTTCATTGCTGAAGCGCCATCGCCAAAGCATTCGAGCGACAAAACATTGTGTTTTGTAGCAAATGTGAGCCTTTTAGCGAGAAAAATTGTTTCCTCACTAAAGCTCCAACTTTTTGCTAGGAAAAGTTTGGTCACAAAAACTGTAAAATTTTTGTCACCAAAAGTGTGATTTTGTCACTAATGACTATATTTTCATGACAAAAAAAATTTTCAATAAAGGGCCAATTTTATTTCACAAAGTAAATCCGTTTGTAAAAATATTTTTATAACTTTTTAGCAAGGAAAACTTTGTCACCAAAAAACCATTAATGGCGACAAAATTTTTGTCATTGGTGAGGAAACTTTCCTGGCCGAAGGGTCATTCTCTTTGGCAAGAAAAACTTTTGCTTGGTCCATGTGAATCCACCACATCTGATTGCACACCGTACTGCTTTTTACTGCATGGTCCACATGCACCCACCATATTGGATTGCACCACTCCACTCCAATTATACGCCTTGTGAGAAATCTACTCCAATTTTTTGCCTTGTGAGACTCAAACCCTGGTCCGACAGGAGTGCAATATGCACACTCAACTGCTAGGCCAAATTTCATGTTTGGTCATATATATTTATACTTAAACTATTTTTAAAGTTTAATTTTAATTTTTTAAAAACATTAGTATAATAACAAAATATAATAATCGTACTAAGTTTACTATTAAAATAAATGATTCAATATAATAAGTTATTTTATATATTTATATAATTTAAAAAATCTATATGATGTTAATTATGTCATCAGTTTTATTAAATAATTTTATACATATATATCAATTAGAAAAAAAAACCCATACATTATATTTTCTACACACACACACACACACACATGTATACATATATACACATAGACACATAAACATATATACATATATATATACACACTCACATAGGCACACACATATTCATAAATATTCTGTAACTATTCTAGAGTTATATTAGAGCTTAATAGATAAAGGAAAAAAAAAATGATATTTGAAACCTTCCTAATTTCGGTCGATAAAAAAGGAAATAATTCCCTACTTTGGAAAATTATAAGTCTTGTTTCTAAATTAGAATAAGGAATTAACGAATTAACCCTATGTTTTGGCCGGCTACCGCAGTGCATAAAAGGAAGAAATTTAAATTTTGGAAGGAAAAAGGAAATAAAGGCTCCAAGAATTATTCTATTCCCCCAAGCAAGGCAGGTGATGGCTAGGAGGGATTAGATTTGGAAAGAAAACCCCTCAACCCGAGATTATTATTCTAGGAACCAAACTAAGAAGTAAACATAATATAACTACTAAAATAAAGTACATTAAATAGGGAACTTTGGGAGGAATAAGAAAATAAATTTGGGAATAAATCTCTTTGGGTAATTAGCTCCCTAAATCATGGAATTGTATCCTCCCAATATGGTAAAGACAGCTACCACAAGGTGGCCGATGAAGGTGACTAAGAAGGAAGGTAGGAAAAAGGAAAATAAAGGATGTCCAAGAAAAAATTGGCCATCGATCCCCCAACCCATTAATAAAATCTCAATACCCTTACCAATGAACCACACTATTCTTATACCTTAAGTGAACAATAAAATTCTTATGTACTAGAGTTTGCCTTCTCAATTCTCTCCTTAGTGAAATTTATGCAACAAGGTAAACTAATAAACACTCAAATAATGCATGCAAGCACTATAGAATAACTTAGAAGAAATTGTACCTAATTAAATCACACTCAAGACATACGAGATTTATAAGATCAAGAATAGTTATATTTGGATATAAACGATGTAATGCCTCTTCCCGGGCACATTAAGGTGGGGTTTTACATTCTCCCCTCCTTAAAGAAATTTCATCCTAAAATTTGTGGGTATTACCTTTACAGCAGTTCCTGGTATTTCTTCTTCATCTACTCTTCGGTTTCCCAAGTTGTGTCTCATGTCCTATGATTTTCCCATAATACCTTAACCATTGGTATCTGCTTGTTCCTTAGTTCTCTGATACTCCGATCTACAATCTTAATTGAATTTTCCACGTAGCTTAGGTCCGGATATAGCTGAAGAGGCTCATCATTGAGCACATACTCCGAGTTCGGTATGTATTTTGTTAAGTTAGGACATGTGAAGGACATTATGTATCCCAGTCAGGCTCTCCGGTAATTCTAATCTGTACGCTTCCGGTCCAATCCTCTCAATTACTTAGAAAAGTCCTAAATACGTGTGTAATCCCTTACTTGAAATTCGAGATCCCTTCTCTGATTATCCGCATAACTCTTCTGTCTACTTTGTGCCGTCTTCAATCTTTCTCTGATCAGTCTTACTTTATCCGGTATATCTTGAACACTGATTTCCCTAGTCCTACTAATCTGTCCATATTCTGTCCAATTCCAATACAATGGCACTTAGCACTTCCGTCCGTACAGTGTTTCATAGGGTGCCATCCCTATCGAAGACTGATAGTTGTTATTGTATGCTAACTTTGCATACGGTAACGAATCAATCCAGGCATCCCTAAAATCTAGGATACATGCCCTCAGCATATATTCTAGAATCTGAATAACCCTCTTAGACTATACATCCATCTACGGGTGTGTTGTCATGTTGAACATCAGTGTAGTCCCTATTGCCTCTTAGTACTTGGCCAGAATTTGAACGTAAACCTCGGGTCTCGATCAGATGTAATGTTGGTCGGAATTCTATGTAATTGTACTATTTCTTGGGTGTATATCTGAGTTAGCTTCTCCATAAAGTACCTTACGTTTATTAGAATAAAATGTGCAGACTTTGTTAACCTATCAACCACTACCCAAACAGTATCTCGCTGTGTCTTTGTCATAAGAAGCCCGGTGAAAAAATCCATGGTTACTTGTTACCACTTCCACTCAAATATCAGTAGTGGTTGTAGCAACCTGACCATCTTGTTATACTCCGCTTTGACCTTCTAATACGTTAGACACGTGGATACATACTTCACAATATCCTTCTTCATACCAAGCCACCAGTTCTTTAAATCTGGGTACATTTTTACTTCCCTTGGGTAAATGGCATCCTTACTCTTGTGTGCTTTGCCCAGGATTTTCCTCCTTAGGTCCCTGTCCTCCAAAACACATAACCATCCTCGGATGGAAAATACTCCCGACTCATTTTCCCGAAAATCTTTCCCTCCCTAGCAACTTCCTTAGCTTTGAAGGACTAAAACTCCTTACTATTTCGCTGCTTTTTAACAATTTCCTATCTCAAATATGGTTCAAACCTCAAGTTATATATGTAAATCTTTCCTTCACATAATTCTACCCCCATTGGCAAGTCTTGCTTTCCTGCTTAATGTATCACTACTACGTCAGGTTTTCCTGAGTGATAGTTTATCAAACACTGATACTCTTCCAAGAACTCCATCCATCTTAATTGTTTGAGATTCAGATCCTTATGGGTGAAGATATACTTGAGACTTTTATAGTCCATGAATATCTCGTACTCAGCCTTATACAGATAATGACACTATTTCTTAAGCGCAAACACAATTACTGCCAGCTCTAAGTCGTAGGTGGAATACTTCCCTTCATGAGGCTTCAGCTTGCAAAAGGCGTAAGTGATCAACTTATTATCTTACATCAAGACTACTCATAAGCCTTCCTTGGAAGCGTTCGTGTACAAAGTATAGGGCTTGCTCTCCTCTGATAAGCTCAACATTGGGATAGTCATCAACCTCTTCTTAAGTTCTTGGAAGCTTTTTTCACACTTCTCATTCCACATAAAGGGGATATCTCTCCTTAACAAGTGGGTTATTGGAGAAGCTTTGGTAAAGAATCCCTTAATGAACTTTCTGTAGTATCCAGCTAGACCCAAAAAGCTTCTAATCTCAGTAATATTCTCCAGTTGCTTCCAGTTCAAGATGGCTTCCACCTTAGGTAGATCCACTTTAATGCCGCCTTTCGTCACCACATGACCGAGAAATGCTACAGCATCCAACCAAAACTCGTACTTGCTAAACTTTGCATACAATTTATACTCCCTTAATTTCTCCAACACTAGTTTCAAGTGTTCTGCTTATGCTTTCAGACTCTTGGAGTAGATTAGGATATCGTTAATGAATACCACTACAAATTTGTCCAGGTATAGTTGGAAAATCCGGTGCATGAGATCTATAAACACTACTGGGGCATTAGTCACTCCGAATGGTATCGTCATGAACTTAAAATGGTCGTATCTTATGTTGAAAGCTGTTTAAGGAATGTCATCCTCCTTGATCTGTACCTGATAGTATCCCTGCCTAAGGTCCAACTTTAAATAGTAGCTAGATCATTGAAGTTGATCGAACAATTCATTTATCTTCAGAAGAGGATACTTGTTCTTGATTGTCAGATTGTTCAGTCTCCAATAATCAATACATAATCTCAAAGTCCCATCCTTCTTCTTCACAAATAATATTGGGGCTCCCCAAGGTGATGTTCTTGGTCGAATATACCCCTGTTGCAATAATTCCTCTAGCTGCTCCTTTAAATCCTTCAATTATGCGAGGGCCATTCGATACAGAGTCTTTGAAATTGGCTCGGCCTTGGGTATGAGGTCAATTATGAACTCTACTTCTCGGCGTGAAGGTAGCGAGTCTAGTTCTGCTAGGAATACGTCCTGATACTCCTTTACTATTACTGTATCTTCCAACATGTATTGGTCCTTAGGTTTATTTATGATGTAGGCTAAGTACCCTTTACCTTCTTACCCCAATAATTTCAGCACCTTAGTTCCCACAATCAGAAACATCAGTTTTTTCATGTGACTCCTCTTAAATTCTAGTATGGTTAATCTCAGTAGAATAAATTAGACTATTTTACCCTTACAATCCATTTAGGCACCATGCTTCGACAACCAGTCCATCTTCAAGATCAAGTCATAATCCTCGAAGGTTATAAGAATGAGGTCAGCTTTCAAGTTCTCAGTCCTAACTCGAACATCCAGATTTGGTATGTACTTATAGGCTTCTACCAATTTTCCCAACTGTGTGCTTACCAATAAAACATAAGGCAACTTTATCCCAACCCAACCTATATGAGATGCACAGATTTCATTAATATAAGAGTGCGTGGAACCAGGGTCAATCAAAACATTCATAAGATTACTTTGGATAGAAAGTTTACCTTCTACCACAGTAGTATCTGCGCTAACTTCTTCTCGATTCAGTGCAAAAACCTTGGCTTTTCCTGGGGTTTTTGTCCACCGCGTCTTGCTATTCCTCTATTACTTCCCCTGCTGGCTGATGGTTGAGCGGAATTCATTAGCGCAACTCTCAAAGGCTTGTAGCAATTGCTTTTTATATGGTTAGGATCTCTATAGTTGTAGCACTTCCTGGTTGGATTCTTAGACCAACAATCCTTTTCCACATGTCCTCGCTTTCCACAAAATCAGCACATGGGAATATGTGGTTAGAGCCTGTTTCCCTTTATTATTCCACTACTAGTTTGGGGTCATTTATGGTTGTTTGGTTTTAGAGAAAATAGTGGTTGCTGTGTCATTTGGCTCTTGTTCTCATTTTCTGTTCTAGCGACAGCATCGACCACGACAGCATAAGTAGTAGGAGGAAATGGTGCCAGAGCTCTCCGTAGTTTTTGTCTGAGTCCCGTGACAAATTATCATGCCCTATTATGCTCGTGTTCACCAGTTGCTTGCAATACTTCGAGAGCTTGTTGAATTGAGCAGCCTATTAAATGACTGACATGCTCCCTTACTTCATATTTAGGAACTCATCTTCCTATTTCTCCATAATCCATTGTGGAACATACTCCGCTTGGAATGCCTCAACAAATCTTCCCCAAGTTTAGTTTGTTGGAATATATGCCCTCTAGATTAATTTTATCTAATGTAATTATCAAATTTATTAATAAAATAATTTATTCTCAAAATTTGTTTGTGAATTTACATTTTATTTGTGCATAATTTTCTTTTAGAAATGACCCGTTGTGTTTAAGTAAGTGATCCATGTGAATGGTGGTCTTTCACAGTAAAGTATGGATCACGGGTTAATTAACACATAAATATTTGTTCTTAACCGATTGATGAGAATGGGAATCTCATCATCTTTATGTTATTGTGTTATGAATTTCAAATGGAGAATGGCTTACCTTTAGCCAGTGAGTAGTCTACTCACTTCATAGCATGAGCGTATTTCGAATACGTAGAATATGATCTGTAATAGTAGTTTCTGAAAGTACTATTTAGAAGAAACCCAGATTATTACTGCTACAACGTAGACTAATACTCTACCGCTTGAGTATGAGTTGGTGGTCCGACGAAACTAGAAGCATATACTTTGATATGCTGTAGTTAAGGTCCTTTCGTAGAGCCAATATACTTGTATGTTGGGTATATGTGACTAGTTAGTTAAGATAGACTTGTACAAGATAGCTTCTATGCTATATCACCCCTTGTAATTGTTCAAGTGATCTAATTATCTAGGGTCCTGGGGAACATGACTTGGATATTTACTTTAGGATAGCTCCCTTGGAAAGTGAAAACATTCCAGGAGTCGTGGATCATTGGACTAGAGGTCTAAAGGTGATAGACGTCTATTAGAGAAGTGTTAGTACACTCCTCCTCTCTAAATGTACGGCAATGCGTAGAGGGGTATTTTAGTCATTACACCTGTAGGTCGAAGACTTTGCTAATGCAGCATTATCCTTGGGGTTAATATTTTCTTATGGTGATATTAGCAAATATTTAAAATGTAAAATATGGCTATTTATATACCAGGGATATTTTGGTCATTTTAGTAGCCAAGGCGATGTGTCTTTTGGTCCCTGGAATAGCCCTTAAATCTTGACAGATTTGGATTAAGGAATTGGTTTTGATAATTATGAGTTTTATTTTATTGTATTTAAGTAGTCTAATTTATTATTGGATTAGAATAAAATAAAAGGCCTAAGAGAGAGTATATATTTTATCTAGTTTAATTGGTTAATTAATTATTTAGGGTCCAAGGCCCAAATTGAATAATTAGAAAATTAATCTAGCTATGAACTAGATAAAAGGCCTGATATTTTATATTGGTCTATTTGGGCTTATTAATTATTTATTGGGCTATTTAATGAAGCCCAGAAAATAAATAATTGAGACATTATTTATGGGTATTCAAACTCAAGAGTAAATGATTTTATCAGGCCCAATGAATAAGATCAAGGATAAAATAAAATTTTTAAAAAATCAATTATTAAATTAAATAAATAAATAAAAAAATACGGGATAGATCTCGTATTGTTTTGTGTGAAAGATAATAGAAAGTATGGTGCTTTTTGTTTCATGCTGTTGGTCTCTCTCTCTCGATGATTTGCATGATATCAAGACCAAAATGAATGAAATGCAAGGTCTGTGAACAAACACAAGAAGTTTTCAGAGGCAAAGTAAGAAACTTTCACAGGCTTAGCAAACCCAATTTTGTAAGCTCTCACCGGCAGAGGAAAGGGCATCATTTCGGAAGCTCAAAAGTTTCGTGTGAATGAGATGAGGTCGACGTTTATAAGGACGTGATCCAATAGTTTCAAGCATCCTTATACAGACATCTTCTTTAGTGCCAATAAGGTTATTCAAACAAAGAGGTAAATTTTTTCGTTTTGTAAGCATGCTTTCGATTTGATCATTTTTGCCATTTTCGTACTTCAAGTGGTATCAGAACCATAGTTTGACAAATGTAGGAAGCATGGTAGGCTTAACTAAAACAAGAAAATATTTGTTTTGGATGTTTTTTGTGAACCTTTGCGTTTTTGGTATGGGATAGCCTCTGTGTAAGTTTTGCGAGTGGAAGCATAGGAACACTATAATTTACTACTTTCTTAAATGAAACATGTAAGTCCACTATTTTTAAGGGTATAGGAGCTTGTTAAATGGTATTTCATGCTGTCTGGACGAAAAAACTAGAAGAAGGAATGAAAAATCGTAGAAGAAAAATCGCAGGAAAATCTGAAGAAGATGAGCTAAGCCGAGTCGCCTTCATTGGATATGAGGGGAGCCGCTAAGCCGCGGCTTGGAGCTATAGCCCAGCCAAGCTGGAAAGGAAAGCTTCCTTGTGGAAGACTTTGTCTTCCTCGTAGCGCGTGAGGAAGCCTTCCTCAAGGGCTTCTGTGAGGAAGAAAATTGCATTTTGTATTTGCAAAATGCAATTGCCACGATCATCAATTTTGACCGCGACAATGGGGCGGGTCGCAGGCACCCACCCAGATCGTGGCCCATGGGTTTTCCAATGGGCCATGATCCAGTGTGGCGGGTGCATTGGACCCGAAATTAAAAAAATTAATTTTTTTTGTTTTTGGTCCTATACCAGGCAAAGTTATTTTTATTGCAATAGTTAATATTCATTGAATATTTTGCATGAAAAATAATAATAAAAGAAATTTAGGATTAAACAAGACCATTAATTAATTAATATGTTTAATTCTATTATTTAGACATTTAGGTTAAAAGAATAGGAAAGTATGAAAACGTTTACAGTTTTCTAACATGCTTATTTCTTTTTACACCCTATGTGCGCATTTTCTCAAAGACTAAAGTCTTTGAGAATTTTTGACAAAGAAAAATATTTTTCTTAAATCAAATAGTTAATTATAATTCGAACAAAAATTAATTCTTGGTTATTTTCTCAAAGGATTTCATTCATGACATAGAAAATATTTTAGATTTAGATATTTTTGAGAATTAAAATAGAAAACCATTTTGATTGAATTTTAACAAAAAAAATTATTTTTGTCAAATTAAACTTGAGATCAACATCTCTCAAACATTTTATTCAAAATTTTTGAAATTATTAAGTTTATTAACTTGAATAAAATTAATCCATGGAAAAATTTCTCAAATGGTATAAACCTTGATATAGAAATTTTTATGGGTTTAGATATTTTATTTTTGAGTTAAAAGAAAACTTAATTGAAATTTTCAAAAGATATTTTCCAAAAAAAACCCTTATTTTAAAATACTAAGTGGGAGAGGGGTTCCAACGGCCCCACGGCTTCCATCACGATCCTCATTACAGATCGTGGGTCCCCTCACGTTACCTTGGGAGTGAACTCGTATAGGATAGGGATACCATAAGGATCTAGAACTAATGGATGGATGTAATTAATAACTTGGGACACGTGCTATGATTGGCCAGCCCACATTGGAGGTTATAATGCGAGAAATGTCCATAGAAAATGAGAAGAAACGGTCATCCCCCGATGGAGTTATCTTCTAGATCATTATCTAGAAGGGAAATTAATTTGTGGTGGTTAATACACTTAGCTTAGGAAACTGTTAATCTTCCCAAAAAGTTATGTCAATTTTTCTAAGAGCCAAATTAATTATATTAAAGATAATAGTGATGGGGTTAACTATTATCGGATTTAATATAGGAATAAAGTCACAAATTATTTTGTTTTTCACAAACTGAGTTTTCTTTTATTTTCGATTTTTCAGAAATGGTTGGTGGAGGTTTATTTAGTCCTTTGGCCGTTATTCTCCGTGAGAATAAGCTAACGGGTCCAAATTATCTAGATTGAAAAAGGAACTTGGACATAATACTCACTGTTAAGAAGTATAAGTATGTCCCTTTTGATACCTACCTTGTCATCGGGGAGGGTTCTACCGCTGAGGAACAAGAGGCTGAGAAAGCATGGAAGAAGGCCAACGAGATGGCTCGATGTTACATGTTGACCTCCATGTCTAACGTGCTCCAGTCTAAACACGAGTAAATGGCTACTGTGTATGATATTAGCCAATCACTAGCTATGATGTTCGTAGATAAGAGTTGGCCCACAAGGCAGGAGGCTCTTAAGACAATCATCAACACTAAGATGGCTAAGGAAGAATCAGTCAGAGAGCATATGCTTAAGATGATTGCCGCTTTCAAGGAGGCAGAAGTCTTAGGGGCTGTACTTGATCCCGAGAGTCAAGTGGACATGGTTCTCGAATCTCTTCCGAGCTCTTTTATTCAATTCAAGTTAAATTATAACATGAACAAGTTAAACATGAGTTTAATCGAATTAATGAAAGAGCTCCAGGTGGCAGAGAAGGTCATGAAGCCATGGTCCACGGCTATGATTGCTAGGACTTTTTCTTCCAGAACTAGGCCCAAGCCCAAGAAGTTCAAGAAGAAGAAGGGAAACACATTGGCCTAGCTTAAGAATCAGCCTATAGGTAAATGCTTCAAGTGCGAGCAGAAGGGACACTGAAAAAATAAGTGTCCAGAACTTCAGGCCAAGATCCAGCTTTCCTACTACAAGAGCCTATACTCTTGCTCCATTTCCTACTCGTAATTTATGCTCGCCCTTATGGAGTCTTCTCATCTTCCTAAACCCCTACAAAGAGTTACAGATATGATTAGTGACACTATAATTAATAATCCAAGTGGAAGTTGATCCAATCATTGAAATTAACTCTAGATAGAGAACAATACCTGTAGAGGTGTTAGTACGCTCCTCCTCTTTAAATGCATGGTGATGCGTAGAGGGGTATTTTAGTCATTACACCTATAGGTCGAAGACTTTGCTAACGCAGCATTATCCTTATGGTCAATGTTTTTTTTATAGTGATATTAGAAAATATTTAAAATGCAAAATATGACTATTTATATAGTAAGGATATTTTGGTCATTTTAGTAGCTAAGGCTATGTGTCTCTTGGTCCTTCCCTTAAGTCTTGACAGATTTAGATTAAGGAATTGGTTTTGATAATTATAAGTTTTATTTTATTTTATTTAAGCAGTCTAATTTATTATTTGATTAGAATAAAATAAAATACCGAGAGAGAGTATATATTTTATCTAGTTTAAATAGTTAATTAATTATTCAAGGCCTAGATTGAACAATTAGAAAATTAATCTAGATATGAACTAAAAAAAAGACCTAATATTTATATTGGTCTATTTGAGTTTATTAATTATTTATTGGGCTGTTTAATGAAGTTCAGAAAATAAATAATTGAGATTTATTATTTATGGGTGTTCAAACCCAAGAGTAAATAATTTTATCTGGCCCAATGAATAACACCAAGGGTAAAATAATTTTTTTAAAAAAATTAATTATTAAATTAAATAATTAATTAAAAAAACACAGGATGGATCCTGTGTTGTTTTGCGTAAAAGATAACAGAAAGCATGGTGCTTTTTGTTGCATGCTGTTGGTCTCTCTCTCTCTCTCGATGATTTGCATGAAATCAAGATCAAAATGAATGAAATGCAAGGTCTGTGAACAAACACAGAGAGGTTTTCAGAGGCAAAGGAAGAAACTTTCACAGGCTTAGCAAACCCAATTCTGTAAGCTCTCATCGGCAGAGAAAAGGGCACCATTTTGAAAGCTCAAAAGCTCCGCATGAATGAGGCGAAGTCGATGCTTACAATGACGTGATCTAATAGTTTCAAGCATCCTTGTACAATCATCTTCTTTAGTGCCAATAAGGTTATTCAAACAAAGAGGTAAATTTTTTCGTTCTGTAAGCATGCTTTCGGTTTGATCATTTTTGTCATTTTCATCCTTCATAGTTCTAACCTATTCTCTCCCAGTTTTCCTAAATTCACTAACACCAATCACGTGCGGGGCCCCTTAGTCTGAAGGCCGCAAACCTCACCATGCTCTGTTCCATGTACTGTAGGGTGGAGAAGATGTCCTCCATCTATTCTGTCCGTTGTTCCGCCTTTTGATCCTGTTGTACCTCTCCAAAGAAAATGGGTGGTTAGAATTTTAGGAACTGTTTTAGCGCCTCATCTTCTCTGCGTGATGTCCTCTGTTTTGACAGAGTGCGCAACAACTCTGTCATTTTGCTGAATGCTTGTCCTATTGAGACTTCTTCTGATCCTTCTGACCTTGCTCCCTTCCCTTGGTTCCTTTCTACTTCTTCTTTAGACATAGGAGGTGGTGTAGTTTCCTATATAGGTATAGTCGGCCCTGCTGCGTGCTTTCCCCTTCTGTGAGTAGTCATTTTACGCCTTGGTGTTGTTGGCTCAACTATATGTGCTTCTCTACTGCAGATGGTCACTCCCTATCTTAGCGCCATTTTCATATGGTAGACACATCGAACACATCAAAAGTTACATAAAGGATCGGTAGATACTCTACCTTAAGTAATTGAATACTAAAAGTAAGATCAGATGATAACAATCATAATGTAGTAGAAAATAAAGCAAGGAAATTTACTTATGCGTATATTCATAAAAAGAGTTCATGTCTCCATAGGAGTAGTTAGACGTCACAAGACATCCTTATTCTAATTTAACCAAAGCATGGAAGGAGAAGACATAAAACCTAGAGAAACAACAATGTCAACCTCACATGCTGGACTTATTGAAAGCATGGAAAAGGGTATCTATAATCCCTAAGGTCCTAGCCCTCAGAAGGCCCCATAGGTCTACTCCTCATCTGACTCCCCCGTGTCCGCCTCGCATAGCCACTCTCGGTATTCTTGGAGAAATCTATGCCCTTCCTATCCTCAAATCCCAAGGTCCAAGGCCCTTTAGTGACCCTACCGACACTTTTCACAATCTCGATAGGCCTCTTTGAACTCTCTACTACTGAAAGTCTTGCTCTCAGCCTTGCCCTCCAAACCCGCTAGCGTCGTTGAGCTAAAACTTTCTCATACTTACTCCTGGGCACCTCAAACTCTATCTCACCAGGGTCTTCACTATCCGGGGTTAGATCCACCTCTTGCATGGGTGGGTTAAGCTCCTCTACCTCTATCTCCTCCTCCTCACTCTCCTATTCCGATTCTTCTGGCTCAGGCTCGAACTTGGACTCGGACTCAGATGGTGGAGGAGGTACGGATGGTGGTGGTGCATTGGGACTAGTCTCTAACAATT
This sequence comes from Voacanga thouarsii, assembly GCA_026120185.1. Classification (NCBI taxonomy): domain Eukaryota; kingdom Viridiplantae; phylum Streptophyta; class Magnoliopsida; order Gentianales; family Apocynaceae; genus Voacanga; species Voacanga thouarsii. The sequence goes on from JANUWF010001825.1 coordinate 1,822,507, forward strand.
GCTGTCGATCTTCTAGCCATCCTATTCATAAGTAATAACTAGATTAGTACAAGATTTAAAGACTTAAGTAAATAATTTCATCAACATATAGGTATTGCCTAAACCTAGTCTTTAATACCACTTGTAGTACTTCGCTACTATAAGACCCGAAGAGGGTTGGGGATGTCGCCCCATCCTAAGGATTAGAGGTCTTTATAACTAGGTGAAATGAAAAAAGTATAAAACTTAACTTAAAAGGAATACATCATATCAAAACTTAATATAAGGTCTCCGAAATAAAAATTAAAACATACAAATCCAAATCCAAGACTTAAATGAAACAATGTCTAAAATAAACAAGTATTTTCTCATTCACGAATAAGTAAATGAGCATTGAAACTTAAACAACACTTGTCTCTAATAAATGCCCATCTTAGGTCTAGTACTTCCTAAAATATAATAGAGAAAATTGTGTGAGAAAAGAATTCTCAATAAGTCTTGTGTGTGCAAATGGAACGATTTTAGAAGTACTTTCATGATATAATTTTAAATAGTTCATAAAAAGCATTTGCAAGTCATCAATTAAATAAATCCTAAGTGGTTCTAAGTTGTGCAAATAGTTCACAAGATAAATAGTTTGAATCTGGATAATCAAAATAGACATGTTTCAATAACCAAACCACTCGTATCACAATAACACAATTTCATAATTATACAGTCATGAAACCTGCATCATAACTAGCTACTGAGAAACCCTGCATAACAGTGGGGTGGGTGATCAGCCCACTAGGGGGAATATTCCTCTATCTTCCACCCCAAACTTACCGGTCGTCCAATTCCGGTCAATAGTCCCATCCGAACCATATTGCTAGCTCAGATTGCCCTGACTTATTAATACAAGTGTTTCATTTTGAAAGAGTTCATCTCCCAGAGGTAGCTGCCTACTAAAAGATTAGCCCTAACTCTCAGCGACTAATACTAGAAGTCTACCTTAATTGAGTACTCAATGAATCATATCCAATTTAGGATGTTCTCAACAAAATACACAATTTGTTAAATCAATCAAGCATAGAAACATGATGGTTCTTCAAAAGGATAACAAAAAATGATTGTCTTATGTTTATACAAGTTATATTTTGATAAAAATATCGTGTTTTGTCCAATGTGTGATTTTCCCCATGTTCGATCATTAAGACAACAAATAAATATTTGAACACAATGACTTGCAGGTCTTTGCATTATTTTGTCAAATAGTTATGTAAGGACTTATTGGATTAGGTTCTTCTGGTATGTCTAAAGTGTTAGTATTGTGCTCTAGAGGCAATCACTTGTACAATGTATATTGCATATTAAATTAATAAGAGGCATTCTTTATCTTTCGGTTTGATTGTTATATCTAAATATGTGTACAAACCGTTAGATAAAGTCCCTAGTACAATATAGTGTTAAGGAAATCATGATAGAGATCATGATGTGAGATTCCTACTACACTATGCGAGTGTTTGTATTTAAATAATCCCCAGTCATAGTATTAATAAGATGAGACATTATTAACACGCCAAGACTGGCACATGTTATATCTCTTGATTAGATCAAGCGGTGGTTCTCATATCCGTGGGTATTGGGATACTCAGGATTAACGTGTGGATGCTTGTTTTGAAACAAGTTCATTGGATGACCTAGCTATGAGATAATCACTTGGATAACTATTTAGTGCCAGTGATAGAATCTCATTATAGCAAGTGTGCAAGTATCCTTAGACTTGAGATCTCAAAGGTACTTTATTTAACGAGCATTGTACTTTGATTCTAATCTTTGGAGTTTTATCTAAGACTGCCTGAGGGATGGATATTGGGTACAACGTAAAGTAAACGAAAGTAGTTGAGAAAGTCAATAAAGGATTCACCACTCCTAATAGTAGGAGAGTATATCTCAAGGCCACTTGTATAAATCATTACTCATGAAGTCCTTGGCCAAGGCGACTATGTGATGGAAATGGTTCCAATTGATACATATATCGAGTAATGGATTTCTTGAACAAGTACTAAAATATTCAGGCCATAATTAATAATATTCTGGAGAGAGTTGGCACTAATTCCATGCTCTAGACCAAATGAGATATTGTATGGTGAAAGGAGTTTATTGCACTGATAATTTGCTATTGAAAGGTTCATGTCAAGCCACTTGACTTTCTGGACTTTTGGGTGGTCAAGAGTCATTGCTAGATGTCGCTCTTGATATGCTGAATATGGATTTATTAATTAGAGAATCAATAAATTTAATCCTTTATTTTATTAAGGATTATTAATTCTAATATTGTTAGAATTAATTCATATTATGCTACCAATAAGACAAGGAAACCTAATGGGTCACACACAATAAAGGTTTGAATGCTCAAATATAGTATTTGATAATATTGTGGGGTTAATTAAGAGAAGGAAATATATTTATAGGTGAATTATAAGTTTGTTATAATTCATGGGACCTAATTGTAATTAAGTAAACTTCAAGGACCAATTTGTTGACAATTGGACGTTGAACGACTAAGTTGCAATTTATGGTAATTATAAATCTATAAATATAAGGAAACGGTTTCCTTAGGGTAAGAGATACAGACTATTCAAGCAATAACAGAGAAACCGTTTCTCTGCCTCTTTCTTAATCAAACCCTAGCCGTCTATCTCTTATTAATCAAACCCTAGCCTCCTAAATTCTACTAGCATAGAATTGTGAGATTGTGAGCGTTCGAACTTGTGTGGATTATCATTAGAAGGAGTTCCTTCTTGGACTTCAGTTGAGCTGTTGTGAACCGGTTTTGTGATCTGGATCGCGCATGCATTCTTGGAACAAGAAAAATTTAAATTCCGGCTTCAATAGATAATAAGCGTGATCTTCTCTTTTTCCCGTTTCTATTATAAACCCGTGATCCATGGCTTAGATTTCTTGCTATTTTTCGTTGCGTTTAATCTGATTAATTAATTTAGAAATCCTACATAAAGCACAACATAGCTAGATCTAAGGTCCTGACCCTAAATCTAAATGAAATTACAAACCATAACTAGAATCCTCATCTAAACGCTTCTACCCACCCTCTCAATCAAGCATATATGTCATGCCCTGCACCCGGAGATGACATGGCAATATCCCAAACTGGAATACCGAACTCGGATCCAAAATGGACAAAAACAAATCTGAAATAACCCAAAAATAAATAACTAAATCATCAAAATTCATAAACTCCCAATTACAATGCAAAACATAATTAAATAACTTTTTTACTATCCCAGCCGAACACTATATCCTCAAATGTTTTAAAACTCAACATAAATAGAGCTTTATAGAAAATCACTCAAAGTGTTCCTCGAACCATTCGTTTAGCTCTTTCCTTTTCAACTGAGAACCTAGAATAATAAATAAGGGGTGAGCTCACTAGCTCAGTAAAGAAAACATAGCTTAATTGGGATTGAGCATGTTACATACTAATATAATTTTTTTAAATGACTGAATGAATGCTTTGAGTGTCAAAAGTACTAATTTTAGTGAATTGGTTGTGGTTTAACAAACATGCAGATTTAAATGAATGAAGCATAAGAAGTCTATACCGTAGAATCAAGGGTTTCTTAAGCTAAAAAGAGAGGCAAACAAAACAAGAAAGTAACCAGCACCTGAGTAAGAAGAGCCGGTGTCGATTCATTACAAAATGCTTGGCTTCAAAACTCAGAGGTTAACCAGCGCCATAAAAAAGGCATCGGTAATTCTTGGGGTTGCGATACTAAAGTTAACCGGCACTGGATGATGTCAGATTTATTTAAAAAAGAATAAACAACACAAAACAGAATAGAATGCACAAACGACTGCAAAGAGAAGGAAAAATAATGCCAAACCCATAGAATAGAACTGAATATCATATACCCTCAATCCACTCCAATAAAATGACACACAACCATGCATCCTATCTTACCAATAGAAGAGTTAATAATGCATGTTAATAATGCCAAAACCATTATATGATATCCATATAACTGCAGAGAGAAGGTCCAGTTATCCTTTTTTCACCCATATCATCCCAACATATAGGGGATCTAAACTTCTTACCATATACAGCTTTATATGGATCCATGCTAATATTAGACTGGTAGTTATAGTTGTAGGAGAACTCTACCAAAGTTAGGCTATTCAACCAATTCCCTTTGAAATCCAACACACAAACTCGAATCATATCCTTCAATATCGGAATCGTTCTCTCAGAATAGCCATCAATCTAAGGGTAAAAGGCGATGGTCAAAGTGATAGTGGTTCCCATAGCCTCGTTGAAGCTCTCCCGAAAATGAGATACAAACCTGGTATTTCTATCCGATACAATACTCATTGGCACCACGTGCAATCTAACAATAGCAGCCACATATAACTAAAATAGCTTTTCCATCAAAGCAGTCAATTTTATTGGCAAGAAATGGGTTAACTTAGTCAACATATACATTGTCCTTTCCAGTCTTGGATCTAGGCAAGCCCGTGACAAAATTCATAGTGATATGCTCCCACTTCCAAATTGGTATCTCTAGAGGCTTCAACATTCCTACAAGTTTCGGTTTTCTGTCTTAACCTGTTGACACACTAGACATTTAGATACAAAGTTAGCTATGTTTCGCTTCATCCCACTCCACTAAAAATTCCTCTTAAAATCCCAATACATTTTAGTCCCTCCAGGATGAATCGAAAGCTTCATATTATAAGCTTCCTTAAGTACTTCCGTTCTTAACGCCTTATCGCTAGAAATATATAATCTGCTTTGGAAATGTAGACTACCATCCTCATAGACCTATAACTCTGGCTGTGCTCTGTTGAAAGATGCTACTCTTTTATTTTCCAACTTATTGTCTCCGGATTGGGCTTTCTTAAACGGTTCAACCAAGATTGATTGGGCTATTAAAACCACTAAATAACCCGTTGTGGGTTGCACAACTTCTACTTCCAAATTCTTGAATTTAGAAATTAGTTGATCCTGCTTAGTGATACTAGCTGCAAAAGTCCCCGCTCTTTTCCTACTGAGAGCATCGGTTACCCGATTTACTTTTTTCAGATGATTGCTACCTCATATTTAACTCCTTTTAGGTGAGAAAATACTTTAAGCTTTGATAATTGGTAAAGACCTTACATGTTTCACCATACAGATAGTGTCTCTAGATCTTCAACGCAAATACGACTGCGGCTAACTCTAGAGCATAAGTCGGGTAATTTTGCTTATATAGTTTCAACTGGCGTGATACATAGGCTATCACCTTCCTATTTTGAATTAACATACAACCCAATCCATTCTTTGAAGCATCACTATAGATGGTAAAACCGCTAGCCTCAAAGGGTAGGCCAAAACTGGTGCAGAAGTCAATAACCTCTTCAACTCCTAAAAGCTCCTATCGCAAGCCTCATTCTATTTGGATTGGACCTTTTCCTAAGTAAGACGAGTCAATAGGGTACATATCTTGGAAAAATCCTCCACAAGCTTCCATAGCATCCTGCCAAACCCAAAAAGCTTTTAACTTCGGAAGCAAAAGTCAGTCTAGGCCAATTAAGGGTTGCTTCAATCTTCTTAAGATATGTAACAACTCCTTCTTTTGAAATGATGTGCCCCAAGAATGCCATACTCTTTAGCTAGAGCTGATATTTACTGAACTTAACATAGAGTTTCAGTTCACGAAGCCTTTGCAACACTATCTTGAGATATTCCCGGTAAGCTTCTACTGATGGGGAATAAACCAAAATATCATCAATAAATACTATCACAAACTTATCCAACTCATCCTTGAAAACTCTATTCATTAACTCCATGAATGCTCCAGTGTGCTAGTCAAATCAAAAGGCATAACCAAGAACTCTTAGTGTCCATAACGAGTCTTAAATGCATTCTTTGGTATGTCCTTAGTCTTGATACATACTTGATGATATCCCAACCACAGTCTATCTTAGAAAATACCTTAGCCCCCTTCAGTTGTCAACAAATCATTGATACGAGGTAATGGATCCTTATTCTTCAAAGTGATTTTGTTCAGCTCCCAGTAATCAATGCACATTCTCATGCTACTGTCCTTCTTCTTTACAAACAAAATAGGTTTACCCCATGGAGAAACACTGGGTTGAATGAACTTCTTATTTAACAACTCTTGTAGCTTTCATCTCTCTTAACTCTATTGGTGCTATTCAATATAGGGCTTTAAAAATTAGTTCAGCTCCTAGTACTAGATTAATCTCAAAATCCACTTATCTTTTTGGTGGTATACCTAGCAGATCCTTTGGGAAGACGTCCTTGAATTCTCTCACCACCTCTGTGTTATCAATACGTTGCTTTTACTTTTTAGTATCCACTATATAGGGCCAAGTATGCTTACCACCTTGGCCTGGAACTCTGTCCCTGGTTAAACATGGTCCTGGGCCTCTTTCTGTCCTTCTTAACATCGGTCCTTTTTAACTCGGCCTCAATGTCTAGACTTCGTTGGTAGGTCTCATTGTAATTGTTCGGTTGGATAGCTGATAACCTTCCTCGAATTCTAGCTTGAAGTCCACGAACAAATCTGTTAGTCCTCGAAGTGAAATCCCGAGTGATTGTAGGTGCATACTTCCCCCATCAAATTGAACTTGAGTGCATAGTCAGTCACACTCATTTACTCCATCTGAACCAACTCAAAGAACTGGTTTTCCTTCTCCATCTTGAAGGTGTCGAGAAAATACTGCTCTAGAAATATGTCTTTGAACCTCTCCCAAGTGAAAGGCTCTTTTCTTGATGGTAGATAGCTTTAACTCCCTTCCACCATCTCAAAGCCTCTCTAACTAAAAAAAGTGTAGCTACTTTTGGCTTCACCTCCTCGGGAACCTCCATAGTCTCGAAATGGTGCTCAAGTTCCTCGATTCATTCCTCTACTCTCTCCGAGCCCCCAATCCCATTGAAGGTTGGCAATCCTATTTTCTTCGTCCTCTCGTATAAGGCCCTTGCTCCAAAATCATTTTGCTAATACCTCTGCTCCTGATCATACTGCAGCCTTTGCTATTTAGCTTGCAGCCTCAACTATTCTGCATTCAGCTTCAACTATTCATGTTGTACTCTTATATGCTCCTACTACAATAACTATTGGATCTACATAGCCTCTGCTGCCATTACCAATGTGGTAGGTATATCAATAGGTATGCTAAGTCCTGGCATTGCTGATGGGACGTGAATAGGCATCCCTATAGGCAGAGAGACTGGTGGTGGTCCTGTAGTAGTCAGCGGCGGCATAAACGGTGGAGGTGGAGGTGGAGGCAGACGGACTTCCCCAAGTGGTACCTTTCTAGCCCTGCATGGTGTAGATACCGTTACAGATGAACTCGAGCCCTGAGTGCCTGACTGGTTTGATCTCGAGTCCTCATGACTGCTCTATCCCGGTCATTATCTCCTGCACCCTCCTGAGCCGTTCTCCTAGTTCCACGACCCATCTCAAAATCTACAATTACTCACGTGCTAAGGTAAAAGAAAATAAAGAAAAGAACTATTAAAATCTCAATAATCAATAATCTTATATACTTAAACAGTACTTAGGCATCTACCCGCTCATATATCAGGCTTAAAAAATAGTGTGCCTACTTCATTTGCAGTTAAAACTTAAGGTGATCATAACCTACTACTCTGATACCACTAAATGTCACGCCCCATGCTCAGGGATGAAATGGCAGTATCCCAAACTGAAATACTGAACTCAGATCCAAAATAGAAAAAAACAAATCTAAAATAATCTAAAAGCCAATAACTGAATCATCAAAATTCATAAACTCCCGATTACAATGCAAAGCATAATTAAATAACTTTTATACTATCCCAACAGAACACTATATCCTCAAATGTCATAAAACTCAACATAAATAGAGCTTTACAGAAAATCACTCAAAATCTTCCTCGAACCACTTGTCAAGCTCTTCCCATTCCAACTGAGAACCTGAAATAATAAGGGGTGAGCTCACTAGCTCAACAAGAAAAAAAAATGCCTTAACTGGGATTGAGCGTGTTATATATTAGTATAAATTTCAAAATCACCGAATAAATGCTTTGAGTGTCAAAAGTACTTATTTTATAGAATTGGTTGTGGTACAACAAACATATAGATTTAAATGAACGAAGCATGAGAAGTCTATACTGTAGATTCATGGGTTTCTTAAGCTAAAAATGGATGCAAACAAAACAAGAAAGTAACCGACGCCTGACTAAGAAAAGAACCGGCACCGGTTCGTTACAAAAAGCTTAGCTTCAAAATTCAGAGGTTAACCAGCACCATATGTAAGGTAGAAATGGCACCGGATATTATCAGTAATTCTTGGGGTTGCAATACTAAAGTTAATCGGTGCCGGATGATGTCGAATTTGTTGAAAAAAGAACAGTACAAAATAGAACATAATGCAAAAACAAGTGCAGAGAGAAGGAAAAACAGTGCTAAACCTACTTAACGGAACTGAATAGCATAAAACCTCAATCCAGTGCAACAAAATGACACGCAACCATGCATCCTACAACTTCTAAAAGGAATCATTACACCTTTTCCAACACTTCAAATCATTAACACACAAAAATCTCAAATTTTTGAATCATGTTTGGGAGGATGCCTTTGGCTAACTGATATTAGTCCCCTAACTGTTGTATCTCGTAAAGAGAAAGGCCAGTACACAGAATAGGTTGAATAGGTATTATATCCCTTTAGCCTAGGGCCAGTATGCAGAACAGATTTGGAAATTCCCACTATTACTAAGCCCCAAACATCTGACAGAGTAGAACCAGAAAGCCAGAGATTCAGAACTAGAACAGAGTATATCCACAATTTCTCAAAAATCACACTAATTAACATAGTAGTACAACCACAGTAATAAACTAAACACCGTGCTCAATCCAATTTTGTACAAACATATATTTTTTTTTCCAAAAATTCAAATAGAAAAGGATTTATTCAGAACACAAATTTTGGGAACCAAAAATACAGAAAAGCCAGAATCCCTTACCAGAAATTTAGTGAACCACAAAATTAGTCCTATCATATCCAATTTCCTTTTTCGCTACAATCCCAAACATCAATACCTTATCAGAATCAATAGACTTAAGAATTCCCAAATCCGAAACCCACAAATCCTAGACTCAATCTTAGAATCAAGAACCCTAGGTATATATTAACTCTTGATAGAAGCATGATAAAAACGTGGATCACCTATATTTGAAATCTCAAGCACCACTCTTTCCCTTGTCTCATCTTCCTTGTCCTTCCTCTCCTCCTGAACAGTCTCTGAAGCGGTGAAAACGTGAAGTCAGAACAACGTAACTAACAGATCACTAACGTAGATCAGACTTAATAAAAGAAATAATTGCTAGAAAGCCTCTAATTAAAACCTTCTATTAACTAAACCCCTAACCACGTGGGCTCAAGCCCATACCAGATATTAATAAAAGAAAACCCCAAGTGTCACATGGGCCGTGGGCTCACAATATCATTGTGCATCTCTATAATATGCATTTATGAATACGTGTGTATATATATATATGTATATATATATTATCAATCAATTCAACATTTATTCATTATCAAATTTTTTGGTAAATAATTATAAGTTCACTAATAAACACTAATTAGCAACATGTTATATTAATAAATAGAATTTGACTAAATTTATTTAATCAATACCTCTATTAAAATAACAGCTAATATTTATTAGGTAAATAAATAGTAATTAAGTGAACCCATGATTATATGGCAATTGATAGTCAATTAAAAGATATTGGTGTTTGACAAAGAATCTTGATCAATTAATTGATAGCAAATAATGTTTAGCATTTAATACGCAAATGTTAAACAATAAATTAATTTATAAATCACTAACAATTGATATTTGGTGATTAATGTGATGAAGAACTAATAGTAGATACAAATTTTAATACACTAATTCGTTGGAAAATAATTATTTCAAGAAATCAATTAATAAATATATAAATAATTATTCAAGTAAGCGATTTCTTATTTAAATAAAATATCACAAGCATTGAATATGATGATAACATTATTACCAACACTAGATTAATCTACGTAAATTAAAATAACGACCCATAAACCATTAGGGCCTTTCTAACGCTAAAACAATAAGGGAAATATAATTTGATATCCATGATATTTGCATAACTTCACTTGTGAATTAAAGTGATGACCGAAGGTTAAACAAAATGTATTAGTCATCAACTCATGTTTTAGGTGCATCATCTAGTGACTCACATGCAGGTTAAATCTCCACTTCATGATATAGTCTCCTAATGCAAAGCCATGATCTAGATAATTTTAAAAAAGAAAAAAAAATCCAATGCATGAATAAGCTTGACAAAGCCCCACTAACGCACTGCAGCAATCATAGCCGCCGCTTCATAATACAAAATAGCAATCTTATGAGCATCCCAACTGGAGCAGAAGGAAATGACTTCCCATTCTCTTTTAGGATACAGTCATAGCAGAAACATCAGAACAATGCATATACACGCCTTCTCAATCCATCGACATTACATGGTGATTTTGCATTCGACGGCATAAACCCAGAGGAAAAAGAATATTAAGGACTTCGGCTTACCTCTAGCAGTAATGCGTCTCAAAAGATGGGATCATTATGCTCTTATTTCTACTGCCGTCTTCGTCCTCCAAAAACCGGGAGCAAAGCAGCTTCCGTTTGTTGGAATTAGAGTGGGCTGATTGGTTTGTTTGAGTGTGAGTTTCGGACAAGTGAAGGGAACCAGTGACACAACAGGAAAAATCGCGATTTGCGACAGCCAAAAACCCTCGCAAAACCGTCGCTGACCGTTTTTGCGACGGTTTTAGCCGTCACAAAAAATGACGTCTCAATTTGCGACGGCCATTGGAAACCGTCGCAAATTGCGACGGTTTTGCGAGGGCAAAAAAAATTCGTTGCTATTTGCGACGGTTTTGCGAGGATTTTGCGATGAATATTTTTTGGTCAAACTTCACCAAAGGAGCAAATTTGCGACGGTTTTGCGACGAAAAACATTGACCCTCGCAAAATCCTCGCAAATTGCGACGGTTTTGCGAGGGTTGACTTTGTGCCCTCGCAAAACCGTCGCAAATTTGCGAGGGTTTTGCGAGGGCTACGGTTTGGACCCTCGCAAAACCCTCGCAAATTGCGACGGTTTTGCGAGAGGAGAATTAACCCTCAAGTCATGACCCTCGCAAAACCGTCGCAAATTGCGAGGGTTTTGCGAGGGCCCAAGCCGTGGCCCTCGCAATTTGCGAGGGTTTTGCAACGGTAATTTATTTTTTAAAAAATATTTTTAAAAAAAAAATTTTGAACGTCTATCGCAAAACCCTCGCAAATTGTGAGGATTTTGCAACGGCAAATAACCTTCGCAATTTGTGAGGGTTTTGGGACGACCGATTGTTTTTTTAAAAGATATTTTTAAACTTTTTGAACGTCCATCGCAAAGTCCTCGCAAATTGCGAGGGTTTTGCGACGGCTATCTATTTTAAAAAAAATATATATTTTTTTAAAAAATTTTGAACGTCCATCGCAAAACCCTCGCAATTTGCGAGGATTTTGCGACGGCAAATAACTCTCGCAATTTGTGAGGGTTTTGCGACGATTGATTGTTCTTTTAAAAAATATTTTAAAAATTTTTGAACGTCCGTCGCAAAGGTCTCGCAATTTGCGAGGGTTTTGCGACGGTTTTGGGCCTCGCAATTTGCGAGGTTTTGCGACGGTCAATATTTTTAATTAAAAAATAAATAAATGAAAAAATTTATAGAAAATCTCAAAACCCCAATTGTCGAAATTCGCAAATCCGTCACTAATTGCGACGAATTTGCGAGGGTTTTACAACAAAATAGGGTTTTAATCTTTTTTTAAAAATTTTTCTTTATGTGTTTATGTGATGATGTATTTTGACAAATTTACTGAAATATTTTTAATAACATGTCTCAATTAGTGCATTTTATTATAATTTTGTATATGTAATTATGTCACGTTATACACCTAATGTATTGCATAAGTAAATGTATATAGTTAATTATGTTATGTTATATACTTATTCTAATATATAAGTATATGTATATAATGTATATAAGTATCTGTTTAGTTTAATATATATATTATAACATGTAGGTATATATATACATATGTCTAATTTTTTAATCTATCACTTTGATTAAGTAGTGTATAAAGTAAAATATATAAAGAAAAATAATTCAAATACTGTTATTATTGTTGATATCACTAAAAAAATGGTGAAATTTATAATGTAGAGATCAATTTGTAATGTTCTTCGTCTCCTACATGTTAATATATATTATACTAATTTAGCTATGTATATACATATGTCCAATTTTTTAATATATCTATTTTGTTAAGTGGTGTATAAAATAAAATATGTAAAGAAAAACAATTCAAATACTGTTATTATTGTTGAGATCACTAAAAAAAATAGTGAAAATTATAATGTAGAGATCGATTTGTAATGTTATTCATCTCCAACATATTAATATATATTATACTATATAGTTATATATATACATATATCTAATTTTTTGATCTATTTATTTGATTAAGTGGTGTATAAATTAAAATATATAAAGAAAAATAATTTACATAATAATATTATTATTAAAATCACTAAAAAATAATAAAAATTATAATGTATAGATCGATTTATAATGTTATTTGTATTAATTTATGAGAAATTAGCGAGGGTTTTATTTTTTCGTCACAAATTGCGACGAAATAGCTAGAAATTTTAAAAAAAAAACTAAAATTTTCCAAAATTTTTCACTCCCTCCTTTTTTTTTCCCCTCCTTCTTCCCACATCCTTCTTCCTCCCCTTCCCAAGCTTGCGCCGCCGCCATCTCTCCCCCCTCTCCCCGCCGGCGACCTCCCTCAACTCCCCCCCATCCCGCGCCCCCCTCCCGCAGTGCCCCCCTCCCTCAACTCCCCCCCATCCCGCGCCCTCCCGCGCCCCTCCCTCAACTCCCCCCATCCCGCGCCCCACTCCCCGGCGCTCCCACCCCTGCAGCCCCCTCCCCGTGCCCTCCCACCCCAGCCGACCCTCCTCCCCCGCAAGTCCCCCTCGCCGCGCCCCCTGCCCGCGCCAACCCTCCCCCGCGAGTCCCCCTCCCCGTGCCCCCCACCCGCAACGACCCTCCCCCACGGCTCCCCCTCCCCGCGCCCCCTTCCTGCAGATCCCCCTCGGCCCGCCCCCTCCCTGCGCCCCCTCCTGCAGAGTCTCCCTCAGCCCCCCGCTTCTGCTGCCCCTTCAGCCCGCCCCCCTCAGTGAGCGCCTCCATTGCCATTCCTGTGCTACTGCTGTGCTATTGCTGAAGCTGATTCATTTGAGTAAGTAGTTAGAATTTATCTCTTGAGCTACTTCATTATCTTATAAACTAAGTCCATGTTGTTTTCCCTGAAGCTTTGAAATTTGGGTGATTATTTGTGAATGAGCAGAGTTGGAATTGATGTATAAAAGATGTATTGGTGTTGGGGTTGAATTTGAGGAGATTGGGAGTGACATGATGGTGGTTTGATGTGAGATTATTGATTTAAATTTGGAATTGTGAACTGGAATTGCTGAATTGTTAGTTGGAATTGTTGTCCTTTTTAAACATTCATGGTGTTTTGATCTATACTTATATGTGATATACTTTGTACAAAGTGCACTCTCTTTTACCCTGTTATAAAAAAATTACTACTTTGATCAAATTATATGGAAACTATGTTTTAGCTATATAAACCCTTATAAATTAATTTGATTGGTTATGATGCCATAATAGGAAGGTTGATATCTGATTAGTTTAGTAATCTTATTACTTGATTATAATAATATATTAGTGTCTCTAGTGGAAGATTTAACTCTAGTGGAATGCTTTGAAGGCTCTTTTATGTGAGAAATTCGTTTCATTAGATTATGAAGATGTAGGAGGTGCGTGTTGTTCATATAAATTGCCTTTGTGTTGAATTCAAATGTTGGATTCCCCGTGAGTAATAGGTGATTACTCATCCTGGGTAATGGGTGATTACCCCTAGTTATCCTTTTATTTATTTATTTTTTGTATAAATGAATGATCTGTCTTTGTTGTTTGCAATTGCATTTTGATTGTATAATTTTGAGGTGGCCTTGTGCCTGGAAAATGTCCAATTACAGGGGAGACTCTGTCAAAAAATTTTTCAAAATCTGCCGCTATTTACTGTGGAGTAGAATAACTACCCTTATCTTGGAGTGTATTATTCGATTGAACATGAGTATATATCCCATAATAGCATTATTATTAAAAATAATATTGCTAATAAGAATAAGAATAGGACTAATGAAATGAGTAATAATAATAATAATTTCATATATAGGTGGATGTTAATAATAGCAGGAATAATATACGTTATAGAGAGAGTTTAAACAAATATAAACATTGGAATGAAAATAAATAAAATGTTATTATTTTAACCATTGGAATGTGTAAAATAAGAATATAATTAGCTTTAATATTATTTATCTTAATCAAATTCCTCAATTTTCTCATTTATTTCCACATTTATTTTCACTCTTCAAATAATTGTACTTTTCACCTCAATTAAATGTAGAACTTGGTTAAAACGTAGATATTGAAGGTGTAAGCGTATCCAAAGATAGCAATTGTAAATTCTATGTTTTGGACCTCTTTTTGTTAGATAATAGAAAGGAAAATGTAATTACACTTCTCTTCCTTTTGTTTAAGGTGTGATTTTAATTATTGAGTTGATTGTTCTTTTCTCTCATTTAGACGTCATGGAGGATCGTAGTTGGATGTATAGAAGGCACGCTTCGGTGTAAAAGGGATCACTATTGAATTTGAGGAAGGGGTTAAGGCTTTTTGACATTTGCCTTATCAAATGCAATATCAAGCGTAATTAGATGCCCGTGTGCAAAATGTAAGAATAAAAAGTATCTAGATCCAGCACAAGTTAAGCTCCACCTGTGGAAGTCTGGATTTGTGCCTAGGTATTACCGGTGGACATGTCATGGTGAGCCATTCGAGTGTCCCTCAAGTGTGTCTACCTCAATCCTAGAATTTGATTCACATCAAGAAAATCTATCTTGCGAAATGGTCTTACACGTAGCAGGACCTGACTTTCCCCTTGAAGCTCCATCAGCAGACCATTTTGAAGAACCACCTAATGTGGAGGCACAAAGGTTTTACGATATGTTAAAGGCGGCAGAGACTCCTATATGGGATGGATGCACACAACATTCGCAGCTTTCACTGGCTTCAAGGTTATTAAACATTAAGTCTGAAAATAACCTCTCGCGTAAAGCCTTTAACGATGTTGTGCAATTGATGAAAGAGGTTGTGCCTAGCAGTAATACGATTCTTGATGATTTCTATCAGATGAAAAAATTAGTGGTTGGGTTGGGTTTGCCGGTACAAAAAATAGATGTATGCAATAATGGATGCATGCTTTACTGGAAAGATGACATGAATCGTAGAGAGTGTAAATTTTGTGGCCATCCTCGATATGCACAGAAAAAGGTTGGGAAGAACACAAGTAGAAGGGAAATTTCATTCAAGAAGATGTATTACTTCCCGATAACACCGAGGCTACAAAGATTGTATACTTCTAAAACAACAGCTGAACACATGAGATGGCATGGAGAGAGCAGATCGGAGAAAGGCACCATGAGTCACCCTCGTGATACTGAAGCATGGCAACACTTTGATCGAATGCATCCTGAGTTTGCAAAAGAAGTACGGAATGTCAAACTTGGTTTATGTACAGATGGATTCTCACCATTTGGGATGTCGGGTAAGCAATATTCATCCTGGCCGGTCATTCTCACACCGTATAATCTCCCCCGTGGATGTGTATGAAGGATCCGATCATGTTTTTAACAATCATTATCCCGGGCCCCAAGAATCCAAAGCACCAGGTGGATGTTTATTTACAACCCTTGATAGACGAATTAACCAAATTGTGGTTTGAAGGTGTCACCACTTATGACATATCGAAGAAACAAAACTTCCAACTACGAGCGGCACTTTTGTGGACTATTAATGATTTTCCTGCATATGGTATGTTGAGTGGTTGGAGCACTCGCTGGGAGATCGGCTTGTCCATATTGTATGGGCAATACAAAGTCTTTTCATCTACAAAATGGTGGGAAACAATCATGGTTTGACTGTCACCGTCGTTTCGTACCATCGGATCATCCTTACAGGAGGGATACGAGATCTTTTAGGAATGATAGAGGTTCGAGACATCACAACTCAGTGCAATACCCTACTGGTGAAGAAATCTGGGATAGTTTGTCTAACTATGAAAAAATTACAGAAACATGCAAAGAAATTGGAAGGAGTAATGGCAGGGGAATATCTCATAATTGGGCAAAAAGGAGTATTTTTTGGGATTTGCCGTATTGGCGTACTAATTTGGTCCGACATAATATTGATGTAATGCACAATGAGAAGAATGTATTTGACAATGTCATGAATACAGTTCTTGAGGTAAAGGGTAAATCAAAAGACAATTTAAAGGCTAGACGTGACTTAGAAATTTATTGCCATAGGCCCGAGCTACATGCCTTGAATGTGGGAGGAGGAAAAGTGGCTATACCTAAAGCTGTTTACTCGTTGACATTAGAACAAAAGAAACTTTTGCTTGAATGGTTGAGGGGATTGCAACTCCCAGATGGATACGCTTCAAACATTGGAAGATGTGCTGATTTGAATGAGTTGAAGTTATCCGATATGAAATCACATGACTGTCACGTATTCATGGAGAGACTACTTCCAATTGCATTGAAGGAATTTCTTCCTTCTAATGTATGGGGTGTTTTGACGGAGTTGAGTCTTTTTTATCGTGATCTATGCTCTCCTAAGTTGAATGTAGCTCATATGGCCAAATTGGAGTCCGACATTCCTTTATTGTTATGTAAGTTGGAGAAGATATTTCCACCTGCATTCTTTGATGTAATGGAACACCTATTAATTCATTTGCCTTACGAAGCAAGAGTTTGTGGCCCTGTTCAATATAGGTGGATGTACCCGTTTGAACGGTAATCGAATCATTCAATCTAATTCTTTTCATAGCAGGTACGATATAAGCGTGTGTGACTGAAGTTGATTTTTTTTTTAAATGACAGGTATTTGCATCAATTGAAAATCAAGGTGAAAAATAAGGCTAGAGTTGAAGGGTCAATCTGCAATGCTTATCTAGTTGAGGAAGCATCCACTTTCTTCTCTTATTATTTTGAGCCACATGTACAAACAAAACGTACAATTCCGGCGCGTAATGAAGAGGGAGAACGATTAGAGAGGGTGCAAGAACCTGGGCTGTCAATCTGCAATGTTCAAGGACGGGTGATAGGACGAATTCGAACTCGGTTCCTTACTTCTGAAGAATTCGTTGCAGCAAGAATTTATATGTTGCTTAATTGTGGTGAAGTGCAGCCATACATTGAGTACGAGCTACTACTTCATACATTTTATACGATAAACGATACCTCATAATGATTTTGACTCATTCAATCTAATTCTAATGCATTACAGGGCATTCACGGCACACTTACGAAGTCTGGCTCCGACTATATCAGAGATAGAAATCAATAGAAGAATCAGCCTTGAATTTGCAGAATGGTTTAGTGGATATGTAAGTCTCATAAGTTAATAACTTGCATTTGGAACTCCATTGGGGATTCAATGGAGTTTCATAATGCTATAACTTTCATAATTAAAAAATTAACTTATCTAATGTTTTTTAGATACAAGATTCAAAAAATATGGTTACAAATGAATGCTTGAGGAACTTTGCTTGGGGTCCGTCAAGGCTAGTGAAATCATATAGTGGGTACATAATTAATGGTTACCGATTTCACACTAATGATTATGCGGAGGGAAAGAAAACAGTTAATAGTGGTGTTTGCGTGAAAGGGATTGGAAATGACGCATCAAGACTTGATTACTATGGAGTGTTAAATGAGATTATTGAAGTGCAATTTCTTGGTAATCCACAGCAAAGCATTGTTCTTTTTAAATGTCACTGGTTTGATCAAACATTGAATCGTGGTACCAGGGTACATCCGCAATATAATCTTGTAGAAATTAACCACAAAAGGAGCTATGCTAACTATGATCCATTTGTTCTAGCTCAACAAGCTATCCAAGTGTATTATGCATCATATCCAGGGAGTAAGAGGCCAAGATCTGATTGGTTGGCAGTTTGCAAAACCAAAGCTCGACATATAATAGATGCACCTGTGGTTGACAGAGCTTATCAGGAAGAAGTAGATGCTACTGACGAAGTCAGCATATCGTTATTTGTTGATCTTGGTATTCTGACGCATGAGAATGGTATGAGTGAAATGTTGGATGTTCAAGATGAGGCTATAACAGCAAGGGAAAATTCTCCTATAAATGAAGAGGAAGAAGATGAATGGGAAACGAATAGCGATACCTCAGTAGATGATGATGAGTCTGTATCGGAGAATGATTCTAGTGAATAGGCCTGATTTCAATTCATTTACAAATAATATAGTTAATGGTGAGGGAATCCTGAAATCTATTGCATCATTACTATCCCATGTCAAATTTTAATTTACAATTTATTTGTTACTTGAATCTACATGCCTTGAATCTTTTAATTTTTATTATTTTAAATTCCATCACATACAATTTTGTTTCACAATTTTGTCTAATTGTCGGGAATCTCATCTCCTTCTTTTTTTTTGCAGGAATCTTTCGTTTAGACTTGTACAGCCCGGAGGATTTTTATTATTCCTTATTATATTCTTTTGTGGTGTAAACAACAAGGTAATTTATATATTGTATTGTTGCCTGTATTGACGGACAATTCACAAGGACGAGAGGCATTTATAATTTTTAGCTTGATTTTAACTATATCTAACATTTTAATTGGAACCCCGTGAGTGATGGGTGATCATTCCCCGTGAGTGATGGGTGATCATTCCTCTTGGGTAATGGGTGATTACCCCTAGTTATCTTTTGAATTTTTCTATTATTGAAAGATCTGTCTTTGTTGTTTGTAACAGCGTTTTGATTGTCAAATCTTGAGGTGGCCTTGTGCCTGGGAAATATCCAATTATAGGGGAGACTCTGTCAAATTTTTTTAAAAATTCAATTTACAAGTACAATGTTTATTTTGACATATCCATCATTATCATACATATTATTGTATTACTTTAAACTAGCGAATAGATATAACGTTTCAATGTTATTATTCTTTTATCATTTTTATTCACGGTTATTTACATCCTTCTTTTGAAGTGGGCTTCGTCTTTATTGGTTACTTATTTTTCTTTTTTCATCTCCTTTAGCAATGTCTTCTAATGAAGGATCATTGAGGGAGGGGAGTCAGGAGGGTCAGGAGCCTTATACTCCATCCCCTACTCGGCTACCTCGAGCTTTCGATGCCTCGTTCATTACATGGCTCTATTGGAGATGAGGGAGTACCATCCCCGGCTTTTCAATCATCCGTCGCTCGACTTCGCATTCCGTTGGGTTGCAAGTTACGGACTCCCGACCTTGGATTGTTCCACGGGGAAACGGGTAAGTAACATATTCATACTTTGTAAGATGTTGATTATTAGTTCAATTATTATTATTATTTTTGAGATTAACATAACTATATTGTACATTGTCATTGCACCAAAAATAGGTTCGCTAGGCTCGGACAAATGTGTCCGAGAAATTTCAAATATAATACAGCAGTACTTCATTGGTTCGTATCCGACATACACGCACGTCCCGATAACCGTGCGAGACTTATGGTTTCAAGAATTTGGGGTAAGCAATTTTTGAGTATTTTTTATCGTTTAAGTACTATGTTATATGTTAATCGAAATCTTAATCATGATCATGCAGAAATATTTTCGGTGGAGGGAAGAGTATGCTTCGCTAATTCGATCAACTTGGGAAAAGAAGTGTCGGACGCGATTTTCGGACATAATGTCTAGGCTGAGGAAGAGGGATGATTGGGTATGTCCTCATTGGATAGAGGCACAGTATTGGAATGACATTTGCGAGTACTGGAGATCAGAGAAGTATCAGAAGCTCTCATCCACCAACAAAAAGAATCGTGGGAGTAGCTGCACCCATACTGGAGGGTCTATTTCGTTCACAGAACACGAGGACCGTTTGGTAATTCACCTTCACTTAATTAATTATTATTCTAAATTGTTTTATTACAAATTTATGTAAGATTGTAATAATTACATTTTGTTAACATAAATGTAGCGGGCCAAGGAGGGGAGTTCTTTTAGCTACACAGACATGTTTGAGACATTACATGTCTTTCAGAGCGGGCCACAAAAGGGTCAGTTTGTCAGTGAGCGATCTCGCCAGACATTGGTAGTATATAGATTAAATATGTTGAAATTCTTTATACTGCGTGGAATTTGTATTTTATTTTGATAATTACTATTGACAATTCTTTTTTTTTTTTTTGTTTTTTAGGATGAGGTGCGAAATCTCATACAGAGCACTCCTCAGTCCGAGTCTAGTGACTCTGTAAACTCTGTTGTTCCTTTTGATGAAAAAGCCATGTTTGTAAAGGCACAAGGCGGGTTCAAAAGGGGACGAGTTTTTGGGTTAGGCTCAGAGGCGACACATGTTCGAACTAGACTGTCTCAAAGTGGACTGCATGCATCTTCCCCTACACCAGTTGATATTGGACATCTAGTAGAGCAAAGGGTTCAACAGGCTGAGCGGAGATTCAATCGACAAATAGACTTGTATCGGGACTTCATGAGGTAACAGCAGTCTACATTTGGTGGTTGGATGGCAGCTATGTCGGACAAGATGGGTATTCCTGCACCATCTATGCCATCCATAGAGGAGATAGAAGCGCGCATTGCGGCTGCTAATGCTGAAGATGAAGATCCAAATGCAGACGATGGATTTGATCCAGAAGATGAGCACCCGGGCCCACGTAGGGGCTCTCGTTCCCCTCCTCCACCCCTTCCGCATCTGCTCCTTCATTACTTACATAGACTTGTTATATTTATTTTTATACTCTTTATACACTATTATTTATTTTTGTGAATTATTTTACTTTTTAGATACTTATTATGTATTTTATATTATATTATATTTTAGTATTTTAATTATATTTATTTGGGCTTATTTTTAATTTTTTATAGTATTTTTTTGGATTATGAACATAGTTTTGGCATTTATTTGTATAGTGTTTCGGGGTTGATTTACGGGGAATTAATAATTTAAAATAAATATAATAATAAAAAAAATTATTGTAAAATTCTCGCAAAACCGTCGCAATTTGCGAGGGTGGCCCTCGCAAAACCGTCGCAATTAGGCCCTCGCAAAACCCTCGCAAATTGCGACGGTTTTGCGAGGGTCATGACTTGGGAGTTAATTCTCCCTCGCAAAACCATCGCAATTTGCGAGGGTTTTGCGAGGGTCATGACTTGGGTTTGCTTGGGCCCTCGCAAAACCCTCGCAATTTGCGAGGGCCACGGCTTGTGGCCCTCGCAAAACCCTCGCAAATTGCGACGGTTTTGCGAGGGTCATGACTTGGGGGTTAATTCTCCCCTCGCAAAACCGTTGCAATTTACGAGGGTCCAAACCATAGCCCTCGCAAAATCCTCGCAAATTTGCAACGGTTTTGCGAGGGCACAAAGTCGACCCTCGCAAAACCGTCGCAATTTGCGAGGATTTTGCGAGGGTCAATATTTTTCGTTGCAAAACCGTCGCAAATTTGCTCATTTGGTGAAGTTTGACAAAAAAATATTCGTCGCAAAATCCTCGCAAAACCGTCGCAAATAGCAACGATTTTTTTTTGCCCTCGCAAAACCGTCGCAATTTGCGACGGTGTTTCCCATGGCCGTCGCAAATTACGACGTCATTTTTTGCGACGGCTAAAACCGTCGCAAAAACGGTCAGCAACGGTTTTGCGAGGGTTTTTGGCCGTCGCAAATCACGATTTTTCCTGTTGTGAAAGGGTGGTTAGTTACATGAAAAACCATGCACATTTTATATTATATAAAGTTTATCAAATTAGCTTTAAGAGATAAGAAAGAAAAAGAATAGCAAATGAGAAAATTATACATCAACACTTAGCCCATAGTGGCCCACAATACCATTCATGAATGTCTGACCTATCTGGTAACAAAAATGATGGTGGGCAAGGCTACAAAGCAGCCAATTTCCATTCATAAGAAGAGAGGAAGAGAGAAGGGCAAGAAAGGAAAGATAATGGGAGAAAAACTAGAGAAAATTGAGAGAAAAATGAAAAAGAGAGAGAAAACATTCCAAGAAGAGAAAAAAGAAGGAACTTGGAGCATTTTTAGCCTAGAGCAATTAACAAACAAGGTAAAAGTTTATGTTTCATGAATTAACGTTGAAGCATGAAGAATAAGAATTGTTTTTTTGTGAATTTCATTGAGAAATTTATGAGAATTATGGGTTTTCTTTGAAATTTAGCTATGTTCTGAAGTGTTTGTGTGTGCTGTGTGTGCCGGCAACTTTGAGAGGATATGTGCTATGTTTTAAATGGTGTATAAAGGTATTTTGATGGTGGTTTAATTGACAGTTCATAGCTGCACAAGAAGGTGTAAGAAATAGAAAGGAAAATAGTTTAATTGTTGAAGAAAATGGAATATTGTTGTTATTATTCAAAGCTGTTGGTTTTGTTGTTGTTTAAACATGAAAAATACTGATTGTGCATGGCTAGAATCAAGAAGGATTATGTGATGTTTAAATGATAAATAAACAAAGGTTTGCAGTTATTAAACGACATATATATTGTATAGGAAAGAAAAGAGTATGGATTAAGTGAAGGAAAGCAACAAAACAAAAATTCTCTATTGGAAGAATTTCATGCAACTCTGAATAAGTAATAAACTGAACAATATGGCCAATTGTTTTGGAATCCCATGACCTGAAACTTGTAGCTAAAAGTCTTAAGAATCATTTTGAGACCAATTTTACATGATTTGGAGCTGTGAATAAAACGTTATGATGAAAATACCACAAACTGCCAAAACTGTGACAGGATTCAGAAACTGAGATGTTGTAAGCAAAATTGAATGAAATGAGAAGGAAAATTAGTGGTTCATGAGTTAAAAATTACTAATGAATGTCTTTAGGAAATTTTGGAACTAATTTGTCATCAATCGGACTTGTGAATTAAAAATTATGACAAGAATACTAAGGTATGCCAAGTGAGAAAAAAATGGAGAATTTTGGTTAAAGAAAGTAAAGCTATAAGTTTATTTCATGTGAGCTATTAAAGGCATGGAGGATTATGGATTCATACAAACGCCTTGAAAATATGTTTGAGGAAAGGAGTAATGAAGATGTATTGGTTGTGAATTCTATAATATTAAAAGAGGTGTGAAATGATGACCAATGTAGGTTATCTATTTTAAGGGCCTCGCAAAGGCTTAAGGATTATGAATGTCGTATTACGTAATAGCTAGGACACGAGGTGAGTCCCAATTCTTTTAAATTTCATTTAGCTAAGTTTTTTTCTGAAATAATCATGTACTTTCTTGATATAGTTAATACTTTCCTGATATATTATGAGATAGATATTACACTTGAGTTTGAAAGCACTATCAAGCAATCGATTTCTTGAATGTATTGAATATAAAATATCTCGTGTGATCTTTTTGATTTTCAAATCTCGGTATTGGTTAAAGTGAGTTTTCCTGATATGGAAACTACTTTCTTGGTACACTCAAGTGCGAGCTTTCTATATAGGTTTGGAAACATGATGAACATTATGAATCTATAATTCTTAAGAATATCATGAATCTTGAATTCTTGAACATGTCAATCCTTGAATCCAATACATGACTAACTTAAATATTTGGCGTATATACTAACTTGAATACTTGACATATGCACTAACTTAAATACTTAGCGTAAGCACTCACTTGAATATTTAGTGTAAGTACAATACTTGGCATAAGCACTGACTTGATACTCGGCATAAGCACTGACTATGCTTGAATACTTGAGTACTCAATTACTTGAATACTTGAATCAGAATATCTTATACTAGACTTCTTGAGTACTTGTATCATTATATATTCACTTAAAATCCCTGAATACTTGTTTTAGAATGTTTTCACATGAGAATTTCTGAATTAACTTGTTTATGTTAGAGATTACTCTTCATAAGTTATTTTCAGTTGAAAACACTAGCATACACGTGTGTTATCTCTTTTGAAAAATTTAGGATCAGAGGCGCAAAGAAGTGCAGTGGACTACCAGAGGCTCATGCTACATTTGGATTTGTGATACCTTTGACACTGCAAGAAATCTGCCAATTTGCCACTGACAAATCTGTGGCAAATCCGTGGCTAAACTGAAATTTTCCATGGATCTGCAGACGGAATTTGTCCGTGAAAAATACATTCGTCACTAAACATTTTCTTTGCTAGGGAACTCTTTTTCCGTGGCAATTTGTCACGGATTTGCGACGGATTGTTCAAGTTGGTAGCATATTTTAGGGAGAAATATTGCATGGGAACCGTGGCAAATTCGTCACAATCTACTACGGATTTGCCACGGAAACAATATGCAAATAAGCTGTCCGTGACAAATTACTATGGATTTGCCACGGACAATACTCAAGCAGGTCCCATTCATGACAAATTCATGGCAATCTATCACGAATTTGTCACGAAATCAATATGAAAAATAATTGTTCGTGACAAATCAGTGGCAAATTGTCAAGGATTTACCACGGATCAATCCTTTGGTACTATCTTTTGTGGTAAATCTGTGGCAAATCTACCACGGATTTGCGATGGAATCAATATCTAAATAATTATTCGTGGCAAATCCATGACAGATTGCCATAGACGGTATTCAAGCAGGTCCTATTCGTGGCAAATCCCTGACAATCTGCCATGAATTTGCTACGGAATAAATATGGAGAATAATTGTTCATGGTAAAGCCGTGACAGATTGGTTGTCGTATTTGATGAGTACAACGGCTATAGTCAGAGCAAACAATTTCCAGCCAAACACAATTGTTCATTTTTTTTATTTATATTTGACCCTACACACGTATAATTTCCAACCAAACATAATAGAATAAACTCATTCAACACCAAATATAATAAAACATAAATTTCTCATTGCCATGCAATTTAAAAGCAATATCCCCAATAATCAAATCATAAATAATCTACAAAGTCCTAAAAAAATGTATTACTACATGTACGAGAAGTAGAAAATATCAAGAACTTGATCAGAAGCAGTAGTACAAATACAAAAAAGAAGGAAATCAAAGTATGTCACTCATCACAGACAGACTCGTCAGGATCACATGAATCAACGGGTCGAGAAGTGGAACCAACACTAGGAGATAGCTGTAGAAGTACTAGATGGAGGTATAGACACTACATGAAATGCACTTGCATCCATTCTGTGATAATGCTTCCATGGTGTTCTGAAGCGTAGCTATATGTGACTCGTAAGCCTTTCGCTCACGCTGTATCTCAGCCTGCATCGTATCTTGCATACTCTACATACGTGCCTCAACCTCAATCCTGACAACCTCCTCAACATTTGTAGCAAAACTTGATGATTAACTGACTAAGATTGGTGTTGGACCCTTTCCCTTGCACCTAACACGACCCCTTTCCCTTGCACCTAACACGACCTCTTGTTTTTGGACTGAACAACCACCGGAATATTTGATAAAAATTTGTTTCAAAGTAATAACAATGTACATTAGAATTATTTTAATCTCTAAAAAAAAAAATAATTAAATTAATACTCAATGTATGTTAAAGTATGAATCTGTTACTTACTAGTTTCCCCGTAGAACAATCTAAGTCCGGGACTCCGAAACTTGCCAACTAACAGGATGCGAAGCTAAAGCAGTGGATGATTGAGAAGCTGGGGATGAAAAAAAAAATGAGTGACTAATTAATTGTATCAACACTTCAAAAGAATAATGGTATGATAACGATGGCTATGTCAAAATAAACGTTGTTAATAGTATTAAATTTAAAAAAAAAAATTGATAGGTCCCATGTTTCCTTTAAGTTTTGACAAAATTGAACAAATCAATCGTCTTTTCCCTTTCCTCATTGTCTCTTTCTCTCCTCAGTCCTCCCTCCCCTCTTCCCACACAGAACCTATCATGTACCTCTACCTCTTTCTCCTTATCTCTTTCTCTCCTCAGTCATCCCTCATCTTTTCCTGCATAAAACCTGTCATCTACCTCTTCTTCTTCCTCCTTG
Organism: Voacanga thouarsii; assembly: GCA_026120185.1. NCBI lineage: Eukaryota > Viridiplantae > Streptophyta > Magnoliopsida > Gentianales > Apocynaceae > Voacanga > Voacanga thouarsii. The sequence goes on from JANUWF010001825.1 coordinate 1,848,734, forward strand.
TCTATTTCTCTCCTCAGTCCTCCCTCTCCTCTTCTCGCACGGAGCCTCTCATCTACTTCTTCCTCTTCCTCCTTGTCTCTTTCTCTCCTTGTTAGTGTTGTGCCCTAGAGGCAATCACTTGTACCATGTATATTACATATTAAATTAATAAGAGGCATTCTTTATCTTTCAGTTTGATTGTTATATCTAAATATGTGTTCAAACCATTAGATAAAGTCCCTAGTACAACACAGTGTTAAGGAATCATGATAGAGATCATGATGTGAGATTCCTACTACACTATGCAGTGTTTGTATTGAAATAATCCCCAATCATAGTATTAATAAGATGGGACATTATTAATATGCCAAGACTGGCACATGTTATATCTCTTGATTGGATTAAGCGGTGGTTCTCATATCCGTGGGTATTGGGATACTCAGGATTAACGTGTGGATGGTTGTTTTGAAACAAGTTCATTGGATGACCTAGCTACGAGATAATCACTTGGATAACTATTTAGCGCCAGTGATAGAATCTCATTATAGCAAGTGTGCAAGTATCCTTAGACTTGAGATCTCCAAGGTACTTTGTTTATCGAGTGTTGTACTTTGATTCTAATCTTTGGAGTCTTATCTAGGACCGCCTATGGGATGGATATTGGGTACAACGTAAAGTAAACGAAAGTAGTTGAGAGGGTCAATAAAGGATTCACCACTCCTAATAGTAGGAGAGTATATCTCAAGGCCACTTGTAGAAATCATTACTCATGAAGTCCTTGGCCAAGGCGACTATGTGATGGAAATGGTTCCAATTGATACACATATCGAGTAATGGATTTCTTGAATAAGTACTAAAATATTCGGACCAGAATTAATAATATTCTGGAGGGAGTTGGCACTAATTCCATGCTTTAGACCGAATGAGATATTGTATGTTGAAAGGAGTTTATTGCACTGATAATTTGCTATTGAAAGGTTCATGTCAAGCCACTTGACTTTCTGGACTTTTGGGTGGTCAAGAGTCATTGTTAGATGTCGCTCTTGATATGCTAAATATGACCAGGAAACCTTTATTTTATTAAGGATTATTAATTCTAATATTGTTAGAATTAATTCATATTATGCTACCAATAAGACTAGGAAACCTAATGGGTCACACACAATAAAGGTTTGAATGCTCAAATATATTATTTGATAATATTGTGGGGTTAATTAAGAGAAGTGAATATATTTATAGGTGAATTATAAGTTTGTTATAATTCATGGGACCTAATTATAATTAAGTAAACTTCAAGGACCAATTTGTTGACAATTGGACGTTGAAGGACTAAGTTGCAATTTATGGTAATTATAAATCTATAAATATAAGAAAACGGTTTCCTTAGGATGAGAGACAGACTATTCACGCAATAACAGAGAAACCGTTTCTCTGCTTCTCTCTTGATCAAACCCTAGCCGTCTTTCTTCTTGATTAAAACCCTAGCCTCCCGAATTCTACTAGCATAGAATTGTGAGATTGTGAGCATTCAACCTTGTTTGGATTATCATTAGAGGGAGTTCTTTCTTGGACTTCAGTTGAGCTGCAGTGAACGGTTTTGGATAATTTGGATCGCGCCTGCGTTCTTGTTTCTGAAATTTTTTGAATTCCGGCTTCACGAGGTAATAAACGCAATCTTCTCCTTTTTCCCGTTTCTATTGCAAACCCGTGATCCATGGCTTGGATTTCTTGTTGTTTTCCGCTGCGCTTAATCTGATTATGCATGATAGAAATCCTACACTCCTCAGTCCTTCCTCCCCTCTTCCTGCATAGATATATATATATCCCTTAGTCATCAGTCATTAGTGGAAATAACAAAGGGACCGGGATTTCTTTTTCGGTTCTCTTTCTTAGAGATGGATAGTCATAGTTCATTTGAGAGGTGGTCAAATTTTGAATTAGTTTCTAAAGAAGAAGATTTTGATATGTTTTCCTTTCTAAGCCAATCACTTCTTCTTAATTTCAGGTGAGATACTTTAGAGGGTTTTTTTTTTTTTTTTGCTTTTCACCCGTCTTCTTTATTTGGAGATATGCTTGATAATGAAATTGAATTTCTTTTGGTTTGTTGTGTTATGAATCAGTGAAAGTTATGAATATGCTGCTTTAGATTTTCAATTTGATCTATCTACTCAACTCCCTACTATTTTTGATGTTGTTCCTTCAATGGAGGATATGCTTGTGCATGATCATTTCTACTCCCTAATAGATTTTGAACAAAGCCAAAACATGGCTCCTGTGGAGGAAATGCATCTTGAAGGTATCACTTTAGACGAAATTCCTGTGGAGAAGAAGATAATCAGGAGGCAACGAAAGGAGAAGGGTAGTAGCTCCATGACACTATCAAGAGTAACTATTTCGAAGTACTTTTACATGCCACTTACTTGGGCGGTCAAAGAATTAAATGTTTGCCTAACCCTTCATAAGAAAAGATGTAGGGAGTTGGGAATTCATCGATGGCCTTACAAGAAGTTGATGACCTTGGAGACTCTAATCAAGAATGTTCAGGTTTTCTTTTACACACACTTGTGCATGAAGAACTAAAAATTATATGGCTCCAAAGATAACAAAGAACTAATAATTTGAGAGCATACATTTGGATTTGCAGGGTTTGCGAAATGAACAAGGAGTACATATGGCTGAGAAGAAGTTGAGAGAAGCCATTGAGATACTGGAACGTGAGAAAAAATTGATAGTAGAAATCCCTAATGTGTAGTTGGAGGACCAAATAAAGAGACTAAGACAAGCATCTTTCATGGCCAACTATGAGAAGAGAAAACTCGTGGGGTCTATATAAGAAGAGAAAACTCAAGGCAAACATGTTTCAAGCTTGAATAATATTTTACGCATTAATAAAATTTAAGTTTATCTTCTGATTTTTCTTGAAGATCAGGGGTCTATATATGAATGTGGTGGTTCTTATATCATTTAGTGTAGATCTAGAAAAAAATTTAACAAAATTTCCCCTATAAATTGAATATTTTTCAGGCACTAGGCCACCTCAAAATGAGAAATTATGCAATTCAACCAACACAAACTCATAAAAACAATTCAATCATTCAATAAAACTAGTTTAAGTCTATATGGTATAAAACTAACTTAGGGGTAATCATCCATTACCCAAGGAGCACTAGAAAAATAGAAGGAAAATTTAAGATATATGGATTACCATACTTCAATAACACTACAGTTCCCTTTCACCAATAATCACAATGCCAACACCAAATCTCCACATCAACTTTTCAACACCCCTACATCTCCACAAATCAACATTCAACAATTCAACAACATAAGAATTTTCAAAAAAAATATGTTCTAGAAATATTCATAGAAATATAAAAATAATTCCAGACTTACAAAGTATAAAAATCTAATATCAACACCCACTGGGCTTTATGCGAAATGTTCAAAACCAGTACCATACATGTCAAAAGAAGAACCTGCCATCTTTTTACTTGTAATCAAAAGTCATATGTGTTTGTATGCCTCAGATTCCAACAAACTTGAAGCCTCAATCCCCTAGAATAGATAAAACTGAATGAAATGTAAAGAAAAAATGAAAAATTTTAAAAATAAAAAATAAAAAATAGATAAAAGATGGAAGTTCTTATTTTTCAGACATCATTCACTAATTACCGCATTTTCCTGTGCCACTCACCTGCCAAGTTGAAGGAATTTTAAATAACAAGCGCTCCGGAGGAACTTGAATATCATTATACAACTTCAAAAGATAATGCACCTAAACATCACATCAAATAATAGTGTTAAAATTTCCAATCAAGAAAATGTCACATTTTCTAAGTGAAACTATTTTGCAATAAGAAAGCAAGATAGTTACAGAATATAAAAAATATTAAGCAAGGTACTTATAGAATATAAAAAATATTTCTTTTAAGCTTATCTTGATCGGAAGGGAACTGGATGAACTTGATCCAGAAATAAGAATATATTATTACAATGATTGACAGGAATTTTTAGAAGTTATACAACGTTTAGGATTCAGTGACCATGAGCTGAAGTTGGTAAACATATCAAGGTAGGATTGGGAGGGGGAGGGGGGATCTGGGGTAGGGGCTTGCAGGTTAGGGGCGCGCAACGGGAAGGGGGTTGCTGGGGGTGGCGCGCGGGATGGGGGGAAGGGAGAAGGGGTTGCGGGGGGTGGCATGCGGGCGGGGGGCGGCATTCAGAATTGATATTGCAGTTACAAGTAAAGCAGGAACACACATATATACATGAAGTAAGGCAGAACCCTTGCTCATTCAATTGAGGTTGTGGATGGTTTTAAATAATTCTTTTGGTGGATTTTGCAGCCACGACACTAAACAATCTAAAACACAACAGTAGGCTACCAGGCGAACATTCAGATTGCATCTCACTCAAAATTAAGCGAGGTATACAGAAAGCAAATTGAATGAAAAGTAATAGTAAGATATTGCAAAATCAAGACCTGAAGATACAAGCATGTGCCACTAGAGCAGTCAAAACTGCTTGCCAATCTCGATCCAGTTCTTGAATATGAGATCTATTCACTCCTGATCCCATTGCCCAATTGGGCAGTGCCCAAGTAGTAAAAGGTACAGCAACATAAGTTAAAGACTAGATCAATGCCTTCATATCCAATGGCTTTTGTTGTAATATATATATATATATATATATATATATAATATTTTTAAATTAAATTTTTTTATTTTAATAAACACATATATTTCGACACATAAAAATATTATATTTTATTTTAAATTTGTATCAATTCTTTTTTAAGAATAAATAAGTTAGAGATAAAAATAATGTTTATAAAATCTTTGACCATTTTAATCAAAATGTATGGAATGAAAATAAATCTAATAAAAATAAAAAAAAATCCGTAGCAAATCCCTAGCAATTTGCTAGGGATTTGTTACGAACTAACACCATCTGTGACAAATCCGTGGCAAATTTGTGGCACCTTGCCACAAATTTTCATGAAATACATAATAAAATTTTCTTATTCTTTTTATCACTATTTTGCCTAACATATAATTTTTATATTTTAAATGGTAATATAGTTAATTGCATTGATATTTCCAATGGCTTTTGTTGTAAAATATATATATATATATATCTTTAAATTATTTTATTTTAATAAACACATATATTTCGACACACAAAAATATTACATTCTATTTTAAATTCGTATCAAGTCTTTTTCAAGAATAAATAAGTTAGAGATAAAAATAATGTTTATAAAACATTTGACCATTTTAATCAAAATGTATGGAATGAAAATAAATCTAATAAAAATTAGACTAATAAAAGAAAAAAATAAATCCATGGCTAGGTTGCTAGGGATTTGCCACATATTAACACAATCCGTGGCAAATCTGTGGTAACTTGTCACGAATTTACCACGAAACATATGATAAAATTTTCTTATTCTTTTTATCACTATTTTACCTAACATATAATTTTTATATTCTAAATGGTAATATAGTTAATTGCATTGATATTTTCAATGGCTTTTGTTGTAAAAAAAAATTATATAATATATTTAAATTTTTTTATTTTAATAAACACGTATATTTCGACACACAAAAATATTACATTCTATTTTAAATTCGTATCAATTCTTTTTCAAGAATAAATAAGTTAGAGATAAAAATAATGTTTATAAAACATTTGACAATTTTAATCAAAATGTATGGAATGAAAATAAATCTAATAAAAATTAGAATAAAAAAGGAAAAATAAATCCGTGGCAACTTGCCACGGATTTGTCACGGAATACATAATAAAATTTTTGTGTTCTTTTTATCACTATTTTACCTAACATATAATTTTTATATTCTAAATGATAATATAATTAATTGCGTTGATATTTCCAATGGCTTTCATTGTAAAAAAAAAAATTATATCATATCTTTAAATTTTTTATTTTAATAAACACATATATTTCGACACACAAAAATATTAAATTCTATTTTAAATTCGTATCAATTCTTTTTCAAGAATAAATAAACTAGAGATTAAAATAATGTTTATAAAATATTTGACCATTTTAATCAAAATGTATGGAATAAATTTAAATCTAATAAAAATTAGAAAAAAAAGAAAAAAAAATCACGGACTAACACAATCCTTGGCAAATCCGTGGCAACTTGCCATGAATTTGTCATGGAATACATAATAAAATTTTCTTGTTCTTTTTATCACTATTTTACCTAACATATAATTTTTATATTCTAAATGATAATATAGTTAATTGCATTAATATTTCCAATGGCTTTAATTGTAAAAAAAATTATATCGTATCTTTAAATTTTTTATTTTAATAAACACATATATTTCGACATAGAAAAATATTACATTCTATTTTAAATTCTTATCAATTCTTTTTCAAGAATAAATAAGCTAGAGATAAAAACAATGTTTATAAAATATTTGACCATTTTAATCAAAATGTATGGAATAAAATTAAATCTAATAAAAACTAGAATAAAAAAGAAGAAAATAAATCTGTGGCAAATCCCTAACAATTTGCTAGGGATTTGCCACATACTAACACAATCCGTGGAAAATTGCTACGGATTTACCACGGAAGATAATTAATGAAATTATAATAGTATTTCTTGGCAAATCCATGGCAGATTGTCACGGATTTGTCACGGAACACATAATAAAATTTTCTTATTCTTTTTATCATTGTTTTACCTAACATATAATTTTTATATTCTAAATGGTAATATAGTTAATTGCATTGATATTTCCAATGGCTTTTATTGTCAAAAAAATATATATATCATATCTTTAATTTTTTTATTTTAATAAACACATATATTTCGACACACAAAAATATTACATTCTATTTTAAATTCGTATCAATTCTTTTTCAAGAATAAATAAGTTAGAGATAAAAATAATGTTTATAAAACATTTGACCATTTAATCAAAATGTATGGAATAAAAATAAAAGAATTAATGAAATTGCCATGTGCCCATTTGCCATGAATTTGCTACGAAAAATAATTAATGATATTTTGTTATTCTTTTTATCAATATTTTACCTATTATATTTTTTGTATATTCTAAATGGTAATATAGTAAATTGCACTGATATTCAATGGCTTTTGTTGTTAAAATAAAAATAGAAAGATGGAAGGAAATGAAAAATTTTAACTACAAATAAGAAAGAAAATTGTTCAAATCAACTAAAGGTAAGATTAGGAATTTTAAGGTATGGAACAAATATTAATACAAATTAATATAATAAAAATAGAATAAAAAAGAAAAAAAAACAAATATGCGGCGAATCACTAACAGATTGCCATGAATTTGCCATGAAATTTAGTATTTCTTAACTAGTTTCGTGGCAATCTACCAGTGATTTGCCACAGATTTGCCACGAAGGTTTGTATCAATATTTGACCATTTTGCCACGGACATTTGCCATCGCAAATCGGTGGCTAATTTTTCCTCTATCCTTTTTTGGCTACCGATTTGTGAGGGAACATCTTTGCATTGCTAGTTGCTACAATATCCATGGCAATTCCATGACAAATATCTATGGATTTGCTACAATTATATTGTCGTGGCAATTTGCTATGTCTTGTCTTCTTTCGTGGCAAATCCGTGGCAGATTGCCATGGAATTTTTTTCATAGCAAATTTCCGTGGCAAATTAACAATTTTCTTATAGTGTGAGTATATGTATTAGAAGTTAGATTCTATGTACTTTCTTATATTCAATAAAAGTAATTTTGGAAAAATTTTCGCTGCATATTGAGTGAAGTTTGTTATAAAGACCCATTGTCTAAGTAATCAGACTGGGCAACATCCCATAAAGTTATAATCCACTACGCCATAGAAATATGGGATGTTACAATGGTATCATAACATAGTGAAATCCATAATAGAGCTTCTGATAGGTATAGCAAAGCCTCTAACGGGACACAATGGAGTCCATCATAGTCTACATTGGTGCAGATTTATAGAGTTTGTCAATTTTATGGAGTCAAATATAAGGATAAATGAGGTATATGAATTTGGGGTATCCAAGTTGGACATATTCTCTTCTGATGAGTTAGAAGGAGAGAAAGTTGAGATAATTTCGAAACATTCTTAAAAAGGTCTGTGATTACAAACTTAGATAATAGTGAAGAGGTTGAGGTCAGGGATGCCTCATATTTGGTCTATTTAAAAAAGTATTTACTAATTATGAACTTTCCATTCTAGGGTTAGTAATAGTGAGATGATATGTAAAGGAGGTTGAACACTTAGTGGCCCTGTGTATATAGTGTGTTATGAAGTGTGAAGATAAGGATATGCACATTTGTATAGTATTCCGAGTATTATATTTGAGAGCTAAAAGTCCTATTTTGACGTAATGTATGAAAGGATATGACTATATCAGCACTAATCCACCCAAAATTAGTAGACATTTGAAGTTAAGCGTGTTTGGGCTACCAAAATCTTAGGATAGGTGCCCCCTAGAAAGTAGCATGAAAACTGAAAGGAAGTGATTGATGGTGGTCTAAGGAAACGAAAGCATGATCTATATGCAAAATGATATAAATACAGGAGGTTTAATTATAGATCATACAAGAACGATGTATACGAAGGTATATATTTAGGTTGAAAGAATATGAGAATTTCTCAAGAGATACATGTTACATATATAAAATAAAAATTTTCTTCTATTTCATGTTCTATGAATAGGAAGTATTGAGATGTATATATTTATTTGGTGTTTCATAGAATTAAGGAGACAAAGATATGCCACGAAAGGTTACCCGTAGTAGCACTGGAGATTAAGCTGGAGGAAACGCGACTAATATTACTGGAAACACCACCCCGAGAATGGAAGCACAACCTCAAGAAAATGTGATGGCGCAAGTATTACAAAACATTGCCTCAGTACTTTAGCGTGTAATTGAAGCTCCAACCCGAGAAGGACAATATCCTGAGGAGGAAAGGGATAAAGCACTAGAATGGTTTCTAAAGTTCAATCCCCCTCAATTTTATGGACAAGAAGACTCGGAACAAGAGGCTGAGTCTTGTATGGAGCAAATGGATGACATATTTACAGTCTTAGATTATTCGGAGCAGAGGAAAGTCTAATTTTCTATTTTTAAACTTTGAGGACCTACTCGAGATTGGTGGTTAAGGAAGAAGAATTGCAAGAACAAGAACAAAAGGATTGGACTTAAAAGAATTTTTAAAACTTAAGAATGAATTTATACTCCGATGGGTAGTTGAAAGCAAGGAAGAACAATTTCAAAATTTTTCCCAAGTAGAAAGGACTGTTGGGAAATATGCTGCTAAGTTTATTTAACTTTCCAAATATTGCCCTTTACTGGTACAAATAGCCTTTGATTGAACTCAGCAATTCTTAAAGGGATTACGACTTGAATTATGAAGAACATTGATTGCTATGGCCTCAATAAGATATAGTGTGGCTGTAGAAATAGCCTCTCGGCTAGAAATGTAATCAAACCAGACAAAACTGTAAAAGGGAAGCTAAAATTAGCCATTAGCATAAAGAAAAGTATCCAAAAAAATAAGAGTCAAGTTCAAGAAGGATAGAATGTGTTCAATGTACTTATTATCACAAGGATGGACATACCTATGAGTATTGTCAGAAGAGACTTAGAGCATGTTATCAATGTGACAAAGTGAGACATACTTTAACAAGTTGTCCCTACACTAAGAAATAAGAAACTGCCCCCTCTGTTCATCAGGAATTCAAATCTAGAGAATTACGGGGAAACAGAGGTCACATCACGATTCATGTAGAGTAAAGAAGGAATAGAAGACATGAGCAACCTAAAGTAGACGTTTGATGGAATCAAGGCAAATACAATTTTCAAGGACGAAATTTTTTTGAAGGAGAGGAGATTGTAATAACCCTCACTTTTGTACTTTAATCGAATGTTGCTATGTATAGAATAAGAATTTTTATGAATAACTAGAACAAGAAATGATCAGTATAATAAGATGAACGTTTTGGTGCAATAAAAATATTCAAGGACCTAGATGAAATTTTGAGATTATTCTTCCTGTACTTTTATATTTCAATTAATGACTACTTCGTATAGAATGAGAATTTGAGTATAAGCTTAGAACAAAAGTTGATCAGTGTGATAAGACGAATATTTTGGTATAATTTGAGTTTTCAGAGGTATTATTATAATTTTGACCGCAAATTGAGCATAATTGAGAAAGAATTTGAGAACTCTTATTCCCACCATTGAGTTTAGTAAATTGTGCAGATTCCATCGGTGGAGTAAAAAGTTTTTTCAACACTATCCGAAATTATAGTTATTTTCCTGAGAAAATTGTGAAGTGCAGCCAAAATTGAAACAAGCAGCGTATTATGATTGGATAATGAAAACAAGTATCAAAGGGTGGTTGGTTACATGAAAAACCATGCACATTTTATATTTTATAAAGCTTATCAAATAAGCTGTACGAGATAATGAGAAAATTACACATAAACACTTAGCCTAAAATAGCCCACAATACCATTAATGAATGTTTGACCTTGTGACCATATATGGCGGTGGGAAAGGCTAAAAAACAGCCAATTTGAATTTAGAAGAAGAGAGGAAGAGAGAAGGGGAAGTAAGGAAAGAAAATTAGAGAAATACTAGAGAAAATAGAGAGAAAAAGGAAAAATAGAGAGAAAACATTCCAAGAAGAGAAAAATGAAGGAATTTGGAGCATTTTCAACCTAGAGCAATCAATAAACAAGGTAAGAGTTTATGCTTCATGAATTAAAGTTGATGCATGAATAATAAGGATTGTTATGATATGAATTTTATTGAGAAATTCATGAGAATTATGGTTTTTCTTTGGAATTTAGCCATGTTTTGAAGTGTTTGTGTGTGTTGTGTGTGCCAGCAACTTTGAGAGGATATGTGCTATATTTTAAATAGTATATAAAGCTGTTTTGATGGTGTTTTAATTGACAGTTCATGGCTGCACAAGAAGGTATAAGAAATGAAAAGGAAAAATAGTTTAATTGTGGAAGAAAATAGAATATTGTTGTTATTATTTAATGCTGTTGGTTTTGTTGTTGTTTAAACATGAAAGATATTGATCATGCCTAAATGGAATCAAGAAGGATTATGTGATATTTAAATGATAAATAAACAAAGGATTGCAGTGATTAAACGACATATATATTGTATAGGAAATAAAAGAGAATGGATTAAGTGAAGAAAAAGGGACAAAACAGGAATTTTGTATTGGAAGAATTTCGTATAGCTCTGAAGAAGTAATAAACTGAACAATATGACCAGTTTTTTTAGAACGCCATGACCATAAACTTGTAGTAAATGTCTTAGGATCATTTTGAGACCAATTTTACATGTTTGGGGTTGTGAATAAAAAGATATGATGAAAATACCACAAGCTGCCAAAACTATGACGGGATTCAGAAATGAAGATATTGTAAGCAAAACTAGATGAAATGAGAAGGAAAATCGGTGATTCGTGAGTTGAAAATTATCAAGGAATTTCTTGAGGACATTTTGGAACTAGTTTGGCCTCTATCGGACTTGTGAACTAAAATTTATGACAAGAATACTAAGGTATGCCAAGTGAGAAAAAAAATGCAGAATTTTGGTTTAAGAAAGTAAAGCTATGAGTTTATTTCATGTGAGCTATTAAAGGCATGAAGGATTAAGGATTCATGTGAAAGCCATGAAAATATGTTTGAGGAAAGGAGTAATGAAATTGTATTGGTTGTGAATTCTATAATATTAAAGGAAGTGTGAAATGATGACTAATGTAGGTTATCTATTTTAAGGGTCTTACAAAAGCTTCAGGATTATGAATACCGTATTATGCAATAGCTAGGACACGAGGTGAGTTCTGAACCTTTTAAATTCTATTTAGCTAAATATTTTCCTGAAACGATCATATGTTTTCCCGATGTAGTTAATGCTTTCCTGATATATTATGAGATGGATGTTATACTTAAGTTTGAAAGCATTATCAAGCACTCGATTTCTTGAACATCTTGAATATGAAATATGTCGTGTAATCTTTTCGATTTTTAAATCCCGGTATTAGTAAAGTGTGTTTTCTTGATATGGAAACTACTTTCCTGGTATACTCAAGTGCAAGATTTCTACATAAATTTGGAAACATGATGAACATTATGAATCTTGAATTCTAGAGTATGTCATTTCTTGAATCCAATACATTACTAACTTGAATACTTGGCGTAAGCACTGATTTGAATACTTGGCGTATGCACTGACTTGAATACTTAGTGTATGTACTAATTTAAATACTTGGCGTAAGCACTAACTTGAATACTTGGTATATGCAGTAACTTGAATACTTGGTATAAGCACAATACTCGGCATAAGCACTAACTTTACTACTTGATGTAAGCATTGACTTGATACTCGGCGTAAGCACTGACTATTCTTGAATACTTGAGTACTTAAATTAGAATATCTTATAGTAGAATTCTTGAGTACTTGAATCAGTATGTTTTCACTCGAAATCCTTGAAAACTTGTTTTAGAATATTTTCACATAAGAATTTCGAACTAGCATTTTATGTTAGAGATTACTCTTCATAAGTTATTTTCAGTTAAAATAAAAGCACTAGCACACACGGGATCACTAAGCCTTATGCTCATACATGTGTTATCTCTTTTGAAAAATTTAGGATCAGAAGTGCAACAGAAACACAGTGGACTCCCAGAAGCTCATCCTACATCTTGGATTTGTTATACCCTTAAGTATATGTATCAGAAGTCAGATTCTATATACTTTCCTATATTCAATAAAAGTAATTTTAGAAAAATTTTCACTGCCTATTAAGTAAAGTTTGTTATAAATTCCCCTTGTCTAAGCAATCAGATGGAGCGACATCCCATAAAGTTACAACCCACTATGCCATGAAAATATGGAATATTACAGAAGGGATATTAGGTTATTGATGGAAGCGAAAGAAAGAATGAAGATTTAGAGGAGGTAATTGAGAAGAAAATCAAAGAGAGGCTCTCAGTTCCTTGTAAAGAGGAGGAACAAAGGTAAAAGTCTTGCTATACACAAGACTGCTTGGCTTGAGGAGAGGAGAAAAACATAAGAGGAATAAGTGGCTGTTGTTTTGGTATCGCTATAATTGAAGGGTCGAATGGCTTGGGTACTACTGTCTCGATTTTGCGAAGGAAAGGGGGTGTGGATATGCTTTTGGTTGTGTGCTGCTGGTTCTGTTGCTGTAGGTGTACGTGAATAAGAGGGAAAGTCAGTGGTTTGTTCAAAATGGAAGTTAGGAAGCTCAAAGTGGAAGTGCCCAAGCTATTCGACTCGTGTGAGCTAAAGAGAAAAGTGGCTGAAACACCCAACTCGATGGCAGATTTACTTCATGTAAGAGAGAAAGGAAAAATAGAAGATTGTTGAAGTTTCCTGGAGGAGAAAAATATGCATGGTAGTTTCCATGGTTGGAAAAGGAAGGAAGATTATTTAATTTCCTTTCTTAACCTCTTCTCCTAATTTTTGGTATTTAAGAACTAGAAAAGGGGCAAACTGTACAACTATGGATTGGCCGAATCAAGGGCTACTCATCTCTAATTTTCGGTTGATTGACATAACAAATGGAATGAGTAGATTTTGGAATCTAAAGCTCAAATAAAATGGGTATTGCAAGAATAATGTAGGCCATGGTAAGAAAATGTTTTGTAACTATTCTAGAGTCACATTAGATCATAAAAGATAAGGGGGGAAAAAACCTGTATTTGAAGCTTTCCTAATTTTGGTCAATCAAAAAGGAAATAATTCCCTATTTTCGAAAATTATAAGTCTTGTTTCTAAATTAGAATAAGGAATTTACCCCATGTTTTGGCCGGCTACCATAGTGCATAAAAGGAAAAAATTTAAATTTGAATTTGGAAGGAAAATGAAAATAAAGGCTCCAAGAATTATTCTATTCCCCCAAGCAAGGAAAGTGATGGCTAGGAGGGATTAGATTTGGAAAGAAAACCCCTCAATCCAAGATTATTATTCTAGGAACCAAATTAAGAAGTAAATATAATATAGCTACTAAAATAAAGTACATTAAATAGGGAATTTTGGGAGGAATAAGAGAATAAATTTGGGAATAAATCTCTTCGGGTAATTAGCTCCCTATATCATGGAATTATATCCTCCCAATATGGTAAAGATAGCTATCACAAGCTGGCCGGCCAAAGTGACTAAGAAGGAAAGTAGGAAAAAGGAAAATAAAGGATGTCCAAGCAAGAATTAGCAATTGATCCCCCAACCTATTAATAAAATCTCAAAACCCTTACCAAAGAACCACTACTATTCTTATGCCTTAAGTGAACAATAAATTTTTTATGTACTAGAGTTCGCCTCCTCAATTCTCTCCTTAGCGAAATTTATGCAACAAGGTAAACTAATAAGCACTCAAATAATGCATGCAAGCACTATGCAATGACTTGGAAGAAATTGTACCTAATTAAATCACACTTAAGACATATGAGATTTTTAAGACCAAGAATAGTTATATTTGCATATAAACGATGCAATGCATGCTCCAGGGCATATTAGGGTGGGGTTTTACAAGGGGAAGAAATAGCTGTTAAGGGGCTATTATACAAAAAAAAAAATTACAATTTGACCGTTGGGGGGTTATATTGTAATTTTTAGAACATTAAGAGGTGTTGGGTAACAACTCTCAAAGGCAGGCCAGCCTGACCCATGGCGGGCTATGCCCCCGAGACCGGCCCGCCACAGTACGCGTAGTATGGCATGTGAGTTGAGATCGTCCCGTTCGAGCTGAATCGGCCCATATTCCATTGCTATGTGTGTGTGTGTGTGTGTGTGTGTGTGTGTGTGTGTGTGATTTTATATATATATATATATATATATATATATATACATATTCATACGAATATATATACATATATACATATACATATTTATTTATATTTGTGTGTGTTTATATATATTAATATACATATATTCATGTATATTAATATATGCATATATACATATACTAATACATATTACATATATATATATATATATATATATATATATATATACACACACACACACGCACACACACACAGATAGAGAAAAACAAAGGCACTATCAAATTCACAATCTAATTGTTACATATGTTAAAATTATTAAAAAAAACTAATTTGACTAAATTTGATAGTATTCGGATATGTTTTGCCACATAATTAAATACATTCTCTATAACAATACTCGAAACCTAAAATATTTTAAAAAATAGTCATATCAAATTAACAATTCAACCGTCAAATTTGATAAAATCACTAAAAAATGTATTATGACCAAATTTTAAGGTAATCGAATATTTTTTGCCACGGAATCTAGTATAATCTCTATAAAAATACAAAAAAACCCTAATAATTTAGAAACATTGACATATAAAATTAACGATCCAACCTTTAGATTTTATAAAACCACTAAAAAAAGTATTATGACCAAACTTAAAGGTAATCGGATATGTTTTGCCACTTAATCTAGTATAATCTTTATAAAAATATTCGAAACCTAACCAACTTATAAAGATAGGGATATTTAATAAACCAACCATCAGATTTGCTAAAATTACTAAAAAACATATTATTACCAAATGTGAAGGTAATCAGATATATTTTACCACCTAATCTTGCACAATTTCTATTAAAATTTCCAAAACCTAATATATTACAAATATAGGCATATCAAATTAATGATCCAGTTGTTAGATTTGATAAAATCACAAAAAAAAAAAATTATGACCAAATTTTAAAGTAATCAAATATGTTTTGGCACAGAATCTAGCATAATCTGTTAAAAAAAAAATACAAAAAACCTAACATATTTAGAAAAATAGACATATCAAATTAATGATCCAAACATTATATTAGATAAAAATCACTAAAAAAGTATTATGATCAAATTTAAAGGTAATCAGATATGTTTATAACGTAATCTAGTATAATTTCTATAAAAATATTCGAAACCTAACCTATTTACAAAGATAGACATATAAAATTAACAATCCAACTGTAAGATTTGTTAAAATTATTAAAAAAATATATTATGACCAAATCTAAAAGTTATTGGATATATTTTACCACATAATCTTGCACAATTTCTATTAAATTGCCCAAAACACAATACATTTACAAAAATAGGCATATAAAATTAACGATCTAACCATTAGATTTGATAAAATTACAAAAAAAAAAAAAGTTTTATGACCAAATTTTAAGGTAATCGAATATGTTTTGGCATATGGTCTAGCATAATCTCTATAAAAATATAGAAACCCTAACACATTTAAAAAGATAGGCATATCAAATTAACGATCTAACTATTAGATTTGATAAAATCACTTAAAAAAGTATTAAGACCAAATTTAATGGTAATCGGATATGTTTTACTACTTAATCTAGTATAATCTCTATACAAAAGCTCGAAACCTAACTCATTTATAAAGATAGGTATATCAAATTAACGATCCAACCATTAGATTTGTTAAAATTACCAAAAAAATATATAATGACCAAATTTGAAGGTAATCAAATATTTTACCACCTAATTTTGCACAATATCTATTAAAATTCCCAAAACCTAATACATTTACAAAGATTGGCATATCTAATTAATGATCCAACCATTAGATTTGATAAGAACATTAAACAAAGTATTAGAACCAAATTTAAAGGTAATTGGATATATTTTGGAACAAAATCTAGCATAATCTCTATAAAAATACAAAAAACCTAACACATTTAGAAAGATAGGCATATCAAATTAATGATCAATCGTTAGATTTGATAAAATCACAAAAAAAAAGTATTAGAACCAAATTTAAAGGTAATTGGATATGTTTTATCGCTTAATCTAGCATAATCTCTATAAAAATATTTGAAACCTATCCCATTTACAAAGATAGACATATCAAATTAATGAGCTAATCGTTAAATTTGTTAAAATTACTAAGAAACATATTATGACCAAATTTAAAGGTAATAAAATATATTTTACTACCTAATCTTGCATAATCATTATATAAATACACAAAACTTAGCGCATTTACCAGGATAGACATATCAAATTCATGATCCAACCATTAAATTTATTAAATTTGCTAAAAAAAAATGTATTATGACCAAATTTGAAGGTAATCACACATGCTTTGCCACATAATCTAGCTTAATTTGTATAAATTAGCCCAAAATATAATGCATTTATAAATATTTTAAAATTTATAGTCTAATTTGTAATTTTTTGGGATTATATTTTAAATATTCTAAAATTTAATGATCAATTTATAAATTTTTTTTATCATTTTATAATTTAACAAATTTTAAGGAGCAAATTGTAAAATTTGGGATTATATTTTATATATTTAAAAATTTAAGGATAAATTTATAAAATTTTAAAGGTTATATTATAAATATTTTAAAATTTAGGGATCAATTTACAAAATTTTGAGGTCATTTTATAATTATACAAAATTTAAAAACCAATTTACAAAATTTTTGGGACCATGTTGTAAATACTTAAAAATTTAAAGATGGGTATTAGTTGGGAAATATGAATTTTGTTGTTAAAAGTATAGTTAATAGTGATAAAAGTTAATATTGTTAGCTAAGAAATGAATATTCATCGCTGATAATGCATTATAAGCGAGGAAAATTTAGTTAGAAAACAAATTTTCATCACTGATGATGCATCATTAGCAAGAAAACTTAAAATTTCCTTACTAATACACTTATTTCCTAGCTAAAGCTATCACTTTTAGTTAGAAAATGAAAATTTTGTTGCTAAAGGTCTTAATCAGTAATGACAAAAAGTTTTTGTCGCTGAAGAAAATTTTCCTCACTAAAAGGTACTTTTAGCGACAAAACTTTAGTTAGGAAAATTTTTTTATCGCCACTGTATCATTTTCTTGTAGTGCTAGCATTCACAAATCCTTGGAGCAATTGAGGGTGGAAATGACTAGTATGAGAATGGTCAAAGAAAATCAAAATCAAAGGCTTGACAGAATTGAAGATACCCAACAACAGCATGGTGAAATTTTGAACCATCATAGGTTGACTAAAGACGTCCATGGCAATTATTGGAGACACTTTTGGGGTCATTTTGGAGGATTTAAAGGCTCGTTTGGGGGCTTTACTTCAAGGAGTTCTTGAGTGGTTTGTTTATTTTGCAAATTTTCTTTTTTCTAGTATTGTTAGTTTGCTTTTATTTTGGTTTATTTTCTTTTATTTAGTTTTCTTTTAATTTCTTTTTATGCTTTTACTTGTGAGTTTATTTTTTCTTTTTGTAGATTTATTCACTCCTCTCTTGATGACAATGATTCCTTCAAGTTTTTAGAGGATACAATTCATTCTTATTGGAGCTAATATGCCTTGGAGAGTATTTTGTTGTTTTCCCTCTTTATTTTTTTCAATCCTGTGGATATATTTTATTGTGATGTTTTAGGCCATTGAGAATAATGTCCAATTTAAATGTGGTTGGGGGGGCGAGGGGGGAGGGGGGGATTCAATGTTTTTACCCAGTGCATTTTCTTGAAATAATAATGGTCTGGTATTTTGGGGATAATTTTGATATTTTTTGGATAATTTTTTTTTATAAGCTGATTTGGAGATAGAATTATGAGAACTGTTATTGTTAAATGAGTTGATGTAGTGAGATATTATTATTTCTTTTTCCTTGGGATATATTATGCTTCTAATTATTTGATTGAGTTAATCCCTAGTTTAATTGTTGTATTAGATTATGATATACTTAAGACTTTAGAATATAGTTACTCTTGTTTATGCTTAATGGAATATTTGAAACTTTATTATTTTGGTCATGATATGGTCAATATGATGAAATATAAGTTAGGACGCATAGCTAATTCTTTTTTTAATAGTAATTTCTAAACTAGGCCTTGTTCTGAATTTAGAGGTAAATCAGGAATGAAAAAAATGAGTGTCAAAAGGATGTATGAACCCATTCTGGAAAAAGTACAAAGAAAAAAGGTCCGAGGATGCAAAGCACATGTCCTCTGACAAAAAACAACGAGTGAAATTTTGAATAGAAAATGTTGAAAAAACAATGTTGTTGGAAATTGCTTAAAAAAAAAGATACATATTTGAAGGGGGGCCAATACGATGAGTGAAGAGAAATTCACTCTCTTGATGCAATTAATCCCAATTTTGTGAGTAGTTTAGAGTCATTTAAAACTTGTTTTAGCTATGAATTTCTTGGTTTATATGAATCATGTTAGCTTCATTCTTGACTTGAGGAAGGAGTGGAGGGTGTTTTATGAGTGTGAACTTGTGTAATTTTACTCCAATGGTTTTATGTATATTTGATCTAATACTTGAGTTTGATTGAATTGAATAAGTGGTGTAATATTTTCCTTTGTTGAAAGGGATGATAATATTTTTTCAATGTTGGCTATGATTGGATAAATAA
The DNA here is from genome assembly GCA_026120185.1 of Voacanga thouarsii. NCBI lineage: Eukaryota > Viridiplantae > Streptophyta > Magnoliopsida > Gentianales > Apocynaceae > Voacanga > Voacanga thouarsii. The sequence goes on from JANUWF010001825.1 coordinate 1,868,184, forward strand.
GTTAAATGTCTTTTGAATAGGTTGCTTAAAGAATTATTTTGTTTTGCACTGTCTTAACTATTTACTTGGAGACAAGCAAAGGTTTAAGTGTGGAAGAATGTGATAAGGCCTAATTATACCGACATTTTTCTAACTATTTGAGGTAATTTTGTGATATTTTAAGTGTAATAGCTAATCATTTCCCCTTTTTTTTTGTTGGTATTTTAAAGATAATTGGTTGTAAAAAGGTTTATCTTAGATTTTGTGCAAAAATTGCAGAATTTAGAGCTGAATTGTAGATTTCCAAATCTGAACTGGCATTGGGTTTGGTGTGTGAGTGGCCCTGGCTCAATTTTAGAAAAAATAGAGCAAAATAGGGGAGAAATTAAACAAATTAGGCACGTACAAAGCTGAACCGATGTCAACTCTTCACCGGATTTGAGGTGGATTGTATTCCTAATGCGATCAGAATTGGAGGTTTCTGAAGAATTCTTTTGGTATCCAACTTGTACACAACTCATAATTTTTATGGAACATTTTTAGCAACCTAGAAGGCTATAAAAACAAGAAAACTTCAAGCAAAACGTGGTGAATTCAAGGAGCGAAATCAAAAATTAATCTTTCAAGGATGAATTCATCAGTTAAGGAGTATTATTTTGGAGGAGTCTTCATAGGAGAAAAAGAAGGCTTGTTTATGAGTTCTATCTTTTTTCTTAGTTTTTTTTTTCTTAAACAATGATGAGATCAATATTTTAGTTGCATTTGGAGGATGTTTTTGGATTCATAATTCTATATTGATTCTAGTTATTTGATCAATTGATTGTTATTCTTGGTATTTTACTACTTGCTTCCGTTGGATGGATTAATTAATTGTTTCTTCCTTCTAATTAACTTGAGAAACGAGATTGGGAGTGTTTCAATCTAGTTAATTTCATATTTATTATTTCTTAATTGACTTGATAAAGAATGTTAAGAGTAAAGAATTTGAATAGTCAAAGGTTAGTTGATTTCACCTAGAGTATAGAGCCATTTACTAATTTCATACTCTGATATTACCTAGAGTACAGGGATATTTTTAAGGATTGTTTTTAATACATATTTTGGTTAATTAGTGAGTTAGAGTATTCTCGCTAATTTATCTGATAGGTAGTGAGTTATGGATTGAGAAAAAAAAATAGTCTATTTTATTCCTTCATGATGCCAAATAATAATTAGTTATGATAATTGCTAGTCAATCATTGTTATGTCTTTAAAGATTTCTATCTACTTACATATATTTTCTCCTAGATTTTGTAGGTACCTTTATTTTTATTCCTTTTAATTTTCTTTCCTTTTTAATCAATTGAGTTGGTAGGCTAAACAAAGGATGATAATTGATTAGTGGTAGTTGTTTCTTGAGAATTGATACTCATTAATGCCTTATATTATTCCTTGTGATGAGTGCACTTGCTCATAAATGTGATTCAAAATTAACATTTTAATTAAAATTTGATTGAGAATAGACTTAAAAATGAATGATTTTTTATAACCAAATCTAACGCATCAAGGGGTTTCTTGATAATTACTTGTCTTTTACTTTCTTTATCACATTTGAGATTAGTATGGCCAATCTTGTGAGGGAGTTATGTTGGTTATTTATGCCCATCCATTGTCATTACTTTTATTTCATTAATTAGTTGGCTAGACAATAGAAGAAAATGGAGAATGGTACTTATCCCATTTGTTGGATTCTTCGATACTTTTCATTAGAATTCTATACTATACAATAGGTGTACTTGTCTAAATCTAGATCGTTTGAGTAATTTTGACATTTTATTGAAAACTTGTTTGGGGAAGATATTCTTTTCTATATCACACAAAAGCATAAAACTAGCTCATAATAGTAGGATTTGAAAAATGATTACTATCGTTCAAAAGGACACGTCCAACTATATTGAATGGGACCACAAACTCATGCTTTATAAGATAAATGAATCAAAAGAGAGATGTTCCACAACATCAAATAAACTTGGAGGGCATTTCTTCTCTAACTTACATAAAAGAACCGGTATCCCATGCTCCAATTTCATCATATAAGCCGTTGACAATTTAGGAGCACAAAGGTCATGATAAAACAAATTTAATTTTGTCAAAGTTCCCCAAACATTAGCGGGAAGGAATTCTCTAAGAGTAATAAGAAGTAATCTTTTCATGAAGACATAGTAGTCATAGCTTTTCATGTCAGCCATCTTCATTTTAATCAAATAAGCACATCTTCCTAAATTCAAGTTGCAATCCCTTCAACAACTCAGGTAACATTTTCTTTTGTTCTCTCGTTAATATGTAACAAGCCTTAGGTATTGAGACCCTCCTTTCTCTGACGTTACCCACATGTAGTTTTGGCCTATGGCAATATATTTCAACATCATAATGGGCCTTCAAATTATCTTTAGTTTTGCCCTTTACATCCATAATTGTATTAAAAATATTATCAAACACGTTTTTTTCATTGTGCGTTATGTTAATCTTATGACAAACTATATGTGCTCTCCAATAAGGAAAATCCCATAAAATACTCCATTTGGCCCAATTATAACTCGCATATCTATCTTCCAGTTTCCTAAGTTCTTTTCTTGATACACATCTAATTGTCTTAAGGCTCAAGGATCCATTACAATTGCCTAATGGACTAGTTACTAGATCGAGAACCAAACAATTTAAGGATACTTTAGAAATGTATAATTGGAGACAAGAGCTATCTATTAAAGATATTAAAGGCTTCCAAAAGGCCCAGATATCATCAAACATTTTTATTATAGAGATTGAAAGCCTAAAAAGAAGTATGGGCTTACAGGTGGCCTAAAGGATCATAATGAATATTCTGAAGATATTCTATAGGACAAAATATTATTACTCCTATTCTTTTAGGAAATTATTATAATTGAACATTTCTATTTTCTATAGGAAATTATTCTAGTTGCCTAATTTCTTTAGGTAATTATTCTAATTTCCTATTCACTTTAGGGAATTGTTATGTTTTAGGAATTTCTTATTTTCCAAGAAGCCTAACTCTATATAAAGAGGCTTCTAACTATTGTAATGGGGATTTATTTAATAATACAACTGTGAATTTTATTCTATTTGTGAGAATTCTTTCTTGAGTTCCTTAGTAGACTAAGATATCCTTTTTGTAGTGAATGATTGATTATCCTTTGAATGATATCACCTAGGGTCTTGTAGTACTTTGCTTGTAGTGTTCATAATACTACCGAAGGCTCTAGTTCCTTTGGTCTAGGGGGTTTGAGGTTGATTAGATCAATGTGTGACTTGGGAAGTTAGTCATATCTTGATCGATTGTGGGTTTACAAGCCTTTGGCTTGTAGGGTATCGCATCATCTTGGTATCAAAGCTAAGACTCCCAAATCCAAGTACTATTTATTTATTTTTATTATTATTATTCATTCTTGATTCTTCCAAAAAAAAAAAAAAAAAGATCTTGATTCCTTGTTAGCCAAAAAAAAAAAAAAAAAAGTTCTTTTAATTACAAATAAAAAAGAAAAAAAATCTTCTTGAAATACTGGATTGATTCTTTAGTACCTAGACTTCATCTGTTAGTCATTCTTTTAGCAAGTCAATTCATACTTTTGATTCTTAGAACAATTTAGGTATTACTAAATTAAATACTTGGGTGTGTCATTCTTTGGATGATTTTCCTAAGCACTTAGTTTTCCTAGAAGCCTAAAGAACGAACTAGAGCAGTAAAAGGTAGAGAGTGAGATCATTATTTCAAAAGACATTAAAAAGATCGTATACGTGAGCTTGTGTATGAGAGGAAATATTTTTAATAACAATTCTTGAAGGTATTTAAATATGTCACAGGAACATAACTACAATTTTAAGAAATAAGAGCAAACCAAATCTTCCATGAAGGAGGAGATGAGCTTTCTAATTGCTTTGGAGTAAATCCAGAGACAACTTACTTTTATGAATGGTAGATTGGATTGGATGAAAAGTGCACAGCTTAGTGGAGCCAACAACTCTTATTGGATTGCTAGGAGAGGAACTCATAGAAGGGAAGAAGATGTTGGAGATAATGAGAAGAATGAATGCTATAAAAAAGTAGACACAAAAAGATGTGGGGATAGACTAAAGGGGAAGGATAGGGAAGATGCCAACATCAGCTCTATCAAAATAAAAGTTCCTTCATTCCAAGGGAAAAATGATCCTTGAAGCCTATTTGGAGTGGGAAAGAAAAGTTGAATTAGTATTTGACTGCCATAACTACTCCGAAGAGAAAAAAGTAAAGTTGGCTGTGGTTGAATTTTCTCATTATGCTATTATTTGGTAGGATCAATTAATTAAATCAAGGAAGAGAAATTATGAAGACTCTATTGAAACTTGAGATGATTTAAAGAAAATAATAAGAAAAATATTTGTTCCTTCACATTACTATGGGAGCTTTACCAAAAGCTCCAAGCACTTACCTAAGGGAACAAAAATGTAGAGGATTATCACAAAGAGATGGAAATGGCCATGATTCGAGCCAATATGGTGGAAGATAGTGAAACAACATTGGCAAGATTCTTACAAAGACTAAATCAAGACATTACTAATGTAGTAGAACTTCATCATTACATGAATTTGGAGGAAATGCTTCACATAGCAATAAAGATGGAAAAATAACTCAAAAGAAGGTGGATAACCAAATCTTCATTCAACCTGTCCACTTCTTCTAAAACTAATTGGAGAAGGGAAGATAATGCACCAATCAAAGAAACTCCTAAGGACAAAGGTAAATCCATTGAACCCCCTAAAAAAAGTAGAGAAATTGTGTATTTTAAATGTAGGGGACATGGTTATTAATAGGGGATAAAATCATTATTATTTTCCTAGTTATTTAAGGCTAATTTGAGACATTTTTAATACAATAACTAGTCATATTCCTTTCTATTTGATATTTTACTTATAAAAATGCGTTTTTGTAATTCTATGTAAAAATAGGTGAAATTTGGAGTTAATTGCTTTTTCCAGACAGACCTAGCACTAGGCCAAGAAGATAGACCTAGCATTGGTCATCTACTGGAAGACCAAAGGAACGCAGAAAAAAATGAGACAAAACAGAGAAGGTGTAATTGGAAATTGGGAAGAAAAAGGAAATATTGGCTCAAATGGCTCATGGCTAAGTAGACAAAGCAAAAAATAAATTTTGGTGGGCTAAAGAAGGAAAGCAACAAAGACGAAAAGCAAAAGAGGAAAAGACAAAAGCATAACAAAGAAAGGAATGAAATCTGGGCCAAGGAGACAAAAGCAAAAAAGAAATGCAATCGGTGGGTCCAGATGGTTTGTAGCTCAATTGAGCTGATGTAAGGAAAGTGCGGCTCAGGAAAGCCGATAGCAAGAAAAGAAGCAATTCGGCGGCTCAATTGAACCAATGCAATAGTAGAAAGGAGATTTCGGTTTCAGTGGCTTCCGCACGGCTCAAATTGAAGCCAATTTGATCGATTTCAATTCAACAAAAAGAGTGTCTTCAGTACAAAACGACAAGAAGAGAATTCCAACTCTCAATTTCAAAATTAAAGGCGGCGGACACCTTGTTTTTATTTAGATTTTTATTTAGAATTTTAATTACTAATCCTTTTTGGTTTTATATTTTTAAGAAATTATTTCTTCTTTACTTAGAATTATTTTAGGAACTTTATAAGCCTATAAATAAAGGCTAATTACCTTAGAAAATGGGTGCACAATGTGGGGACTTAGACATATTTTTTTAGAGTGCATCACTAATATTTTCTCTAGAGAAATTACTCAAGAAGCATTGATTCTTGGAGGAGTTTTCATTGGAAATTAAAAGGCTTGTCTATGAGTATTTATCTCTTTCCTTTGTTTTTTTTTTCTTGATCAATGATGATTTTAATTCTTTTATTGTATTTAGATACTATTCTTGGATTTATGGTTTCAAGTTAATTTGGTTCTTTGATTAATTATTATATTTCTTGGTGTTTGATTACTTGATTTTATTTAGGTTGATGGAATTAAATTTATATTTAATGGACTTGGAAAATAAAGTTAGATTGAGTTTAATATAATCAATTCTACATATTTGTTATTTCTTAATGGACTTAGGAAATGAAGTTAATATCAAAGAACTTAGGTAATCGAATGTTAGTTAATTTCACATAGAGTATAGGGTTATTGGCTAATTTCATAATTATAAGGGATTGAGTTTAATACATCTTTTGGTTATTTTAGTGCGATTGGGAAATCTACTAATTTAATTAAGAGAAAGTAATTCCATGGATTGGGAAAGAAGTGGAATTTATCTAAGTAGATTCATAACTTGGAAAACGATTAAATTTTACTTTATATTCCTTCATGATATTAAGAAAATAATTGGTTATGATAAGTGTTAAATAATTCATGTTATGCTTTTGCGAATAATTATTTGATTACATGTTTTTCTCTCAATGAGTTATATATTTATATATTTTTATTTTTATTTTTATTTCTTTATCAATTTATTTTATAGGTTAAACAATGAAAGAAAAGTGATTAGTATGTACTTGTTCATTTGAGGATCGATACTCATTAATTCCCTATGTTATGCTTGCGATGAGTATGCTTGCTCACATGTGTATTTTGGGATTAATGTTTTAATTAAAACTTGATTAAGGGATGGAGTTAAAATTAATAAATTTATATACCCAAAATTTACGCATCAAGTTTTTGACACCGTTGCCGGGGACTACGATATTTTTCTATTTCATCATGGAGGTTTTTGAAAAACTTGATTTCGCATCAAGTTTTGGCGCCATTGTCGGGAAATAATATCTTGAAAGTTTGAATTTTTTTGATTTAACCATATTTATATGTCTATATATAAATACGTATATACGTTCCTTGTATGAATAAGTGCCATATTTTGTTGTTAGTATAATTGTATTTTAATTTCACTATATGTTGTAAATATATAAATAGGTAGATACATGTTAATAAGCACTAATTTATTTTTGTATGTTTGTATGTATTGTATATTTAGTTAGTTAATTTTACTAACCCAATGTTAATGTGAAATATGTGTACTAATTATATTTTTAATTTGATGACTTTTACGTCTAGAATTTTGAGTCAATACTAACTATTTTTATTGTTAGGTTTGGATTTTCACTAACACGATATTTTAGATAGACTGAATTTATTTTATTATTTATTTATTTATAATTTTAGTTTGATATCTAGTTTTGGAATTCGTGTCTTAAATGTACTATGTTTATGCATTCAATTATGATAGTTCTTTATTTATTTATAAAAAAAATTGGGCTAGAGCTGACCTGGCGCCATGTCAAAAAATGGCTTGGGTGTCGATCTAGCACTACTCAACAATGAAAAAAAAAAAAAAATTTGACAGAGTTGACCTGATAGTACCCGCACAAAAAAAAAAAAAAATCTTTTTTTCCTTTTTCGTTTGTTCCCATACCCTTTTTTTTTCTTCCAAGATTCTTCCTATTTTTTTTTCTTTTCTTCCTTTTTCTTTTATTTTCTTGTTTGTTTCTCTTGTTTGTTCACGTGAAGCACCCACTCCCCCAAATTCCTTTCTTTGAGTTTTACTTCATTTGTTTCTTTCTTTCTTTTGTCATGTTTCTTCTATTTCTCTTCATTCTTTGATTATTGTGGAAAAAGTTATTGGACATAGACATATTCTTGTCAAATTTATTTGGTGGTAGAAAAATACATAGAATGGATAGTGAGTCTTGTATTTGCTTCTCAAAGTTATCTATGCATTTTTTTTGAAATCTTTGCAATTATGGAAATCTTGGCCTCCTTGTGATATTTTGTTGTGTCGATTGAAGTTGGTTGACATTGTGCTTTTGCTATCTATGTTGGATATTATCCTTGTTTTTTTATTAAGCATCAAAAGTTTGGAAAAGTTTTTCACTGAAAAGAGAACCATGTGGAAAGTGTGAGATAAGGAGGACCTCGTGATCCATTTAGAGGTCATGGTGGTCTATTTGGTGATTCTTTTGAACAATTTGGAGGCCCGTTTGGAGGATCTACTTCAAGGGAAACCTAAAGGCTTTGACTTTCTATTTTTCTTTTCATTTGATTTTTATTGATATTTTATCTTGTTTTCTTTCAATTCCTCTTCAGGCTTTTACTTGTGTGTTTGTTTTTCTTTTTGTAGGCTTATGTCACTGGCAATAATTCTTCCAACTTCTTGAAGGATAAACTTCTCTTATCTTGGAGCTAATCTGCACTTAGGGAGTATTACTTAAACTTTCTATCCCTTTATCATTTTTGGTCCCATTGGAGATGCTTTCTTTGTGTTTATTTTTTGTCAATGAGGACATTGTCCAGTTTAAGTGTGAGGGAGTAGTTTGGTAATATTCTTGGTCTAAGTTTTTATCAATTATCTTGATGTTTTGTTATTGTTGAATTACTTTGGAAAAATTTTGAAATTTGGACAACCATTTTCCCATCATTGGGAAAAAAAAATTTCTTGGAAAATTTTGAAATGTGAAAGTTTGAAGATTTGGAGCTAAATTAAGTTTATTTGTTGATAATGAAGTTATGATTTTCTTTTTGACTTTGGATATGATTTTGTCATTTGTTATGATTTATTTTATTAAAAGGTAAATTTGTGTATTAAGTTGGATTTTGCTAAGTCTTGAGAATTTAAGTTAACATTGACTATATTTGGTATTTGAGTTTTGTTTTATTCTTTGAGTTTGAATATGGATGATATGATGAAATATGGGAAGAGTTGTTGATTAATTCTTGTATTATGGATTTAAAATTTTCTTGACTTTGAGTTTTGAATAAGAAATGTGAGAAAAAAAATGAGTTGAAAGAAAATGTGAGATGAGAAAAAATTGAGTTGAAAAAAAAAATGTGAGATGGAAAATAATTGATTTGAGAAAAAAATGCTCTTATTTTTAATATTTGAAGACCTTTTGTTAAAAAGGGAGTTAATATGGGGAGAAGTAGCAAGTGTATTCGGTGCACTCTCTTAAGGCTACCCCGAAGGCAAAAAGGCAAAAAAGAGCAAAGAAAAATATGTTGAAAGGCAATTGTTGAAAAATTTGATGATTACTATAAGGGGGCCAATACAGGGAGTGAAGAGAAATCCATGCACTTGAGGTTATCAATTCCCAAAGTCATAGGGAAAAAAAGAAGAAGAGTGGAGTGTTTTCCTTATTTCTCTAACTCGAGTTTGTAAATTTGAGTTTATAATACTTGAAATGGTTAAATAACTTGACTTGTATGATTTATGTTATCTATGTTTTTTCTTGAGGAGTGGAATAATTTTTCTTGTACTAGATATTAGCTTGTTTAATTGACTTTGATGACCTTTGGAATATTTGATTTAATGCATGAGTTTACAAAGATTTTTAAATGGTTGAATGAATGGCTATCTAAGGTTGGGAAAAAAATTATAGCTTTATTATTGATGAATATGAAAAGAAATAAATTGTTTTGAGTGCTTTGTTTAGGTATTTACTTGAGGACAAGTAAAGATTCAAGTGTGGGGGTATTGATAGGGGTTGAAATCATCGTTATTTTCTAGTTATTTGAGGCTAATTTGAGACACTTTTAATACAATAACTAGTCATATTCCTTCCTATTTGATATTTCACTTATAAAACTATATTTTTGTAAGTTTATGTAAAAATAGGTGAAATTTGGAGTTAATTGTGTATTTTTCTAGTACAAACCTAGTACCAGGCCAAGAAGATGGACCTGGCACCAGTTGTCTACTAGAAGAACAAAGGAACGTGGAAAAAATGAGACAAAACAGAGAAGGTGAAATTGGAAATTAGGAAGAAAAAGGAAACATTGGCTTAAATGGCTCACGGCTAAGCAGACAAAGTAATAGACAAATTTTTGTGGGCCAAAGAAGAAAAGCAATAAAGACGAAAAGCAAAAGAGGAAAAGATAAAAGCATAACAAAGAAAGGAATAAAAATCATGGGCCAAGGAGATAAAAGAAAAAGAGAAATGCAATCGGTGGGTCCAAATAGTTTGCGGCACAATTGAGCCGATGCAAGGAAGGTGCGGCTTGGGAAAGCCAACAGCAAGAAAAGAAGCAATTCCATGGCTCAATTGAGCCGAACAATAGCAGAAAGGATATTTTGATTTCAATGGCTTCCTCATGGCTCAAATTGAAGCTAATTTGATCAATTTCAATTCAACGAAAAGAGTGTCTTCAGTACAAAACGACAAGAAAAGAATTCCAATTCTCAATTTTGAAATTAAAGGTGGTGGACTCCTTGTTTTTATTTAGATTTTTATTTAGAATTTTAATTACTAATCCTTTTTTGTTTTGGATTTTTAGGAAATTACTTCTTCTTTACTTAGAATTCTTTTAGGAGCTTTGTAAGTCTATAAATAAAGGTCAATTACCTTAGAAAATGGGTGCACAATGTAGGGACTTAGAAATATTTTTTTAGAGTGTATCACCAATATTTTCTCAAGAGAAATTATTCAAGGAGCATTGATTCTTGGAAGAGTTTTCATTGGAGATTGAAAGGCTTGTCTATAAGTATTTATTTATTTCCTTTGTTTTCTTTTTCTTGGTCAATGATGATTTTAATTATTTAATTGTATTTAGATACTATTCTTCAATTTATGATTTTGAGTTAATTTGGTTCTTTGATTAATTAATTATTTTCCTTAGTGTTTGATTACTTAATTTTACTTAGGTTGATGGAATTAAATTTATATCTAATGGACTTGGGAAACAAAGTTAGATTGAGTTTAATTTAATCAATTCTACATATTTGTTATTTCTTAATAAACTTGGGAAAACGAAGTTAATATCAAAGAATTTAAGTAATCGAATGTTAGTTAATTTTGCCTAGAGTATAGGGTTATTGGTTAATTTCATGTTTATAAGGGATTTAGTTTAATGCATCTTTTGGTTATTTTAGTACGATTGAAAAATCTGCTAATTTAATTAAAAAATAGTAATTCCATGAATTAGGAAAGAAGTGGAATTTATCTAAGTAGATTCATAACTTGGGAAATGATTAAATTTTACTTTATATTCCTTCATGATACTAAGAAAATAATTGGTTTTGATAAGTGTTAAATAATTCATGTCATGCTTTTGCGAATAATTATTTGATTACATGTTTTTCTCTCAATGAGTTATATATTTATGTATTTTATTTTTGTTTTAGTTTCTTTATCAATTTATTTTATAGGTTAAACAATGAAAGAAAAGTGATTAGTGTGTACTTGTTCCTTTGAGGATTGATACTCATTAATTCTCTATGTTATGCTTGCGATGAGTATACTTGCTCACATGTATATTTTGGAATTAATATTTTAATTAAAACTTGATTAAGGGATGGATTTAAAATTGATGATTTTATATACCCAAAATTTACGCATCAGATATGTATCCCACCAATGTCTAAGCAACCGTGTGATGATGATCAAAGATAGAGAATTGGTAACTGATAGTGAAAGTGACGCCTCCATGCCACCCCTTGAAGATGGTGATGAAGATGGATGCATTAGATATCTTGTAGATAGAGAAGCCCTTGTGATAAGAAGAGTATTGAACTTGCAAGTTAAGAAAAGTGACAACAAGAAGTAAATGGAAAATATCTTCAATACAAGGTGTTTTGTCAATAACAAGGTATGTAATTTAATTATTGATGGTGAAAGTTGTACTAATTAGCTAGTACTACTCTTATGTAGAAATTGGCATTACCTTGGATGAAACACCCTAAACCCTACAAATTACAGTAGCTAAATAACTGTGGGGAGGTAAGAGTTACTAAGCAAGTATTGGTAACATTCTCCATTGGAAGATACAAGGATGATATCTTATGTGATGTAATTCCCATGCAACCTGTTCATATCTTTTTGGGGTGTCCATGGCAATTTGATGGTATGGTGGTACATCATGGTTACAAGAACACATATACTTTTGTACATGACCATAAAAAGGTCATCCTTGCACATCTTACCCCAAAAAAAGTGTATGAAACTCAAAAGGAAAAAGAAAAAGAAAGTAATGAAAAAAAAGATTCAAAATAAAAAAGAAAAGAAATAGAAGAGAAATATGAAAAAAAAGGAATGGAAAAACAAGAGAGAAAAGAAAAAGTCAAAAAGAATTTTTATGCAAAAGAAAGAGAAGTAATTGAAGCTATTAATGTAAATGAACCTATGATCTTACTCCTTTTTAAGGAGTCTCTTTTTGCTGCTAACACTCTTGACACATCTTTTCCTAATTCTTTTGTTCAAATATTATAGGAATTTAAAGATGTATTTCCCGAGGAACTCCCTAAGGGATTACCACCAATTAGGGGGTTGAACATCAAACTAATTTTGTCCCTAGAGCTATTATCCCAAACCGCCCTGCCTATTGAAATAATCCTGAAGAAATAAAGGAGTTAGAAAGGCAAGTAGAGAAATTTCTAGCTAAGGGCCATGTAAGGGAAAGTTTAGGTCCATATGATGTACCAATTTTGCTAGTTCCAAAGAAGGATAGTACTTGGCGTATGTGCATTGATTGTAGATCCATCAAGAATATAATGGGGATGATGATCCGAGGATAAATCCTCTTCAAGAAGAGGGATAATACACATCTAATTATCTCGAGGCCTAAGGATCCATTACAATTGCCTAGTGGATCTGTTACTAGATCGAAAGCTAAGTGATTTAAGGGTGCTTTGCAAGGTTTTATATTTCATTAGCGAAAAGAGCTATCCATTAAAGATATTAAAAGCTTTCAAAAGGCATAGACATTATCAAACATATTTATTTTGGAGATTAGAGAGCTAAAAAAGAAGTATGGGCTTACAGGCGGCCTAAAGGATAATAATAAATATTCTAAAGATATTCTGTACGACAGAATATTATCCTCCTATTCTTTTAGGAAATTGTTATAATTGAATATTTCTATTTTCTATAGTAAATTATTCTAGTTGCCTAATTTTTTTTGGTAATTATTCTAGTTTCCTAATCATTTTAGAAAATTATTATGTTTTAGTAATTTCTTATTTTCTAGGAAGCCTAACTCTATATGAAGAGGTTTCTAACTATTGTAATTGGGAATCATTCAATAATACAATTGTGAGTTTTATTCACTTTGTGAGAGTTCTTTCTTGGGTTTCTTAGTGGACTAAGATATCCTTTTCGTAGCGAAGGATTGATCATCCTTTGAGCGATATTACCTAGAGTCTTGTAATACTTTGCTTGTAGGGTTCGTAGTTCTACCAAGGGTCTTTGTTCCTTTGGTCTAGGGGTTTGAGGTTGATCAAATCAACTTATGACTTGGGAAGTTACTTCTATCTTGATCGATTGTGGGTTTACAAGCCTTTGGCTTGTGGGGTTTCACATCATTTCCTATTTTTGTTATCTTTGAATAGTTGCAAACTCTGGGCCACAAGTAGTGCTCAATAGAACATGGAATAGATTGTGATATAGTAAAGTCTTATCTCTCCTAAATAACCATGTATCTAGTTATAAAAGGTCATCCATGGGAAGAAACAACAATGGCAGCAAACCATGATTGTTTGCCACCATGTGTAGCTGAAAAGACTTTGTCCTCCCCATACAATACAGACATACTAATCTTCCAATTGTGCTCCATTCACTCATCATTCCATATTTGCAAAAGTCATTGCTAGTACACATTAGTGCAGCCTGCATCTTTAAATTCTATATCTTCATTATGTTATATGTAGGAACACCTTCAATCTGCAATTGATTCAATTCTTCTATTAATGGTTGAATATAAACATCAAATGTATGTTTAAGATATTCTTCAGTCCCTATATAATAATTGTAAAAAATATTATGGGATCTTTCATGCACAACCCCGGTAGGAGGTTATACGAAGTGAGGATAATTGGCCAAAATGAGTATTGTTTTCTAACATCCCAAATGGTGAGAAATCGTCAGTTTAAAGTACTCAATCTCATATTCCACACTTTCTTTGCAAAATATGGATGACTCTGGTCAAAATGCTGTCAAGACTTACCATCTCTAGGATGACTAATATTTCTATATTCTAGTTTAACCTCTGCATGCCAACTCATGTGTTTGGTTGTGGTTTTTGATGCATATAGCCACTACAACCTCGATGTAATCAGAAGGTAGTACATTTTTTTAAAAGGGATCTCGAGCCTGACCCTTCCTTTCTTCCTACCATTTATATGCATATAACAAGCATGTGCACATAATTTACATTCTCTCAAATTGATATCCTCTTTCCAATAAAGCATGCACCTATTAGTGCATACTTTTTTTTTTTTAACCGACAAGCCTAATCTAGATACTAAATTCTTCATCTAATAAAAGTCATCATGAATCCTGTTAGCACTTAGAACCACCTCTTTCATATATTGTACCACTTAGTTGAAGGTTTTTTTTTAGACATGTTATTTTTAAACTTAATATTTAGTAGCTTTGAAACTAACGATAACACCGAGTGATTTGAGCACCCTTCCTATATAGGAGTGTCTGCAACCGTCAACATATCATAAAACTTCTGTGCTTTTGTATTAGGAGGTTTCTCGATAGGTTCAGATGATGGTGGGTCCAAGTTAAAATTAGGACCCGTCACATCAATGACCATTTCTCAATACAGGTTGCTAGAACCCAAATCAATAGGAGCTACACTAGACGTTGTCGTAAACATACATTGATTTCATGATAAGGTTCTCTGTGACATATCCATTGATGATAGTTGCTAACAAACTTATATCTATACAAATGGACCTCAACTTGTTTCAAAAGGTCAAATTTCATATTCTTGTACTTTGCACAAGGATATCTAATTTTAATGGACACAGAATTCAATAAAGTAAATGAAACAAACCTCTTTACCCCTATTCAAATTCAATTGTAAACTCTTTTCTAGGCAACTTCCTTTTATACATCTAACCATGATCCTTCATCTAAATTATCAACAATCATGTGAAACAGAAATTAGGACCAAAATCCTAATTAAAGAAATACCTACAAGTTTCCAAAAACCTAATTTCCATATATGTTTAGGTAATATTTATGCAATCTAGAAGTTTCTTTATATCTATTCAAGTGGATTTTAAACAATAATAGACTTATAGAATTATAGTTTTGAAAACATTTTAACAGATTTTCTCCTATAAATTGACCATTTTTCAAGCACTATGCCATCTCAAGATTTAACAATCATTCAATGTAAACAACAAGGATAAAACAATCAATGATATGTAACATAAAACTAACCTAAGGGTGATCACCCATCACTCATGGGGAATGATCACCCATCACTTACGGGGATCTAGACATTAACTTAGACAATGAAATTATTGAAAAAAATAATAATATTCTTAGCTTTGGATGGGAATAATATAGAAAGATTGATAAGGCCTAAATATATATATATATATATATATATATATTTCAAGTTATTTGAGTATATTTTTTGACACTTTTTATATAATAAGTAGTCATATTCCTTTCTATTTGATATTTCACTTATAAAAATATATTTTTGAAATTTTATGCAAAAAATAGTTGAATTTGGAGAAAATTTGGAAAAATTACAGTTCAGACTTGGCACTAGGCCAAGAAGATAGATGTGGCGCCAGGCCAAGTTCGGAGAAAGAGCATGACAAAGCAGAAAAAGAAAAGAAAACTGAGAATTGAAAAATGAAAATAAAATAAAAAAGGTGAAGTTGCGGCTCGCAGCTCAACAAAGGACAAGAGACGAAAAGGAAAAAAAGGAAAGGAATAGGTCACTAAAGGAAACAAAGCAAACAAAGAAAAAAGGAAAAAGACAAAGAAGCATCATGGGGAGGATGTAATACATCATGGGGAGGATGCAACAAGAAGGAAATCTCGATGGGCTTGATGGCTCGGCTAAGCTGCACGCAATGAGAAGATACAAGAAAGGAGATGGCTTTAATGGCTCGGGTGGCTCAGTAGCTCGATACAAAAGGAAGATCGGCTCTGGTGAGCCTCTCAATTTTTAAAAATTTTAGGTGTCTTCGCATAAGCTTTTGTTCGATTTAGTTTCCGCAGGAGTGTTTCTCCAGTTTAAAATGACAAAATCAAGTTGGTAATTCTTTCAGAAATTAAATTGGTAGACTTCTTTATTTTTGTTTATTTTGGATTTTTTTGGGAACTTGAAAGTATATAAATAAGGCTAATTACGTAGGAAAAAGTGTGTGCTCAATGTGGAGACTTAGAAATATTTTTTTAGAGTGCATCATTAATATTTTTCTCCAGAGAAATTACTCAATGAGATTGATTTTGGAACGAGTTTTCATTGGAAATTGAAAATCTTGTATATGAGTCTTTATCTCTTTCCTTTATTTTCTTTTTCTTAAACAATGATGAGTTTAATTCTTTAATTGTATTTGGATATTATTGTTGGATTTATGATTTTGAATTTATTTAATCTTTAATTAATTGATTACTTTTCGTAGTATTTGATTACTTGATTTTATTTGATAGGTTGGTGGAATTAAATTTATATCTAATGGACTTGGGAAATGAGGTTAGATTAAGTTTAATTTAGTTAATTATATATATTTATTATCTCAACTGGATTGGAAAAAAAGGTTGAAATTGAACCTAACTAATTAAAGATTAGTTAATTTCGGCTGGAGTATAGGATTATGAGCTAATTTCATGTTTATTATCACTTAGAGCATAGGGATAATTTATGAGGAATTGAGTTTAATGCATCTTTTGGTTATTTTAGTGCGATTGGAAAATCTGCTACTTTAATTAAGAGATAGTGATTCCATAGATTGGGAAAGAAGTGGAGTCTATATAAATGGGTTCATGAGTTGGAAAATGATTGAATTTTACTTTATATTCCTTCATGATACTAAGAAAATAATTGGTTGTGATAAATGTTAAATGATTCATGTCATGCTTTTGAGAATAATTATTTAATTACATGCTTTTCTCTTCATGAGTTGTATACATATTTTGTTTTGATTTTTATCTTTATTTTGATTTCTTTATCAATCTAGTTTATAGGTTAAATAATGAATGAAAAGTGATTAGTGTGTACTTGTTCCTTTGAGGATCGATACTAGTTAATTCCCTATACTACTCTTGTGATCGAGTGTACTTGCTTGCATGTGTATATTAGGATTAATGTTTTAATTAAAATTGGTTAAGGGATAGATTTAAATTTAATAATTTTTATACACTCAAAATTTACGCATCAAAGATGTTCCAAGGAATATCAATTACATTAAAAATCATATAGCACTTTTTTGCTTCCAACCAAATATATCACTTAAAAAAAAAAAAAACTAATAAGATACCAACATACAAAGAATTATGATAACTTCTTTTATTTTATCATAAAATTCCTGCATAACTCGTATGCTTTTTTTTCAAGGGGAAAGAAAAAATTTTTATGTCTTATGCATAGCTTTAAATTATTTTCTTACAAGGTTGATGTTGATTTCTATTTTTTTAAGGGACACAACATATGCTTTTTCCTTATTTTTTTTTTTAGGGACAAGAATATGTCCTTTATTTTGTTTTTCAGGAGCATAACCCCTTGAAGAATTCTAATTTCAGAAAATAAAGGGTTTGACTTGGCTAGTGCAAAATTTCGAAGGAAAATGAATGAATTTACTTTTTAAAGGCTATATCAAGAGGATTTTGCATTTGTAATTATTGTCCATTATAACCTTAAGTATAATGGAGCTACAGCTACAGCTCCAGAGCCATTCGAAGACTTCAATATAAGCCATCTTGAACTATGTTCAAAATATTAGCATGAAATTGTTTCTTTTTCTAAGCCAGTTTTATCAAACTCCATGAAAATTTTGTTAAATAGAAGAGACCCTTCTCAATCATAGATGTAACTCTTGGTAAATAATAAGTGACAAAAATATAAATTAAATCTAAAATTTATTACCAATGCAAGGTGTGTTATTAGCATTTCATTAATGCAAAGCTGCTATTGACATCATAATCACCACAGATTGTAAAGGGAAGAAAAATGAAATCAATAGAAAAACAAATAACCAATCCATTTATTCTCACAATTTTATTTATCAAGATTGTTATGAACTGTACACATCTCTATGTATAGGGGTAGCAATGGTGTCGTGTTCGGATTAGCGAGTCGTGTCAACTTGCGATAATTACACACGACAGGCCAACCCAAACATGACACGATTAATAAACGTGTTGTGTTGTGTCAACCCGTTTATTTTTGTGTCGTGTTCATGTTATAAAACGAGTTGACACGACATGATGCAATTAGACACAAAAATTAAATAAATAATTACTAAACTCGCCAACTCAAATATCTACTAAACCCATCAATCTGTCCACCCATTACACAAAAAATTTTAAAAGATCAAATCAAACCATATAAAATTTAAAAAAAATCAATAAAATAGCTCATAAAGTCTTAAATAACCAATAAAACAATAAACCATCTAACTAAATATCTAGAAATCTCAATAAATTCATAAGACTTAATCTTAAAATTCTAAACAAATGTAGCTTTGCAATAAAATAAAATTGTTCAAGAAATTATTTTCTCTAGCTAAAAGTCATTGTAATAATATTATTATCATAGACACTAAATAATAATTAATTAAGAATGATTTATTTACCATATATCAAGAAAATAGCGACATTAACATCATTTATTTTTCTTAAGAGGTCTCATATAATTAAACAAAATAGATACATAAACAATTCACTTAATTAATATAATAAAATTTAATTCAATTAATTCATATAAAAAATTAAATTATCTAATTTTCTATAGTGAAATTTGTAGGGTATTACAAAAAGTATTAAACATAGGTATTAAAAAAAAGTTAAACGTGTTCGCGAGTTAAAACGGTTTGAACTCGTTTATGACCCAACACGTTTAAAGTTAAACGGGTCAACTTGTTTCAACATGAACCCACGAAACCCTAATACTAATCCGCTATAACCGTGTCATTTTCGTGTTGTATTGGCGTGTTGTATTCAATAATTCTACTCGTATCTATGTAGAGACATATTTAAGATTCATAAGCTACAATATAACAAGAGTCACTTCATCCATTGGTTTTTTTTTTTTTTTTTGAGTTGTCTCAACATGACAAAAAATGAACAAGAGCTTATCAAATTGCAATAGAATTTTGAATTATGGAAATATTGAAATGTAATTGTTAGGGTGGGAAAAAAAAACTCACCTTATTAATTTCCAATCAAACTGTTGTTGTTCCAGAGAGATCGAGAGGTAATAAGGTCAACAAATCATTTGCAATCCCTAGTGCTAGGGCAAAATATAGCTTGTGGGGGCACTTATGTTTTGGAGTGGGACAGAAGAGATGAATAGAAGAGTGATGGCGGAGGGGCTTGAGCAGTGATGTTGGAGGTAGCATGAGAGCACTAGAAAAGAAGGGGAGATAAAGAACTAAAGAGCTAGTGCGACAACGGTGGGGTGAGCAATTGTGGTAGTGGCGTGAAGGGTAGAGAACTGAAGGCCAAGCAAGACCAATCGATCTGAAGTCAGAGAAGGAAGGAAAAAGAAAATCATGAAAATGCTAAGTAGAAAATGGCTTTTAATTTTTATTTTGCCATGAGAAAATGCCTTCACTAAACCCTTTCTATTATTTTATTATTTTGCAATTGTTTTAAATATGGTTGCTAATCGGTTTTAAATTGGCATTCAATTAGCGACCACTAATAAAAAAAACATGAAAAATTGTACCATTTTGCTAATTTGTCTCTAATTAATGGTAGATTAGTGACTGCTATATTAAACAAAAAATTCATTTCTTTCATAAAATAATGACCTAAGAATGATAGCAAAAAAAGTGATGGCTATTTAGAGACAGAATTGAGACCACATAAAAAAGTTACGAAAAAAATAAAATTGAAAAACTCTCGTAGAACCATCGCAATTAGAGATGGATTTGCGACAACAAATACCACGTTTCAAATTGTCTTTTTTTTCCCTAACCAACCCCAAGAACAACATATAATATATATTCATCACTATATAATCTACCTTATATACTAATAAGTCAAGCTAGTGGTTCACGCTTGCATTTAATAATATTTTTATATGTATAATTTATAATTGCATTTAATTTTTAAGTATAATGTAAAAGTTAATAATAATTTTTATTTATCTCTAAACTAATTTCTCTGATTTAAAAACTGATTCAAAACATAAATGCAATAGAAAATGTGATCAACATCCAAATTTAAATAGATATATAGTCTTCCAAACTTTGCCATATTATTTATACAAAAAAACATACCAATCATAATACAAATTTAGTTTTATATAGATAAAATATTGATCACCAAAGAGAATATTTGTAACCAATCTTTTATTCCAAAGGTAACATAGCTATTAAAATGACTTAAAGTTGCTTGAAATATGAAAATATAAAAAACCAACCCAAAATCCTCTCAAATTGCAATGGTTTTGCAATGGGAAAAAATTTCAATGCATTGCAAAACCCTCAACAAGAGAGATGGTTTTGCGAAGGCTACATATATTTTGCAAAGTCCAACACGTAGGAAATGAAATTTTTGAAAACCATCGCAGAACCATCACAATGAGAGTTTTGCAACAGCCATCCGGTGTTAAACACTATACTCTAATAGCAAGCACTAAACCCTCATCTGTCACAAATACATTGTAAAACCCCACCCTAGGTTGTTCTGGGTAGTATGGAGATATGCATCACATCATTCATATGCCAGCATGACTTTATGATTTTATGTACTCTATGTATGTAACTAATGATCTATTACCCTAATTAGCTTGTGTGTGTTTTGAGTGCATGTTGAGCTATTGTGTTATTTAGTTTTACTTTAACGGAAAACTTGAGGAAGGAAGTTTTGGGATGTGGAGATTTTGTTTTTAGATTATAACATAAGTGAATTATGGTTCAATGGTGAGGGTGTTGAGATTTTAATGAAGTGATTGAGGGTTCGAATGTTAATTCTTGCTTGGACATCCTTTTATTTGATGGAGATTGTATTCCAAATTCGTCACCTACTAAATATTCCTACTTCCTTAACCCTCTAAAATTTCCATATTTTACATACTTTGATTTGGTAATTAAATTATATTTATTTCCATTCTTGCATAGGATAATATTCTTAGTATTATTATAGACTCCTTTCCATAAGAACTTCCAGCCGCCACTTTCCTTATGAAGCTAGTAGAATATTCCTTCAAATATTGATGAAGTGATTTTATTCCAAAGTTGGAATTCTTTTCCCTTTTCCATGAGGTCCAAAAATGGCTGGTTCTTGGAGTGGATATTTCGCAGCTTTTATGGTTCATTTTCTTAACTAAACAACTCATCTATATTCCTCCATTTCGTGAGTCATGGAAACCAGCTGTTATTCCATGAAATTCCACTCTCAAACCTTTATTATGGCAACTAGATTAAGTTGGGAATATTGCTTACCATAATCAATGAGATAACCCCCTAAGCCTCTCAATCACATGACATTTAGCAACTAAATTGATATGGATTTATTCCTTCCCAAGCTAGACGGATCTTGCTAATCTTTAGCAGCCATACAACCTTCCAGTTGGTGCTGGCCAAAAAGCTAGAAGGGAATCAAGAAAGGAAACCTCTTTTTGTTTAGAAATTGAATTATCTACTTCCCTTTTTCTAGCTATGAAAATTACCATATAGTTTTTCCTCCTCAAATTTCCAACACTTTCTACTCTTTTTCTTTCCTTCTTTTCTACACAAAACACACACAACTTACATAGCAAGATCTCTGCCAATCCCCCAACACACTAATTGAGAAATAAAACACAGCAATAGCTTCAACCTCTCCTTCCTCAAGCTAAACACTTACACACTACAAGACGAAACATTGGTTATTTGCTTGAAGCAATCAACACTCACTCCTTCAACTCTCTATCCCCTTACCCACCAATCACATATCACTCCCTAAAACAAAGCCATTAGGCCTCATCCCACAGTAGCAAAAATGAACAGTTGCAAACCCTTTTTTTTTTAATTGGTTAATGTTGGGATGGGCAACAAAAGCAATACACAAATATATAGAAAGAGAAAAGAAAAATAAATAAATAAAATAGAACACAAAAATTTAACGTGGTTCGATCTCTCAATTAGACATACATTTACAACCCTAAAGGGAAACACTCCACTATGTGATTTTTTGGACTAACAAAATTACAAACCCTCACAAAATAATTCAAGGCCCAAAAATTTCCCAATTTACTAGCCTTAATGAGTTGGTGCACTCATTCCAAAAACACACTAATCTATTTATAGGGAAATCCTCCCTTACCTTTTTTTTAAGCTATCCCATGTAGGATTGAGAAAAACTCAACAAATCATCCATTTTCTCAATTTTCCAAATTACAACAAAATTTGAAAACCTAATTCTATTCCTAATCCTTGCAGTCTTCTTCTCTGTTGCCTCTTCCGTTTTACTTCCTTCAAGTCGCTTCTTCAAGGAATAACTATCAAGATGGTAGATATTTTTGCTCTTCTTTCTTCCTTGCATAACCAGACAGTTTCCTTTGTATATTTTGCAAGACTTCCCAAATCCAACATACTTGTATCCTTTTGATGCCATTACACCTAATGAAATAATGTTGATACTAGAATCAAGAACATACCTTACATTAGGAAGTATTTTGACATCATTATTGTGCAGCTTAAGGTGGACTCGTCTAACGCCTTCAACCTTCATCTTAGAGTTATTTCCCACATTGATATGGCCAAAGTTCCCCAATTGCAAATCATCAAACATGTCTTAGTCCTTGGAAATATGCAGTCTGATGCAAAATCCATTATCCAATTTGAATGCTTCTCATCAACAGTATCATCTGAACATCTCATCAATAATATATCATCACCTATGACCATATTTGTAAAGGAATAGCTTACTTTGGCCTTGCCTCTCATTTGTTCTCTCAGAGCTTTTAAATAATCTTTTATTTTTGGGCAACGACTTTAGATGTGACCAATCTTCCCACAGTAATAGAACTCAAGGTTGCTATAATCACTCTATTGGGATTTTCCTCTTCCTTAATCACTTATTCTTTTACTTCGACTCATCCCTCTTCTCCAACTCTCTATAACTAGTACTTGACTATATTCAAATTGATTTTCTTTTATCATATGGTGATTTTCTTTTAAAGACTTCGACACTTTATTCAGTTGCAGTGTACTTTTTCCTACTAGCAGTGACTACACTAATGACGCATAAGATTTGGGTAGAGAAGCCAATAAGAGCAATGTTTGCTCTCCATCTTCAATCTTCTCCCCTGAATTTTCAAGTCGAGATATTAACTCATTAAATTTATGTATATAGTCAATAATGTTACCTTATTCTTCCATCTTAAGTGAATATAGATTCATCTTCATTTTCAAGCAGTTAGTCAGTGTTTTCGATAAATGATTTTTATCTAAAGTCTCCAACATCTTCTCAGGGGATGTCTCATTCAACATTGTAACTTCACTATGTGGAGCCAATACTGATCGAATAGTACTAACCACCCTTTTCTGAATAGTACTCCAATCTAAATCCTTCATCCCTTTTGGCTTCTCATCTTTGAATGCAGAATCAAGACCCTGTTGCACTAAGTAGTCTTGAGTTGTGCATTACCATAGAGTGAAGTCAATCTTTCCATTAAACAGTGGAGGTAAAATCTCATTCTTCATATATGTAATATTTAAAGAATGCATAATAAAATACCTTACCTCTACATGACACAAAAACTTACCTCTTACTCAGAACTGCTGATGAAGCACCTCCTGCTCCTTTTCTCTCATCCATAGGCCCGAACCTTGCTCTTCTCCTAAGCTAGACCCTGTCTCTAATACCGCTTGTTGGGATGGGCAATGGAAGCAACGCAAAAATATATAGAAAAAGAAAAGAAAAATAAATAAATAAAATAGAACACAAAAATTTAATGTAGTTCAGTCTCTCAATTAGACATACATCTATGACCCCGAAAAGAAACACTCCACTATGTAATTTTTTGGACGGACAAAATTACAAACCCTTATAAAATAACTCAAAATCTAAAAATCTCCCAATTTACTAGGCTCAATGAGTTGATGCACTCCCTCCAAACATATACTAATCTATTTATAGGGAAATCCTCCCTTACCATTTTTTAAGCTATCCCATGTGGGATTGAAAAAACCTGAACAGTTAGGGGGTTGAAAAGCCCCTACCTTTTTATTTTCATTATAAAGAGAAAACCACAGAGGACTAGCCACAGTCCCTGGGTAAATTGCGAGGCCTATCCCTTAACACAAGAACATATTGTTTATCTAAGATACCGAGTGATTGACAATACATTAGCAATTGTTTAAACATATCAAATTCCATAGAAATTTGAAGCAATAAAGCCTCCCGTGCAAGCAAATCCGCTACCAGATTTCATTGTCTAAGAATGTGTTCAAAGTTCACAAAATCAAAGTAAGAAACTAAACACTTTATCATACGAACATCTTAATATCCAACCCAAGGAGTAGTCTCGTAGCCAGTCAGAGCTTGAATCAGCTAGAGAGAGTTTGATTGAGCAATAAAGTTCCATAATCCTATTCAAAGCACAATTAACATGGCGTGTAATTCAACCAGAAATAGGTTTGAAACAAAGGTTATAAACTGTGCGAAGGCATCTAGAAGTGTTACATTTCCATGCCTAAGAATTTCCCCAACCCTAGAAGCTAATGTTGAAGCTCTATTACCACCATCAACATTCATAATAATCTGATCCAGTGAATTTCGTTTCCAAAGCACTAAAGTAACAACATGTACCTTTTTGCGTACAGATCCTTGAAGATCTTGCAGTACCCTAGAAATAAATTCTCCATGCATCCTTAACAAACTTTTAGATGTGAATCTCCTATCATCAAATTTGGAAGCATTATAAGCTTTCCAAACCACCCAGCAGAATCCTACAAAAAATAGTCTCCATTTGTTGCGATATCTTGATGGGAGATTCCACCAAAAGTTGATAAAATGCGCAATCAGGTTATATTAAAGATCATTTCTCCAAATGCCTAATTCTTGAGCCAGTTTTATCAAGACTCCATAAGAAACAGGACAAGATATGAAGAGGTGAGAAAATGATTCCTTATGAACATAGCATAAATGGCATCTAGAGGCTACGGAAAAGCCTAAATTCTTAAGCACATGATCTAAACCACGTGAAGAGCTTTCACATAAAAAGCTTTAACTGAGGTTGAACAGACACTTTGTGCAAATTTGCAAAAAGAGGGCTAGTTTGCTACCTATATTGAACCATGTCCTAAGCTAAGAAAAAGGTGAAAAGTCCAAAAGTAGAAGGCAACCATACCAGAACATTCGACAGGGGTTTCGTTGGTAATGGTGGAAGAATTTGAAAATCTAACGGGCAAGTTGGGGTCCATAATTTCATTAGGCAAAGTAGCATCCCAAAAGCCATTACGTGTGAATTACCTCACTAAATAATGTGTATAAAGGTTCGAAGAATTCAATTGTGAGAGCCTCCCTAAACCTAACCAATTTTTAAACCAAAAAGAGCAATGTGAGCCTCCAACCTAACTCATTATTGGGCCTTTCTTTTTACGGATGTGCCGGTGGGCTTAGCCCATATGTTTAGGGGTTATTTTAATATAGGGGGATAGTTTTGGGATTATTTTGCAATTGGATTGGTAAGACGGTCTTTAGTCTAATAAGGAAGATCGGTACATTCTGGGGCTAACGTCATTTTTTCTAGCAGACAAGAACCCTCTGCAAGAGATAGCTTTGGAGAGAGGAAAAATCAGTTAGAGAGAAAAATCCGGTGAAGAGATTATGCCGGAGGTCGCGAATCTAAGTAAGTCCTCCAATATTCGTGCTTTAGTTTAGGTTAATTTACACCTAGAGCTTGATTATTGTTGAATTAGGGGTGAGGGTTTGATTTTGGGATTAGCCAGAAGTATGGCAATTGATTATATTTTGGGTTCTTGTAGGCGATTAGATACTCCAATTGTTGATTGTGGATTGAGTGGTCTCTAAATTTGTCTAGTAAGGGACTTATAGCTTTTCTTTGTTTTCTGACTTATTGGGATTTTGGTAAAATTGTGAATGTTTTGCTAATTGTAGTATTTTGTTATGAAAAATATATTGAGCATGATGTATTTGCAATGTTTTGAGTATGATGATTTATTAGATGGAATAGTGTAAGTGAAGTTTTGTTCAGTTGTATTTATGTTATGGAATTGATTGGTGCTTGAGTTGGTTTTGGGGGAAATCCTAATCTTTGCTATAAGGCCCTTAGCTAGCGGGATATAATACCTAATTTTCAATTATAAGTAGGGATGGCAATAGGGCCCGGGGACTAGAAATCCTGGCCCCACCCCCGCATATGCCCCGTATCCCCATTCTCGGCCCGTCCCCGCCACGGGGAAAGGCGGGGATCCCCGCCCCCGACCCGTCGGGGACAAAATAATCCCCGGTCCCGGCCCAACGAGGAAGTGGGAGCCCGTTTGGACCCGGAAATAATTATAAAGATTTAAAAAAAATTTACCTCGAATATATTTTTATTCAAACTTTTTTAATCATATAGAAAACTTCTGTGGTGGTTTCCAATAATTCACGTATTTATCATATCACTAGATTAGTAAGAGTAAAGTTAATAATTGATAATTTATAATTTTTTTTCTTTTTTTATTTTTCATCTTCTTTTCTATTTTATTTTATTTTATATACATATATAGTCTACCTTTACATACATATATAATCATATATAATATATATATAATCTACCTATAGTTTATATAGTGTGTGTGTATGTATACATATTGGTATGTATACATATATAATATTATATATATATATATATATATATATATAATCTATATAATATTTATACATATACAATACATATATAATTCATTTATATATATGTGTGTGTGTATATATATATATTTATATAATTTATTTATTTATATATATAATATATGTAAAATGGGCCTGGCGGGTCGGGCCGAGGGCGAGGATCACATTGGCGGGCTGAGAAATGAAGCTCGCCCCCGGCCCGTTCCCGTTTAAATCGGGGAATCCCCGATCCAATCAGGCTGGGCAGGGTCGGGCCCTCGATTTAAGTGGAAAAATTGACATCCCTAGTTATAAGGCCCTTGCTAAGGGGATACAACACCTAGTTTCAGTTCAGGCCTTTCTCCTAACGGGATATAATAGTTAGGAGCTAATATTAGTAAACTAAAACCTTGCACTCAAGCATGTCTCAGATTCTATAATAAGTTATGATTCTGCTATATTTTGGGTGTGTGAGTTCAAATATGTTTTGTTAAAACTTGGTGGTTAGTTGGGTTCTCTCTTCCTGTTTTTGTTTGGGGGTGTTGTGGGCCTTGTAAAACCAGAAAATTGGCCAAATTGCACTCTATTTTGCTCTAAATATAAAAAAAGCATCGCCTTTCTCGAGCCTACCCGACACTGGCTCTACGACTCTTACTCGGCGTCGGTCTGGCACTGGATTCGCCAGTTTCTCTGTCAACACCCCAGGCTTCCCCAACCCGATGCCGGGTCCCCTCTGTTTAGGTCCGACACCGGTTTTCCATTCTGTTTAGGCATTTGTAGTTCTCCTGATATTTCTGCCAGTATTTTTATTGAATAAACAACACTGATTCGATATTCAGGTGTCAGTTATGCCCCTTTTGATTCAGTATTAGGTAACGTTAAGAATTCATTATTCTTTTTTTCCCCCTCTTGTTTCCTTGTGTGAGTTCTTGATATCCTCATCTTATGTGACTAACCCACTAGGAAGATGTTCTGAAACCCCATGAGTTGGGTACTACAATAAAATAGAAAGCTATTTTGAACAATGGTTTTATAAATGTATATGTATATGTAGCATGCTTAATCCCAAAAAAGCTATAATTTTCTTATTGAGCTAGTGAGCTCACCCTTTTTTTATTATCATTTTTGCAGGACATTAGTTAGATGAAGAGGAGTTAGACAAGTGGTTTAAGGAAGACTTGGTGTAATAGTTTAAGGAAGATCTTGCAGAAGGGGTGCGAGGCATATCTGGCCTATGTGGTTGATGTGGAGAAGCAGGAACCACTAATAGAGGATATACTTGTGGTGAACGAGTTTTTGGATGTATTTCCAGAGGATTTGCCAGGGGTGCCACCTAAAAGGGAAGTCGACTTCGAGATCAATCTTATACCAAGAGTAGAACCGATCTCTAAGGCTCCATACAGAATGGCTCTAGCAAAACTGCGAGAACTGAAGACCCAACTTCAAGAGTTGTTAGATAAGAAATTCATCCGACCCAGTGTATCACCGTGGGGAGCGCCTGTCTTGTTTGTGAAGAAGAAGTATGGTAGCATGAGAATATGCATTGACTATCGGGAACTTACCAAGATAATAGTAAAGAACAAGTACCCATTTTGAGGATTAATGACTTGTTTGATAAGTTGAAGAACACTAAGGTTTTCTCCAAGATAGATTTACAGTCGGGATACCATCAGTTGCCTATTAAACCAGAGGACATACCGAAGAGTGCATTCAGGACTCGTTATGGGCACTACGAGTTATTGGTTATGCCTTTTTGGCTTAACTAATGCACCAACAGCGTTCATGGAGTTGATGAACAGAGTGTTTAAGGAGGAATTGAATAAATTTATGATGGTGTTCATAGATGACATCTTGGTATATTCACCATCGAAGGAGGTTCATCGAGAACATCTAAGGGTAGCTTTGCAGAGACTCCGGGATTAGAAATTATAAACTAAGTTCAACAAGTGTGAGTTTTGGTTGAGGAATGTTACCTTTCTAGGTCACATCATTTCTGAGGAAGGTGTGTCAGTAGACCCTAAGAAGGTTGAAGTGATAGTGGACTGACTAAGACCGACTACAACTTTGGAGGTTAGAAGCTTTCTGGGACTGGCGGGTTATTACTGGAAGTTCGTGAAAGACTTCTCAAGGATTGCTACTCTGTTGACCTAACTGACACAGAAGAGAGTCCAATTCAAGTGGAGCAAATCCTGTGAGAAGAGTTTCCAAAGGCTGAAGAAGCTTTTGACTTCAGCACCGGTGTTAGCATTACCCGTAGAGTCAGGAGGATTCACCATTTACAGTAATGCCTCAAAGAATGGATTAGGTTGTGTATTGATGCAAAATGGTAAAGTGATAGCTTATGCCTCTCGTCAATTGAAGCCGTATGAACAGAATTACCTTATGCACGATTTGGAGTTAGCAGCAGTGGTATTTGTTTTGAAGATTTAGAGGCATTATTTGTATAGGGAAACATGTGAGGTTTACACGGATCATCAGAGCCTGAAGTATTTGTTCACACAAAAAGAGCTCAACATGAGACAACGTTTGTAACACCCCACTACCTAGACCCAACAGGACCGGAGATGTCGCCCCGTCCAAAAGACAAGGGGCCTTTATAACTAGGTCACACAACAAAAATAAAATAATATATTGAAATTAAAAACTTGTTACAACCCAAAAATTCAAGAACAAATCCAAAAATAAATTGTTCACTATTATCTCTCAAAGCATTACATAAAATAAATACACACAATATCTTCCAAGCAGGCAACAACTAGCTACTCATCCCCAAGGAAGGATCGACCTGAAATCATGATAAAAAGGGTGATAAGATAAAAATCTCAGTAAGTCTGTGTGTACTTTGAGTGTCCAGATAAAACAGTTCATGAATGCAAATTGTAGAACTTCATAAGGAAAAGTACTGGCAAGCATTAAACAATGTTAAAAACCAAGAGTGACGTTTCTTCTTTTCAAACCATACAAGTGCGCAATAAACACAACCACTCAAAGGGGCGGCCATGGGTTACCACACGTTGGGCCCCATAACCATACAACGGTCAAAATGCCACATTTTGTGCAGACTGACAAAAGGTAGGTGTACGACCTACTGGGTAAGATACTCCTCCTTCTCTACACCCAAACAAAACTGGTTGTCCATTCCAGCAACACACAGTCCACATGACTGAAACTTGCTAGCTCGAACCGGCATAACTAAGTAGTACTATCACTTTTCCAAGTTGAGTTCATCTTCTGAAGGTTGCCTCCTGCCAGAAGACTCGCTCTTGCTCTTCAAAACTAGTACCACTAGCCTACCCTTATTGAGTACTCAACGTTTTTATCCTACTTGGGAGAAAATTGATAAAACATTACTTTACTTGGAAATGGCAATCAAGGGTTTCCAAAGTTTGTGTCAAAATTGGTTTTATAAAGAGTTTTGTGTTTGAGAAAAACTACTTGTTGGTTTTCAAATAATTTATGTGATTGAAATAAGAAAGGGAACAGTCCTCAATTACCTTTGCAAAAATGAGTGTTCACACACGTCACATTTGGCTTGCCATAGCGACTTTTTTACATCAAATAGGTTTTATGCAGGAACTTACTTGATCCTTCGCTTGAGCTAAATCAAAGATATTTTAAAGCTAACCTAACACCGCCTGGAGTAAACACAAGCCATAATTAAACTCAAGCCAAATTTGCTTCCATAAATAATCCTAGTTCAACTTACTATAATCATGACCCTAGTGTTCCAAACTTTAAGGCTAGATAATCAAAATGGATTTCATAAAATAAATCTAGCTTGATAATAAAATAACTAGGGTTTGTGAAATAGTTACTAATAAGTTGTAGGTTTAAATTTTGTTATAAATAAACTAGGGTTTATTTGATGAAGGGTCCTAGGTTCTAGATGATATTATTTAAAATAATAATCTCTTAATAATTATTAGTTAGAAAATAATTGGTAAATAAAATTAATAATAAGTAAATGTTAATATGTTTTGATTAAAAGGCTAATAAATAAATTATGACTTAGTATTCTATTAGTATTTATGAATATATGACTTACAAGATTAATATTTTACCTATTATGATTATTTATATAAAAGGCTTTATTTAATAATATTATTATATATAATATTTATACATTTTATTTTTAATAAAAGCCATCATGTATTTGGCTAAAATAACATTATTTCATATATAAGCCCAATTCCAAATCTTCCTAGGGTTTCGAAATCATTAGAAGAAAATATAATATTAATTTTTATTAATTTAATAAAATTGGCTAACTTAAATAATTTAGCATCAACAAGGTCATGATAATAATTTTCCTATTGCTAACCATAATCACGAACATAAACTCTACACCAATCAACAAACCATCCAAATCATGAATAAAAGCATAGATCCATATCTACCAACACATGATCCAAACACCACTTAACATAGTCATATTCATGGCTTCAACAAGAATACAAGAACATAAAACCCTATTTACCAAAGGTGACATAATATCTATCATGCTTAATGTGAAACCCCAGTCAAGACCAACCTTAGAGTAAGGGGGTTGGGGATGCATAACATGCTTTATTTCATGTTTAAATATGCTTTCATATGATTTTTATATGCTTTGGATATGAGTTTATTGTTTTGAAGTTGTGTGGGTGAATGTTGTGTGAGAAGGGCAAAATGGTAATTTTTGCCCGAGGTGAAAATAGGGAGATAGCTTGTGGATTGAATGGAAAATAATTTTTCTAGTGAAAGTATCAACAAGAGTTGTTGTGGTTTAGTGGTTAGAGCTTTGGAATAAATTATTGAGGTCTAAGGTTCAAAGTCCATCATAGAAGCTTTAGCTTGAGTAAATTTTATTTTGCTTGGGAAAGGATGGTTTCGGCCTTAAGGGCCTAGATTAATGTGGTGATGATGTTCTAGGAGAGACATGATAGAAGTAATCTCATTCCACTCCTTTTACTCTTCTCGAAATTCTTATAGGGAAAATCATCCTTCCTTGATCTTTAATTTTCCTCAATTCTCAACTCATTAGTTTGATCAAGATGTTCTAGCCTTTTTCTTTCCAGAAAATCCAGTAGAGTGCTGAGGTCTTTTAGGATCAAAATGTCTTGGCAAAAGACTTTTTTTGGTTTGGAAAATATGGTAGATTTGTGGGAAAATTCAAGAGGAAAATCTCTCTTGAAAGCTTGCTGAAATTTTCCTCTATTTTAGTTCATCTATCTTCATGGAATGAGCTGAAATTTTCCAGCTTGTTGTACCTTCAAAAGGTCAAAAATTCTAGCTCACATTCCCTCCCAAATGCTGCCAGAAAAATGGTCTTTAGGATCAGTTTGAAACCTGAAAATTCTTGACCAATTTCGGACTGCACAAGCTGGAGCAAAGCAGGAAAAATTCCTGTACGAAAATCAGTTTTGGGAGCTCAAAACCAAGCTGCTTTCTCCCAGATTTTGTGCAGCACCTTAGCTATGTGTTTCCTCCATAAAGAAGGCTGGAAACCAGCCTTGAATACCCCTGAAATCCCCTTCAAAACTCACTGCAAAATGGCTCTAAATAGCAGACGAAAATCTACCAGAAAAATCACTGTGCAGCGAAATTTCTGTGCAGAATTTTTTGTCCAGCTTGTTTCCTATTTTGTTCCAACCGAAATCCCCAACCTACTTCTGTCAAAACCTCCCTTAAACCTCCATTAATAGAGCTACATTGTTTCCCTCAAGCTTCTGGACGAAAGGCAGCAATGGCTGTCCGAAAATCCCTCAACCAAATCCCTGCAATTTAGCTTGATTACTTTCCAAAATTTCAGCCATCTTGTTTAACAACTTTCCATAAAATTTTGCTCAATTGATCAGACATCTTCTCCACCATTGTGCACCTTAGTTTCGGCCATCACAAGCCTCCTTTAACCAGCCTTAATTCCCCAGAAGAGCTGCACAATCCAGTCGGCCATAGGAGACTTCAAGCTGTCCAAACAAATCAAGATATTCTTAGGATATCTACTTTCCAAATTCACTTCCCAAAAATATTCTTCAAGGATTGTAACAACTAACCTTTCCTTTTCCTTTCCAAATCAGAGAATCAACTTCCTAAACCCTACTAGAATTCAGCCAGGCCTATTCCCACAGAAAAATCGGCAGCTGCACAAACCATCTCTCCCTCTCTCGATTTTTCTTCAAGCATCAAGAACACGCACACATTACACCAAGAACACCCACTTCTTCTCTACACCTAATACCCCTCCAAACCAAACCTCAAACCCTCACGAAAATCTCCATATTTAGTCTACTCATTGCTGTGAATCCATCAACACCATTATTAACATCAAACTCCTCCAAACATCTTGCTACTTCAGATCAAACCAGAAATTTCTGAACAAGAACATCTTCAAGGTAAATTCACTCTATCAACATCATCCTCTTCAAACTTGATCTCTAGTGAGAATCTATATAAATAATCATGCTAATGACTTCTTCTCTCTCTCTCTCTCTCTCTCTCTCTCTCATGGACCGAAATTCCCTCTCTTGGCCGAATGGTCTCTTCCTCCATGACCATGCTTTCGCCACCTTTCTTGAACAAGATTAGCCATCTAGGAGTTGAGATCTTCTCTAAACTCCTTCAAGTCATTCATCAACCAAGTAAGTACCTTCAATCCTCTCTTTAAACTTTAGAATCATGTCTCTAGGTTGATGTTGTGAGAAGATGAATGGCGATGGGTTTGTGTATGTGTTGTTGTCGAGATTGAAGCATGAGTATATGGATGATTGTGAAGGAGATGGGATTTATGCATGGAAGGATTATATTGGTGGATTGAATGATGAGTTGAGGTTTGATGCATGTCATAGGTAGTATTTGTGATGAAGCATGCTAGAGATTATGTCACCATTGGTGAATAGGATTTGTATGCATGATTAGATTTTGAAGCCATGATCATGTTTATGCTAGTAGAGGTTAAAGCATGTCTTAATAAATTTAGATCTATGCCTATGTGCAAGATTTGGATGATTTGATGAATTGAAGGATTGAGTATGTTATTGATTATGGTTGACCATGGAATCTTGATCATGATCTAGTTGTCCCTAAGCAAATTTTATTTCATGAATAAAATATTTACTAATAATTTTTGCTAGAGAATTTCGAAAACCCTAGGAAGGGTAGATTTGGAATTATAATATATGTAAAGGATATTTTAGTCAAATAAATAATAACTTTTCTAGAAAATAAAATAAATAAATATTATTTAAAATAAAGAAATTAATTAAAGCCTTTATGGAAAAGATTTATACTTAATAAAATATTTACTAAATCAAAACCCTTAAGGATTTACTTATTATTTTCCAAGAAAGACTTATTAAATTTAATCTTAACTAGTTTTAGCTATCAATTATTTTCTAACAACTAAGCTATCATTAAATCACTATTTTACCTAGTACCACCTATGACTCCTGATCAAATAAACTCTAAATTTTCCTTAACAAGATTTAAACTTTCAACTTATTAGAATTTATTTCCTAATCCATTAATTATTTTAAATAACAAATTAAACTTAGCTTATAAACCTATTCAATTATTGTTTTGCCTTAAAGCTTGGGACACTAGGATCATGGTAGTAGTGAATTGAGTTGATTTAAAGTTGAGGAAGTGGATTGTGGCTTGAATCCGATTAAGATTTGTATTTGCCCATGTGGGGTTAGGTCGACTGTTCGAGACCTTGTTGTTGTGAGCAAGAATCAGGTAAGCTCCTGCATAAAACCTGATTGATGTGAAATGATTTCCTTATGGCAAGCCAAATGTGGAGTGCAAGGACACTCGGTTATTTGAAAGCAATTGAGGGTTGAATTCATCATTAATTCCAACGCTTAAATTATTTAAAAGTCTTTGAGCAGATTTTTCCAAACTTGAAACTCTTTCTAAAACTAATTTCTCCCAAAGCTTTGGAAACCCTCAAATTGTTATTTTCATGAAGAACAATGCTTTGTTCATTTTATCCCAAGTGGGGAATGTCGTTGAGTACTCAATAAGGGTGGACTACTAGGACTAGTCTTTGAAGGGTTAGGGTAAGTCACTCAGTAGGTGGCCACCTCTGAGGGGTGAGTCCTTCCTGGATAAGATGCCAGTTCCAGTGAGTCGTGCCGGTCCGAGCTAGCAGTTTATTTTGTTTCAGTCAAGTGACTGTGTTTTTGCCGGAATGGACACCCGACGGTTGTTTGGGTATAGAGAAGGAGGAGTATCTTGCCCAGTAGGCCGATCACCTACTTTTGTCAGTCTGCACAAAGTGTTAGGCATTCTGACCGGTTATGGGGCCCAACGTGTGGTAACCCATATCCCTTTCTTTCGAGTGGTTGATTTCATTACTTATGTATGGCTAGAAGAGCCAAAACGCCACTCTTGCTTTTGACTAATGTTTATTGCTTGCCAATGTTTCTCTTATAAAGATTTCACACTTTGCATCCACGAACTGTTTCCACTAAACACCCAAAGCACACACGGACTTACTGAGATTTCTGTCTCACCACCTTTTATCATGATTTCAGGTTGATCCTGTTGTGGGTGAGTAGCTACCTTGGAAGAGAATGTGTCTTTTGATTTTATGTATTGCTTTGGGGAGACGAGAGTGGATGATTTTAATTATGGTTTTTGTTTTGGAATTTCATGGATGTACTTTTGAAGTATTTTGGGTTGTAATAAATTCTTTTTAGTTTGAGTATTATTTATTTCAGCAATTTTATTTGTGACCTAGTTATAAAGACCCCTTGTCCTTTGGACGGGGCGACATCCCCGGCCCTGGCGGGCCTAGGTTTTCCGGGGTGTTACAAGTGGTATCAGAGACTAGGTTATAGATAAATATTGATGATATATGATTTATTTATTTAAGTTTAAATCTTATCTAACCTATTTTGTTGATGCTGTAGGATGGTTAGACTGCTTAGGACAGCAAGGAAAGGGCAGCAGTGGCACCCACCTTACTATCTAGACCAGGAGGACCTTCCAGTTCCCCGACCTGCCCTCGACCAGCTTGTCCCTATAGAGGATAACAATGATGTCGAGGATATCCCTATGGAGGATAACAGTGATGATGAGCTTGACTTGATGGAGGATAGCAGTGAGGACGAGGTCCAGATCCTTGAACCACCTCCAATCCCGGTGATAGATATAAGCTCTGACAGTGAGGATGATGTTATGATAGTGGAGCCTGAACCCCACCCTCCTAATCCCGAGGTGGATTTAGCAGCAGCTAGTGATGACCCGGGGGAGATAGACTATGAGTCTCCACCCAGACCTTCCTTTATTCCTTCCTTCAGCCGAGTTGAGGTCGGGGAGAGTTCTAGGCGCCCTGGGAAGGAGCCTATGGAGGGATTTGCTAGCGGGGAGGGGGTGGATTTCTCTAAAAACACCGGAGGTTGGATATATGAGGCAGATGATGAGGATTCCGATGAGGAGTAGAGAGCTAGGAGTCATTTTGATTTGGATGTTTGTTTATTTACAGACTTTTCATGAATTGAGATGTTAAGAATTCTTAAAGTTCATTTTTATCAAATTTCGAAATTATGCAAGTCAATTTTTGAAATCGAAATTTATGAGCAATCCTTTAAATAAGTTGCATCTGACTTCTTTCTACTCATACTTGGCTATGTATGCATACACCACTAAAATGATTTGATACTTGAGTGCATACATTTAACATTTGGGGTATGGTATAGAATGGCACCCAAGAGACATGCAGTTCCTTCCACCAGAAGAACTCCAGAGGTAGACCGGGTAGCACCGGAAATTGAACCAGAACAGATGCAATCACCCCATCAGGGTAACGGGCAAAGTGATCCCGAGATGGGCATGGGGTCTGATGCCCCGGTAGATGTGTCAATGGGCCAAACACTTAGCAAAGTGGCCGACATTCTTCAGACGCTAACCGAGCGAAGGTACCCTAGAGGGGAAGATGAGGCGTTGGAGAAGTTCCTGAAATTCCAACCGCCTATCTTTATGGGTGAAGCGGAACAAGACCAGAAGGCCGAGCAGTGGGTCGAGCAAATGGAGGATATTTTCGCAACGCTCCAGTATTCTGAGGAGCGGATGGTTAAATTTGCAGCATTTCGGTTGAGAGGACCAGCTCGGGCATGGTGGCAGCGGGTCCAAGAGGACTGGGTAATGGATGACCAAGAATGGACGTGGTCCAACTTCGTTGAATCTTTCAGGGCGGAGTACATCCCTCAGTGGATTGTGGAAAAACGGGAGGACGAATTTCAGAATCTGAGGCAGGGGAGCATGTCTGTGGCTCAATACGCGGCTCGATTCACGCAATTGTCAAAATACTGCCGAAGACTGGTCGACACTGAGCAGAACCGGACGAGGCAGTTCATCAAGGGGCTAAGACCGGAGCTGAGGAGAGCTTTAGCACCTGCTCCACCGATAACTTACTCGGGGGCGGTGGACGCTGCTACTAGCACGGAGAATGAAGACCGCAGCAGGATGGCGGCCAAGCCCTTCCAACCGCCGAGACAACCGCAGGGACACTTCCCGAGGTAGCAATCCCACAAGCGCCCTGCAAATCATCACTGGCAGAACCGGGAAAAGCAAGCCCGGACAGCACCAGCTGGACCTGCATTAAACCTCCCGTCCTGCAGGCAGTGTGGAAAGAAAGGCCACACCGAGAGGAATTGCTGGTCCAAGGGAAGAGATAGGAAGTGCTACCACTGTGGTGACCCGAACCACCTGAGGAATACCTGCCCTAAGCTGCACCGAGTCGGGCAAGGAAACCCGGGACCCAACACGGGCCAACACCATGGGAGCAGCCGGAGGTGGAGCACCGAAGCCACAAGTGAAGGCCAAGGTATTCGCTCTCAACAGAGAGGAAGTTGGGGCCGGTGCCGCGGTGGTGGAAGGTACGTTCAGTATTCAAGGACGATCCGTTAATGCTTTGATTGACCCTGGCTCTACTCATTCATATATAAACAAGTTGTGTGCATGTCATTTGGGTTGGGATGGAGTGGAGCTACCTTTCATTTTAGAAGTAAGCACCCCTTTGGGGAAGACGGTGCAAGCGGATCGGTATGTGAGGGATTGTAAGGTTAAGGTGGGGAGAGAAAATCTGGAGGGAGATTTGATTGTGTTGGACATTGAAGACTATGACTTAATTTTGGGGATGGACTAGTTAGCCAAACATGGGGCTAGGATAGACTGCAAAAATAAGTCAGTTCAGTTTGTCAGACCGGGTTGTGATGTGTTAGAATTTAATGGAAAGAGGGTGAAAGAGTTGAAGTACTTGATTGTAGGGGCTAAGGCCCGAAAATTATTGAGGCAAGGTTGTAAAGGTTATCTGGCTTACGTGATGAACAAGCCTAAGGACCAGTGTACTTTGGAGGACACGGAAGTAGTGAAGGATTTTTCCAATGTATTTCCAGCGGAGCTTGATTCTCTACCTCCTAGTCGAGAAGTGGAGTTCACTATCGACTTAGTTCTCGGAGCGGAACCAGTATCGCGGACTCCGTACCGGATGGCGCCAGCAGAGTTGAAAGAGCAACTAGAGGAGCTCGTTGGCCAAGGCTATATTAGACCAAGAACGTCGCCCTGGGGAGCGCCTGTGCTATTTGTAAAGAAGAAGGACGGGACCTTGAGGCTGTGCATCGACTACCGAGGGCTGAACAATTTAACGATTAAGAACAAGTACCCTCTTCCGTTGATTGACGAGCTATTCGATCAGCTGCAAGGATCCAGTTGCTATTCCAAGTTGGATCTAAGACAAGGATATTACCAAGTGAGGATAGGAGAGGAAGATATCCCCAAGACAGCCTTCAACACCCGATATGGACATTACGAGTTCGTAGTAATGCCGTTCGGGGTGACTAACGCTCCAGCAGTATTCATGGACCTGATGCACCAAGTATTCTGGCCTTACCTGGACAAGTTTGTAGTAGTATTCATCGACGATATTTTGATCTACTCCAAGAGTTCGGAGGAGCATGCGGAGCATCTGAGGCTCGTGTTGGAAAAATTGCGGGAGCACAAGCTGTATGCGAAGTTCAGCAAGTGCGAATTTTGGTTAGACAGTGTGGTATTCCTTGGTCATGTGGTGACTAAGGAGGGAATTAAGGTAGATCCGGCCAAGGTGGAAGCGGTATCAGACTGGAAACAGCCGGAGAATATTACCGAGATCCGGAGTTTCTTGGGTTTGGCAGGATACTACTGAAGGTTTATCAAGGGATTCTCGACACTCGCATCGCCAATGACCCGTTTGTTGAGAAAGGATGTTCCGTTTGTGTGGAACTAGAAATGAGAGAAAAGCTTCCAAGAACTAAAGAAGAGACCGATGACAGCACCGGTATTAAGTATACCAGAGGAAGGCAAATCTTACGCACTGTACACCGACGCTTCGAAAGAAGGACTGGGAGCGGTGTTGATGCAAGACAGGAAAGTGATTGCCTATGCATCACGGAAGTTGCGACCGCATGAAGTGAACTACCCTACTCACGACTTGGAGTTGGCGGCTATAGTGTTCGCCCTAAAGAAATGGCGACACTACTTGTATAGAGCCGAGTACGAGGTGTTCACCGACCATAAGAGACTGAAGTATATCTTCACTCAGAAGGATTTGAACTTGAGGCAACGAAGGTGGATGGAATTCTTGGAAGAATACCGTTGCCCGATCAACTACCATCCCGGGAAGGCTAACGTTGTGGCAGACGCCCTAAGCAAAAAAGTTGGGATGGCTAGACTAAAGGTACAGGAAATGCAAATAGTTCAGGACGTATTGGACAGAAGGACGGAAGTGCGAGACAAAACGATTGTCATCAGCAATTTGAAGTTGGCACCGGACTTGAAGCAAGAAATAGTGGAATCTCAGCGAAGTAACGCCGAGTTTCAAATTTTCAAGGATAAGGAGCTTAAGCGACCGGACAGTGAATTCCGTCAGGATGAAGCAGGGGTTTTCCATTTCAGAGATCGATTGTGTGTACCCGGAGAGCAACAGCTAAGGGACAGAATTTTGGAAGAGGCACACAAGAGCAAGTACGCAATTCATCCGGGAGAGGTCAAGATGTATCAGGATTTGAAGAGAGCATACTGGTGGCCCGGAATGAAGCGAGATGTGGTCAAGTACGTATCGACCTGTCTCACCTGTCAGAAAGTTAAAGCGGAGCATAAGAAGTCAACGGGACTATTGCAGCCATTGCCAGTGCCGGAATGGAAGTGGGAGGAGGTGACTATGGATTTCGTCACCGGACTCCCTATGTCAAAGACTCAGAAGGACGCCATATGGGTAGTAGTAGATCGACTGACCAAGTCGGCCCACTTTATCCCGGTAAATGTAAGGGACTCCATGGAGAAGCTGGCTCAGACATATGTTCGAGAAATAGTCCGACTCCATGGAGTACCTTCGAGCATAGTGTCAGACCGAGACCCGAGGTTTACTTCTCGTTTTTGGGGAAAGTTCCAGGAAGCAATGGGATCGAATTTGAAGTTCAGTACGACGGCGCATCCGCAGACTGATGGGCGGTCAGAAAGGGTGATCCAAATATTAGAGGATATGTTGAGGGCCTGTGTTCTGGATTTCGGGGACAAGTGGATAGAATGCGTACCTTACGCGGAATTATCTTATAACAACAGCTATCAGGCCTCGATTGGGATGGCACCTTATGAGGCTTTGTATGGGCGCAAGTGTCAAGTACCGTTGTATTGGAGTTGGACGGAAGATGGACACGTGAGCAAAACCGGAGAGGTCTGTGTCCAAGAAATGTTGGACAAGGTGAAACTGATTCGGGAAAGGTTAAAGGCGGCTCAGAGCCGGCAAAAGAGCTATGCGGACAACCGGAGGAGGGAATTGGAATTTCAAGTCGGGGACCGTGTATTTCTGAAGTTATCACCCAACCGGGGGATTGTGAAGCATCCGAAGGGTGGAAAATTGAATCCGAGGTATTTGGGGCCGTTTTTATTAAGGAAAGAATCGGAACTAGTAGCTTACCGGTTGGACCTACCGGATGGGTTGACGGGTATCCATGAGGTGTTCCATGTGTCACAGTTGAAGAAGTATAATGCGGATCCCTGTCACGTGTTGAATGAGGAACCGTTAGTGTTGCAGCCAGACTTGAGCTACGTGGAAAAGCCTGTACGGATATTGGACTGTAGTGTCAAAACCCTCCAGAATAAACAGATACCGATGGTTAAGATTCAGTGGGAGCACCATGGCACGCAGAACGCTACATGGGAATCGGAAGAATGGGTGAAGCGGAAGTATCCCGAGCTGAAATAAAGGTATGCATGAATTTCGGGACGAAATTCTTCTAAGGAGGGGAGGATGTGAAACCCTAATCAAGACCAACCTTAGAGTAAGGGGGTTGGGGATGCATAACATGCTTTATTTCATGTTTAAATATGCTTCCATATGATATTTATATGCTTTGGATGTGAGTTTATTGTTTTGAAGCTGTGTGGGTGAATGTTTTGTGAGAAGGGCAAAATGGTAATTTTTGCTCGAGGTGAAAATAGGGAGATAGCTTGTGGATTGAATGGAAAATAATTTTTCTAGTGAAATTATCAACAAGAGTTGTTGTAGTTTAGTGGTTAGAGCTTTGGAATAAATTATTGAGGTCTAAGGTTCAAAGTCCATCATAGAAGCTTTAGCTTGAGTAAATTTTATTTTGCTTGGGAAAAGATGGTTTCGGCCTTAAGGGCCTAGATTAATGTGGTGATGATGTTCTAGGAGAGACATGATAGAAGTAATCTCATTCCACTCCTTTTACTCTTCTCGAAATTCTTATAGGGAAAATCATCCTTCCTTGATCTTTAATTTTCCTCAATTCTCAACTCATTAGTTTGATCAAGATGTTCTAGCCTTTTTCTTTCCAGAAAATCCAGTAGAGTGCTGAGGTCTTTTAGGATCAAAATGTCTTGGCAAAAGACTTCTTTTGGTTTGGAAAATATGGTAGATTTGTGGGAAAATTCAAGAGGAAAATCTCTCTTGAAAGCTTGCTGAAATTTTCCTCTATCTTAGTTCATCTATCTTCAAGGAATGAGCTGAAATTTTCTAGCTTGTTGTACCTTCAAAAGGTCGAAAATTCTAGCTCACATTCCCTCCCAAATGCTGCCAGAAAAATGGTCTTTAGGATCAGTTTGAAACCTGAAAATTCTTGACCAATTTCGGACTGCACAAGCTGGAGCAAAGCAGGAAAAATTCCTGTACACCATTATTAACATCAAACTCCTCCAAACATCTTGCTACTTCGGATCAAAGCAGAAATTTCTAAACAAGAACATCTTCAAGGTAAATTCACTCTATCAACATCATCCTCTTCAAAATTGATCTCTAGTGAGAATCTATATAAATAATCATGCTAATGACTTCTTCCTCTCTCTCTCTCTCTCTCTCTCTCTCTCTCTCTCATGGACCGAAATTCCCTCTCTTGGCCGAATGGTCTCTTCCTCCATGACCATGCTTTCGCCACCTTTCTTGAACAAAATTAGCCATCTAGGAGTTGAGATATTCTCTAAACTCCTTCAAGTCATTCATCAACCAAGTAAGTACCTTCAATCCTCTCTTTAAACTTTAGAATCATGTCTCTAGGTTGATGTTGTGAGAAGATGAATGGCGATGGGTTTGTGTATGTGTTGTTGTCGAGATTGAAGCATGAGTATATGGATGATTGTGAAGGAGATGGGATTTATGCATGGAAGGATTATATTGGTGGATTGAATGATGAGTTGAGGTTTGATGCATGTCATAGGTAGTATTTGTGATGAAGCATGCTAGAGATTATGTCACCATTGGTGAATAGGATTTGTATGCATGATTAGATTTTGAAGCCATGATCATGTTTATGCTAGTAGAGGTTAAAGCATGTCTTAATAAATTTAGATATATGCCTATGTGCAAAATTTGGATGATTTGATGAATTGAAGGATTGAGTATGTTATTGATTATGGTTGACCATGGAATCTTGATCCTGATCTAGTTGTCCCTAAGCAAATTTTATTTCATGAATAAAATATTTACTAATAATTTTTGCTAGAGAATTTCGAAAACCCTAGGAAGGGTAGATTTGGAATTATAATATATGTAAAGGATATTTTAGTCAAATAAATAATAACTTTTCTAGAAAATAAAATAAATAAATATTATTTAAAATAAAGAAATTAATTAAAGCCTTTATGGAAAAGATTTATACTTAATAAAATATTTACTAAATCAAAACCCTTAAGGATTTACTTATTATTTTCCAAGAAAGACTTATTAAATTTAATCTTAACTAGTTTTAGCTATCAATTATTTTC
The DNA here is from genome assembly GCA_026120185.1 of Voacanga thouarsii. Classification (NCBI taxonomy): domain Eukaryota; kingdom Viridiplantae; phylum Streptophyta; class Magnoliopsida; order Gentianales; family Apocynaceae; genus Voacanga; species Voacanga thouarsii. The sequence continues at coordinate 1,911,176 of JANUWF010001825.1, forward strand.
TAACAACTAAGCTATCATTAAATCACTATTTTACCTAGTACCACCTATGACTCCTGATCAAATAAACTCTAAATTTTCCTTAACAAGATTTAAACTTTCAACTTATTAGAATTTATTTCCTAATCCATTAATTATTTTAAATAACAAATTAAACTTAGCTTATAAACCTATTCAATTATTGTTTTGCCTTAAAGCTTGGGACACTAGGATCATGGTAGTAGTGAATTGAGTTGATTTAAAATTGAGGAAGTGGATTGTGGCTTGAATCTGATTAAGATTTGTATTTGCCCATGTGGGGTTAGGTCAGCTATTCGAGACCTTGTTGTTGTGAGCAAGAATCAGGTAAGCTCCTGCATAAAACCTGATTGATGTGAAATGATTTCCTTATGGCAAGCCAAATGCGGAGTGCAAGGACACTCGGTTATTTGAAAGCGATTGAGGGTTGAATTCATCATTAATTCCAACGCTTAAATTATTTAAAGTCTTTGAGAAGATTTTTCCAAACTTGAAACTCTTTCTAAAACTAATTTCTCCCAAAGCTTTGGAAACCCTCAAATTGTTATTTTCATGAAGAACAATGCTTTGTTCATTTTATCCCAAGTGGGGAATGTCGTTGAGTACTCAATAAGGGTGGACTACTAGGACTAGTCTTTGGAGGGTTAGGGTAAGTCACTCAGTAGGTGGCCACCTCTGAGGGGTGAGTCCTTCCTGGATAAGATGCCAGTTCCAGTGAGTCGTGCCGATCCGAGCTAGCAGTTTATTTTGTTTCAGTCAAGTGACTGTGTTTTTGCCGGAATGGACACCCGACAGTTGTTTGGGTATAGAGAAGGAGGAGTATCTTACCCAGTAGGCCGATCACCTACTTTTGTCAGTCTGCACAAAGTGTTAGTCATTCTGACCGATTATGGGGCCCAACGTGTGGTAACCCATATCCCTTTCTTTCGAGTGGTTGATTTCATTACTTATGTATGGCTAGAAGAGCCAAAACGCCACTCTTGCTTTTGACTAATGTATATTGCTTGCCAATGTTTCTTTTATAAAGATTTCACACTTTGCATCCACGAACTGTTTCCACTAAACACCCAAAGCACACACGGACTTATCGAGATTTCTGTCTCACCACCTTTTATCATGATTTCAGAGTTGATCTGTTGTGGGTGAGTAGCTACCTTGGAAGAGAATGTGTCTTTTGATTTTATGTATTGCTTTGGGGAGACGAGAGTGGATATTTTTAATTATGGTTTTTGTTTTGGAATTTCATGGATGTACTTTTGAAGTATTTTGGGTTGTAATAAATTCTTTTTAGTTTGAGTATTATTTATTTCAGCAATTTTATTTGTGACCTAGTTATAAAGACCCCTTGTCCTTTGGACGGGGCGACATCCCCGGCCCTGTCGGGCTTAGGTTTTCCGGGGTGTTACACTTAATCATCCACACCAACTCATGACATGAAAAGCATGCAACAAACCCTAAAACATCATAAAACTCAACCAAGACAAATCATCCTCTTGCTTCAATCCTAACTCCATCATATAAACACATACTTAATCTCTAATTATATTCCATCATTTTCCCAACAACATCTAAAAGGCATGATTTTAGAATTAAGGAGAGGGTTAAAGAGATATACTCGAATGATGACTACCTTGATGAAGTCTCAAGAGAGTCCACATGCTTGGAAGACTTGATCCGACCAAGAAGGAAGAAGAGAAAATGGCCTTGGTTGGAGTAACCATTTCAGCCCAGAGAGAGAGAGAGAGAGAAAGAGAAAGAGAGAGAGAGAAGAGAAGAGAGAGGTTATTAGTATATTTCATTAAAGGTCGAAGAGGAAAGAAGATGGAGATAATCGTTCATGTTTACCTTGAGAGTGTTCTTGAGTCTTCAAGAAAATTCTGATTTTTTTATCCGATAGTAGAACCTTGATTTCAGTGTTTGATGTTATAAATTGCAGAAATGGATTCTAGAGGATGAGTAGATTTGATTTGGAGTTTTTGGAGAAGATTGAAGGTGTTTAAACTAGTTTTAGGCTTAGAGAATGATGGTGTGTGTTCCTGGTATTCTTTGAGAAATGGAGAGACTGGAGAGAAGCTGGACGAAAATTGCTTGGAAAGGGTTGGCCGAATGGCTATGGAAATTCAGGTGATTGAATTTTTAGATTAGGGAGAAGAAGGAAAGCTGGTTGTGTGAAATTCAAAAGGAATAATTTATGGAGTGAATTAACTTAGCAAATATGGTAAGAATAGCTTGGTTGATGGAGGTCTTTGAGAGCTTCAATGGCCGACTGGTTTAGCTGAGATTTTGCTGAGATGAATGATGTTTTAATGGGTTATGTAATGGCCAAAATTCAGAGTGTAAGGTTGGAAGATTTTCTGGTTGTTTGAAGCTTAGACCATGGAGGTTTTCATGAAGTAATTTGCTGGAATTTTGAATTTCAATGGAAGGCTTGATTGTAATGATTGATGGAGTAATTTAAGGGGTAGCCATGGAGCTTCATTCGTGCAGACCAATGGAGGAGATGTTGAAGTTCAGTTCATGACTGACTAGGGTTGGTTTTACAGAAAATTAGAGTGAGTTTCAGACAAGGGTGAAGAGGAAACAAAGCTGGAATTTCTGGTTGATCACTCGAAGGATTTGCTTGAATTTTGTGCAGTTTCTTCTGCCATGCTCCAGCCGACTTGTAGCAGGTTTGAAGGGGTATTGGAGGGTACTATAAGGCTGGTTTCCAGCCTTCTTTATGGAGGAAAGACAGAGATGAATTACTGGTTTGAAGGCTAGAAGAAACAGCTTGGTTTTTGGACTATTATGCTGCAAATTTTGCCCAGAATTTTTCTCTGGTTTGCACAGCTTTGTGCAGTCCGAATTTTGGCCAAAGTTTTCAGTCTTCAAGCTGAGTGAATTGGCTATTTTTCTGGTAGTATTTGAGTGAGAATGGTGGTTGAAGATTTCAAAATTTGGACTGACCAAGAAGCTAGAAAAATTTTCTAGATTTGCTACATGAAGAGGATGATCACTTATATGGTGGAGTTTGAAAGTTCAACCATGTAGATTAATTGTCTTGGAATCCTTCCATATCCCCTTCCCTATTTTCAGTTAATATGCTATCGTCACATAGACATTTTTGAAACTCTAAGATCAAGGAAGGTTGCTGGAATTTTCTGGAAATAAAGTGGCTTGGATAAATTGAGCAACTTAATTGATAAAAAATTAGGGTAAGCTAGAGAGCAAAAACGGTATGAATCCCTTAAGAATTTTTGTAGGGCACAAGAGTAGGATTAGGACATTCTTTTCATGCCTCCCCTAGGACAACACTCCTACTCCTCCCTATAGCAAGCGAGGGCAAAAAATAGCCTACTTATTTAAAATAAAAATTAATCATGCTAAAACTTAAATGATGGAATTTTAGCTCTAACCACTAAACCATAACAACTCTTATTCTTATTTTCTCTCCCAAATATTTTTTCTATTTAACCCTCAAGCGATCTCCCTATTTTCATTTCAAGTAAAATTACTATTTTGTCCTTCCTACTTAATAAGCCTAATTGAGCCTTCTAGACTATAAATCACGAATCCAAAGCACATAAAATTATTCAAAAATATATTTATGCGTGTAAGAAAATATGATATACATCCCTACCCCCTTACTCTTGGGTTGGTTTTGGATGGGGTTTCACATCCTCCCCTCTTTAGGAGAATTTTGTCCCAAAATTCAGGTATACCTCTATCTCAGATCGGGATACTTCTACTTTACTCACTCTTCTGTTTCCCAGGTAGCATCTTGCATACTATAATGCACTCACTGTACCTTTACCATCGATATCTGCTTGTTCCAAAGAGTTTGATACTTCTTTCCAATATTCGCACGGGTTTCTCCACATAGCTCAGGTCGGGTTGCAACACCAACGGCTCATCATTCAAAACATGACCGGGATCGGCATTGTACTTTTTCAGCTGGGATATATGAAACACGTCATGAATTCCTATCAGACCATCCGGTAAATCCAATCTGTACGCCACTGGCCCAATTCTTTCTTTGATCGAGAACGGTCCCAAATACCTCGGATTCAGCTTCCCACCTTTCGAATGCTTTAAGATTTTTCTATTTGGTGTCAGTCTTAGGAATACATTGTCTCCCGTCTGGAATTCTAACTCTCTGCGCCTATTGTCTGCATAGCTCTTTTGTCGGCTTTGGGCTGCTTTCAACCTTTTCCTGATTAACTTGACATTGTCTAACATTTTTTGAACACAGACTTCCCTGGATTTGCTTATATGACCATCTTCTGACCAACTCCAGTATAGCGGTACTTGACACTTGCGTCCATACAGTGCCTCATATGGGGCCATCCCAATCGAAGCATGATAACTGTTATTATATGACAACTCCGCATACGACACACATTCGATCCATTTATCTTCGAAATCCGAACACACACTCTCAGCATATCCTCCAATATCTGTATAACCCTTTCTGATTGCCCATCGGTTTGCAGATGCGTCGTACTAAACTTCATACTCGACCCCATAGATTCTTGAAATTTGCCCCAAAATCGAGATATAAACCTCGGGTCTCGGTCAGACACAATACTCGAAGGTACTCCATGCAGTCAGACTATTTCTCGCATATAGGTCTGAGCTAGCTTCTCTATGGAATCTCTTACATTCATTAGTATAAAATATGAACTTCCGAGAAGCATAAGTGATCACTTTTTGTCTTGCATCAAAACTACTCACAATCCTTCCTTCGAAGCATCTATATACAGAGCATAAGGTTTATCTCCCTTTGGCAGACTCAATACTAGTGCTGTAATCAATCTTTGCTTCAGCTCTTGGAACCTCTTCTCACATTCTTCACTCCAAACAAATGGTACATCTTTCCTCAGTAGTCAAGTCATAGGCGATGCAAGCATCGAGAATCCCTTGATGAACCTCCTATAATAACCAGCCAATCCCAAGAAGCTTCGAATCTCGGTGATATTCTCCGGTTGCTTCCAGCCTGACAATGTTTCAACCTTTGTTGGGTCTACCTTGATTCCATCCTTGGTCACCACGTGGCCAAGAAATGCCACACAATCCAGCCAAAACTCACACTTGCCAAACTTGGCGAAAAGTTTGTGCTCCCGTAGCTTCTCCAATACTAGTTTCAGATGTTCTGCATGCTCCTCCAGACTTTTGGAATAAATTAGGATATCGTCAATGAAAACTACCACAAACTTGTCCTAATAAGGTCGAAACACTCGATGCATCAAATCCATAAATACTGCTGGAGCATTGGTTACCCCGAATGGCATTACCACGAACTCATAATGTCTATATCTGGTGTTGAAGGCCATTTTGGGGATATCCTCCTCATTTATCCTTACTTGATAGTACCCTTGCCTCAGGTCCAGTTTGGAGTAGCAACTGGATCCTTGTAACTGGTTGAATAGCCCATCAATCAGCGATAGGGGATACTTGTTCTTGATCGTCAGATTGTTCAAGCTTTGATAGTTGATACACAGTTTCAGAGTCTTATCCTTCTTCTTTACAAACAGCACAGGTGCTCCCCAGGGTGACATGCTAGGTCTGATGTAGCCTTGCTTCACTAACTTTTCTAACTGCTCCTTCAGTTCTTTCAGCTCTGTTGGTGCCATCCGATATGGGGTTCGAGATACTAGTTCTGCCCCTAAAACTAGTTCAATGGTAAATTCAACTTCTCGGCTGGGAGGTAGAGAAGTAAGTTCCACTGGGAACACATCGGGAAAATCTTTTACTACCTCGGTATCCTCCAGAGGGTACTGGTTCTTCAGCTTGTTTATCACATAAGCTAAATATCCTTAACATCCTTGCTGAATGCTTGCCCTATTATCACTCCAACAGGTTCTTCTGACCCTATTTCCAAATCTGGCTCGCTCTCATTCCCCTAGTTGAGTGACTTTATTTGAGTCGTCTCAACCTCCGGTGTCACAGGTTCTGCTTCCGAAACTCTTCTGCTTGATGTGGCTACATGGCGCTTGGGTGCCATTCTAAACCATGCTCAGATGATGAGTTTATGCATTCAAGTTTAAAACATTTTTAGCATGCATTCATATTTAGGTTTAAATAAAAGAAAATCAGATGCAAGTTTTTGTATAAATGATTGCATAATTTTTTTTTTCAAACCTTAGAGTACTCCAGGTACTCTTATTTGTAGAAATTTGAAATTAAAGCAGTAAACAGGAATGAAATCCTTAACATAGGAGTTTATGGAAAGTAGTAAATAAAACATCCCAATCATATCAGCACTTAGCTTTTCCAGTCCTCATCAGAATCTTCAAAGTCGACCTCATATAACTATCCCCTGGAATTCTTAGAGAAGTCTATCCCAGCCCCATTTGCAAACCCCTCCATTGGCTCTTTCCCAGGTCGCCTAGAACTCTCCCTGGTCTTAACCTAGTTGGGTGGAGGTATAAAGTAAGGTCTAAGGTGGAGATTCATAATCTATCTCTCCCGGATCATCACTATCAACTGACAAATCAACTATGGGACTAGGAGGGTGGGAAACATATGCCATATCGATCTCCTCATCTTCACTGTCAGAACTCAAGTCTATCACAGGTATTGGAGGTGGCTCATTGATCGGAACCTCATCATCACCGCTATCTTCCAAAGGAATAACTGGCTACGGTGCAGGCTGAGGTGCAGGTTGAGGTACTGGTAGGTCTTTTGGGTAGATAGGAATAGGAGGATGCCATTGCTGCTATTTTCTTGCGGTTCTAAGTATTCTAACCATCCTACAGCATAAACAAGACAGGTTAGATAAAGATTTGAACCTAAATAAATAGAACATATACTATCAATATTTGCCTAAACATAGGCTCTGATACTACTTGTAACACTCCACTACTAGGCCCAACAGGGCCGAGGATGTCGTCCCGTCCAAAGAACAAGAGGTCTTTATAACCAGGTCACACAACAAAAATAAAACAATACATTGAAATTAAAAACTTATTACAACCCAAAAATTCAAGAACAAATCCAAAAATAAATTGGTCACTATCATTTCTCAAAGCATTACATAAAATAAATAACACAATATCTTCCAAGCAGGCAACAACTAGCTACTCATCCCCACAGCAGGATCGACCTAAAATCATGATAAAAAGGGTGATGAGATAAAAATCTCAGTAAGTCCGTGTGTGCTTTGAGTGTCCAGATAAAACAGTTCATGAATGCAAGTTGTAGAACTTCATAAGGAAAAGCATTGGCAAGCATTAAACAATGTTAAAAACTAAGAGTGGTGTTTTCTTCTTTTCAAACCATACAAGTGCACAATAAACACTACTCAAAAGGGCGGCCATAGGTTACCACACGTTGGGCCCCATAACCATACAACAATTAGAATGCCACACTTTGTGCAGACTGATAAAAGGTAGGTGTACGGCCTACCGGGTAAGATACTCCTCCTTCTCTACACCCAAACAAAATCGGTTGTCCATTCCGGAAACACACAATCCACATGACTGAAACTTGCTAGCTCGGACTGGCATGACCAAGTAGTATTGTCGCTTTTCCAAGTTGAGTTCATCTTCTAGAGGTGGCCTCCTACTAGAAGACTCGCTCTTGCTCTTCAAAACTAGTACCATTAACCTACCCTTATTGAGTACTCAACGTTGGTTATCCCACTTGGAAGAAAATTGATAAAACAATGCTTTATTAGGAAATGGCAATCAAGGGTTTCCAAAGTTTGTGTCAAAATTGGTTTTAGAAAGAGTTTAGTGTTTGAGAAAAACTGCTTGTTGGTTTTCAAATAATTTATGTGATTGAAATAAGAAAGGGAATAGTCCTCAATTGCCTTTACAAAAATGAGTGTTCACACACTTCACATTTGGCTTGCCATAGCGGCCTTTTTACATCAAATAGGTTTAATGCAGGAGCTTACTTGATCCTTTACTTCAGCTAAATCAAAGATCTTCCAAAGCTGACCTAACCCCGCCTGGGGTAAACACAAGCCATAATTAAACTCAAGCCAAATTTACTTCCATAAATAATCCTAGTTCAACTTATTACAATTATGACCCTAGTGTTCCAAACTTTAAGGCTAGATAATCTAAAAGGATTTCATAAAATAACTAGGGTTTGTGAAATAGTTACTAATAAGTTGCAGGTTTAAATCTTGTTATAAATAAATTAAGGTTTATTTGATGAAGGGTCCTAGGTTCTAGATGATATTATTTAAAATAATAATCTATTAATAACTATTAGTTAGAAAATAATTGGTAAATAAAATTAATAATAAGTAAATGTTAATATGTTTTGATTAAAAGGCTAATAAATAAATTCTATTAGTATTTATGAATATATAACTTACAAGATTAATATTTTACCTATTATGATTATTTATATAAAAGGCTTTATTTAATAATATTATTATGTATAATATTTATATATTTTATTTTTAATAAAAGACGTCATGTATTTGGCTAAAATATCATTATTTCATATATCAGCCAAATTCCAAATCTTCCTAGGGTTTCGAAATCATTAGAAGAAAATATACTATTAATTTTTATTAATGTAATAAAATTGGCTAACTTAAATAATTTAGGATCAACAAGGTCATGATCATAATTTTCCTATTGCTAACCATAATCATGAACATAGACTCTACACCAATCAACAAATCATCCAAATCATGAATAAAAGCATAGATCCATATCTACCAACACATGATCCAAACTCCACTAAACATAGTTATATTCATGGCTTCAACAAGAATACAAGAACATAAAACCCTATTTACCAAAGGTGACATAATATCTATCATGCTTAATCATCCACACCAACTCACGACATGAAAAGCATGCAACAAACCCTAAAGCATCATAAAACTCAACCAAGACAAATCATCCTCATGCTTCAATCCCAACTCCACCATATAAACACATACTCAATCTCCAATTATATTCCATCCTTTTCCCAACAACATCTAAAAGGCATGATTTTAGAATTAAGGAGAGGGTTAAAGAGACATACTCGAATGATGACTACCTTGATGAAGTCTCAAGAGAGTCCACACGCTTGGAAGACTTGATCCGACCAAGAAGGAAGATGAGAAAATGGCCATGGTTGGAGCAACCATTTTGGCAGAGAGAGAGAGAGAGAGAGAGAGAGAGAGAGAGAGAGAGAGAGGAGAGAAGAAAAGAGAGAGATTATTAGTATATTTCATTAAAGGTCGAAGAGGAAAGAAGATGGAGATAATCGTTCATGTTTACCTTGAGAGTGTTCTTGAGTCTTCAAGAAAATTCTGATTTTTTTATCCGAAAGTAGAACCATGATTTCAGCGTTTGATGTTACAAATTGAAGAAATGGATTCTAGAGGATGAGTCGATGTGATTTGGAGTTTTTGGAGAAGATTGAAGGTGTTTAAAGTGGTCTTAGGCTTAGAGAATGGTGGTGTGTGTTCTTGGAGAAATGGAGAGAATGGAGAGAAGCTGGACGAAAATAGCTTGGAAAGGGTTGGCCGAATGGCTATGGAAATTTTGGTGAAAGAATTTTCAGATTAGGGAGAAGAAGGAAAGTTGGTTGTTTGAAATTCAAAAGGAATAATTTATGGAGTGAATTAAGATTGAAAATATGGTAAGAATAGCTTGGTTAATGGAGGTCTTTGAGAGCTTCAATGGCCGACTGGTTTGGCTGGGATTTTGTTGAGATGAATGATGTTTTAATGGGTTATAGAATGGCCGAAATTCAGAGTGTAAGGGTGGAAGATTTTCTGGTTGTTTGAAGCTTAGACCATGAAGGTTTTCATGAAGTAATTTGCTGGAATTTTGAATTTCAATGGAAGGCTTGATTGTAGTGATTGATGGAGTAATTTAAGGGGTAGCCATGGAGCTTCATTTGTGCAGACCAATGGAGGAGATGTTGAAGTTCAGTTCATGACTGACTAGGGTTGGTTTTACAGAAAATTAGAGTGAGTTTCAGACAAGGGTGAAGAGGAAACAAAGCTGGAATTTCTAGTTGATCACTAGAAGGATTTGCTAGAATTTTGTGCAGTTTCTTCTGCCATGCTCCAGCCGACTTGTAACAGGTTTGAAGGGGTATTGGAGGGTACTATAAGGTTGGTTTCTAGCCTTCTTTATGGAGGAAAGACAAAGATGAATTACTGGTTTGAAGGCTAGAAGAAACAACTTGGTTTTTGGACTGTTATACTGCAAATTCTACCCAGAATTTTTCTCTGGTTTGCACAGCTTTGTGCAGTCCAAATTTTGGCCAATCTTTTCAGTCTTCAAGATGAGTGAATTGGCAATTTTTCTGGTAGTATTCGAGTGAGAAAGGTGGCTGAAGATTTCAAAAATTGGACTGACCAAAAAGCTGGAAAATTTTTCCAAATTTGCTACATGAAGAAGATGATCGCTTATAGGATGGAGTTTGATGGTTCAACTATGGAGATTAATTCTCATGGGATCCTTCCATAACCCCTTCCCCATTTTCAGTCAATATGCTATCCTCACATAGACATTTTCGAAACTCCAAGATCAAGGAAGGTTGCTGGAATTTTCTGGAAATAAAATGGCTTGGATAAATTGAGCAACTTAATTGATAAAGAATTAGGGTAAGCTAGATAGCAAAAACAGTATGAATCCCTTAAGAATTTTTGTAGGGCACAAAGTAGGATTAGGACATTCTTTTCATGCCTCCCCTAGGATAACACTCCTACTCCTCTCTATGGCAAGCAAGGGCTGAAAATAGCCTACTTATCTAAAATAAAAATTAATCATGTTAAAACTTAAAGGATGGAATTTGAACTCAAGACCTCAAGGATTTATTCCAAAGCTCGTAACCACTAAACCACAACAACTCTTGTTCTTATTTTCTCTCCCAAATATTTTTCTTATTTAACCATCAAGCTATCTCCATATTTTCACTTCAAGCAAAATTACCATTTTGCCTTTCCTACTTAATAAGCACAATTGAGCCTTCTAGACTATAAATCACAAATTCAAAGCACATAAAATCATTCAAAAATATATTTATACATGCAAGAAAATATGATATGCATCCCGACCCCCTTACTCTAGGGTTGGTTTTGGATGGGGTTTCACAACATCGATGGTTAGAACTACTCATGGACTATGACTTGAGGATTCACTATCACCCAGGAAAAGCTAATCAGGTTGCTGATGCTTTGAGTAGGAAGAAGTTGAGAATTTTGGCAGCTATGCTCACAGACCAGGATCAGTTGATTACAGACTTTGAGGGACTAGAATTGGAGGTAGTTCAACTAACTTCAGGTATTATGACCACCCTAACAGCTAGCCCATCACTGGTGGAGTGCATTAAGGAGGCCTAGTTGTTAGATGCCAAATTAGAGAGGTTGAGGGGGGCAGCTCTTGGAGGGGAACAACCAAGTTTTCAAATTCATGAGGATGGTAGTTTATGATTTCATGGTAGATTATGTGTTCCTAAAAATGAGACATTAAGGGTTGAAGTATTTAAGAAAGCGCACAACGCAAAACTCTCGATTCACCCAGGAAGAACCAAGATGAACAGAGATCTCAAGAGAAACTTTTGGTGGAATGGCATAAAGCGGAGCATAGCTAAGTATGTGTCTAGGTTTTTGGTGTGTTAGCAAGCCAAAGTGGAAAATCAAAGGCCAACAGGGTTATTGAAACCTCTGGAGGTTCTTGTGTGGAAGTGGAAGCATATCACGATGGATTTCATAGTTAGGTTACCAAAGTCCAAGACGGGGAATGATACTATGGTCATAATGGACCGATTTATAAAGTCTGCTCACTTCTTACCTATGAAAATAACTGCTTCTATGAAGGAACTGGTTCAGATGTACATGGATGGGATTGTTCAGTTGCACGGAGTGCCAATAAGTATCGTATCAGACAAGGACACCAGGTTTGTATTGCAATTTTGGAAAAGTTTTAGCAAGGTAATGGGAACGACTATCATCCTCAGCACTGTATTTCATCCTCAAACTAATGGGCAATTAGAGCGGAATATTCTGACTCTAGAGGATATGCTTTAAGCATGTGTCTTGGATTTTAAAGGTAGTTGGGTAGACAGCTTAATGTTGGTGGAATTTTTGTATAATAATAGCTATCAGGCTAGCATCATGGCTCTGTATGAGGCACTCTATGGTCGAAAGTGTAGGTCACCAATATGTTGGGGCAATGTGGGTGAAAAAGTTATAATTGGTCCGGAATTTGTGCAATTAGTGTATAAGAAGTGTAAGTGATCTGGGAAAGATTAAAAGCAACTTAGGATCGTCAAAAAAGTTAGGTAGATAGCAAGCGGAGGCCTTTAGAGTTTCAGTATGAGGATAAGGTCTACTTAAAGGTCTCTCCTACCAAAGGTATGATGAGTTTTAGCAAAACTGGAAATTAAGTCCGTAATACGTGGGACCATATGAGATACTTGAGAAAATTGGTGAATTAGCTTATCAGTTTGCTTTGCCACCGGCATTGTCGAGAATTCATAGCATATTCCATGTATCACAATTGAGGAAGTATGTGTCGAATCCGAGCCATGTGTTGGAGGTATTTCCTTTGCAAGTGCGGGAAGATTTGACTTACGATGAGGTGCTGGTAAGGATTGTGGATAGGAAGTTGCAGGTTTTAAGGTAAAGAACCATTTCGTATGTCAAGGTGTAATGGTCTAATCACTCAGAGAAGCAATTTGGGAATTGGAAAAGGAAGCTCGTCAGAAGTACTCATATCTGTTCGATAGCTCAGGTGCGTAAGTTTTGAGGACGAAACTTTTCGTAAGAGGGATGGAATATAAGCCCCTAACTCAGCTCATTATTGGGCCTTTCTTTTTATGGATGTGTTGGTGGGCTTAGCCTATAAGTTTAGGGGTTATTTTAATATAGGAGGATAGTTTTGGGATTATTTTGCAATTGGATTGGTAAGAGGGTCTTTAGTCTAATAAGGAAAATCAGTACATTCTGGGGCTAATGTCGTTGTTTTCTGGCAGACAAGAACCCTCTGCAAGAGACAGCTTTGGAGAGAGGAAAAATTAGCAAGAGAGAAGAATCCGATGAAAAGATTATGTCGGAGGTCGCGAATCTAGGTAAGTCCTTCAATATTCGTGCTTTAGTTCAGGTTAATTTGTGCCTAGGGCTTGATTATTGTTGAATTGGGGGTAATTTTTTTATTTTAGGATTAGCTAGAAGTATGGCAATTGATTGTGTTTTGGGTTCTTGTATGCGATTAGATACTTTGATTGTTATTTGTGGATTAAGTAGTCTCTGAATTTGTTTGGTAAGGAACTTATGGCTTTTCTTTATTTTCTGACTTAGTGTGATTTTGGTAAAATTGTGAATATTTTGCCAATTGTAGTATTTTGTTATAAAAAATGGATTGAGCATGATGTATTTGCAATGTTTTAAGTATGATGATTTATTAGATGGAATAAAGTAAGTGAAGCTCTGTTCAGTTGTATTTATATTATGGAATTGATTGATGTTTGAGTTGGTTTTGGGGGAATTCCTAATCTTTGCTATAAGGCCCTTGGCTAGGGGAATATAATACCTAGTTTTCAGTTATAAGGCCCTTGCTAGGGGGATGCAGTACCTAGTTTCAGTTCAGGCCCTTCTCCTAACAGAATATAATAGTTAGGAGCTGATATCAGTAAACCGAAACCTTGCACTCAAGCATGTCTCAAATTCTGTAATATGTTATGATTTTGCTATGTTTTGGGTGTGTGTGAGTTCAAATATATTTTGTTACAACTTGGTGGTTGGTTGGGTTCTCTTTTCCTATTTTCTATTTAGGGTGTTGTGAGCCTTGTAAAACAAGAAAATTGGCTAAATTTCACTCTGTTTTGCTCTGAAGTTTGGAACAGCGTCGCCTTTCCCGATCTTACTCAGCGCCGGCTCTACCATTCCTACTCGACGCCGGCCTAGCATTGGATTTGCCGATTTCTCTACTAGCCTGGGCTTCCCTAACCTAGCAGCGGGTCCTCTCTGTTTAGGTCCGGCACCGATTTTCCTTCTGTTTAGGCATTTGTTGTTCCCCTGATATTTCTGTCATTATTTTTATTGAATAAATAACACCGATTTGATATTCATGTATCAGTTATGCCTCATTCAATTCAGTATTGGGTGACATTAAGAATTCATTGTTCCTCCTTTCCCCCTTTTGTTTCCTTGTGTGAGTTCCTGAGATCCTCGTCATGTATGACTAACCTACCAAGAAGATGTTCTAAAACCCCACGAGTTGGGTACTACAATAAAATAGAAAGCTATTTTGAACAATGGTTTTATAAATTTATATGTATATGTAGCATGCATAATCCTAGAAAAGCTATATTTCCTTACAGAGCTAGTGAGTTCACCCATTTTTTATTATTATTTTTGCAGAACATCAATTAGACGAAGAGGAGTTAGACAAATGGTTTGAGGAAGACTTAGTGTAATAGTTGTTTGAAGGTTTCTAAACCTTCCATTTTATTTTCAGCTTTTCGATAGTAGATTGATGATATATTTTGTTAATGTTAAAGTGAGAATGTTTCTCGAATTATATTGTGATTGGAATTTGTATTTTGAGGTTCGATTATAATTTGGATTATTTAAGCAATTTTGGGAGTTATCCATTTTGTTCTGTTATGGGTTCGGTATTCTATTTTTAGGGTGCTGCTGGGTCATCTTGGGACTCAGGGCGTGACAAATAAGAACCAGAATTCAGCCTACAACTAATATATTGTTCAGCAAAGTAACTATATTTGGTTATCTAACACCAAACTGGTGACATCACTAAAGTGGAGAAGGGCAAGCTAATTTGTGTGTCATTCTTGTAATATTTAGTTGCCACAAACCTAGACCGAAGAGACTGCTACTGCCTGAATGCTAACCAAAGCTCCATTACAAAAACTGCACTAAGATTAGTAAAAGACCACAGGTTCAGTCCATTTTTAGCCTATGGAAGACAATAGTTCCCATCTTCTCCAATGATGTCCTAGACCAAAAGAAGAATTTCCCCACAGAAAATTTATACACAATCTCTCCAACGCATGGAACAACTACAGACCCTGAGAATTCGCCATTCAGCTTCTTCCCACTCTTCATCACTCTAGATGAAATCACACACACACACACCACAAGCTTGTTGGAATGTATGCCTTCTAGACTAGGTTTCTGATGTAATTATCAAATTTATTAATAAAAGAATTTATTCTCAAAATTTATTTGTGAATTTACATTTAATTTGTGCATGATTTACATTTGGAAAGGACACATTGTGTTTAAATAAATGATCCATGTGAATGGTAGTCTTTCACAATAAGATATGAATCACAGGTTACTTAACACATAAACGTTTGTTCTTAATAGAGTGATGAGAATGGGAATCTTATCATGTTTAGGTTATTATGTTATGAATTCCAAATGGGAGAATGGCTTACCTTTAGCCAGTGAGTAGTCCACTCACTTCATAGCATAAGCGTATTTCAAATACGTAGAATAAGACCTGTAATAATAGTTTCTAAAAGTACTATTTAGAAAAAAATCCAGACTATTACTATTACAGCATGGACTAATACTCTACCGCTTGAGTATGAGTTGGTGGTCTGACGAAGCTGGAAGCATATACTTTGATATGCTGTAGTTGAGGTTCTTTCGTAGAACCGATATACTTGTATGTTAGATATATATGACTAGTTAGTTAAGACAGACTTGTACAAGATAGCTTTTGCACTATATCGCCCATTGTAACTATTCAAGTGATCTAAATATCCAGGATCCTAGAGAACATGACTTGGATGTTTGCTTTAGTGTAGCTCCCTTAGAAAGTGGAAACATTCCAAGAGTCGTGGATTATTGGGCTAAAGGTCTAAGGATATTAGATGTCTTTTAGAGAGGTATTAGTACACTCATTCTCTCTAAATATACGACGATGCGTAGAGGGGTATTTTAGTCATTACACCTGTAGATCGGAGACTTTGCTAACGCAACATTGTCTTTAGGATTAATATTTTCTTATGATGATATTAGAAAATATTTAAAATATAAAATACAGCTATTTATGTAGTAGGGGTATTTTGATCATTTTAGTAGCCAATGCGATGCGTCTTTTGGTCCCTGGAATAGCCCTTAAGTTCTAACAGATTTAGGTTAAGGAATTGGTCTTGATAATTATTAGTTTTATTTTATTTTATTCAAGTAGTCTAATTTATTATTAGATTAGAATAAAATAAAAAGCTCAAGAGAGAGTATGCATCTATCTAGTTTAATTGGTTAATTAATTATTTAGGGTCCAATGCCCAAATTGAATAATTAGAAAATTAACATAGATATAAACTAGATAAAAAGGCCAGATATTTTATTTTGGTCTATTTGGGCTTGTTAATTATTTATTAAGCTGTTTTACGAAGCTTAAAAAATAAATAATTGATGCTTATTATTTATGGGTGTTCAAGTCCAAGAGTAAATAATTTTATCTGGCCCAATGAATAAGACCAAGGGTCAAATAAAATAAATAAATAAAATAACACGGGATGAATCTCGTATTGTTTGGCGTGAGAGGATAACAAAAAGGAGATTATTTTTGTTTCACTCTCTTGGTCTCTCTCTGGGATTAAATGAAAAGAACCAAGACCATTTTTCTTGGATCTAATCAAAAACTTTCACCGGCTAAAGGAAAAGGTAGTGGCCATATTCCAAAAGCTCAAAAGCTTCACATGAATGAGACGATGTCGGCATTGATATGATCCAGAACCAAGCATACAAGGAACAACCAGAAGTGTTGCAGAAATCATTGGAACAAGTGTTTCAAAGCCTAAACAATCTAACGTTATAAAACGCAAAGGTATAGTTTTGTTGCTTCCCCGCTACTGTGTTTTGCATGCTTCTATGATTCATTTTGCCATATTACACCTTCAATTGGTATCAGAGCATGAGGTTTATATAGTAATATAGGAAGCATGGTAGTTAATAAAATTGGACAACGATTGTTTGATATCGTTCTGTGAACCTTTGTTGTTTATAGTATGGGATAGATAGCTCTGTAAGTCTCATCGTTGAGATATAGGCTACTGTAATTTACTGCTTTCTTAGATGAAACGTGTCAACCCACTGTTTTTAGGGTATAGATGATTGTTTGGTTTTGTAATGACTCGTTTTTATCGAGTCTGTGAGTGGCGCAAAGAAATTACAGAAGAAAATCGCAAAAAGAAAAACGGAGAAGATGACACTGTAGCAGCCGAGCCAAGCCGAGCTAAGCCAAGCTGAGCCACTTGTTGTGAGAGGAGGCTTGGAGCCGTAGCTAGGCCAAGTTGGCCTCAGCTCCAAGCGGCGCATGAGGATAGCTTCCTTGCGGCTCCCGAGGAAGGTTTCCTCGCCAACTTCCGCGAGGAACCAATTTGCAAATTGCACAAATTGGAGTCTTCGATTTTGGCTACTTCGTGGGCCGGGTCATGGGCACCCTCCCGAATCACGGTTCATGGGTTTTTCCCATGGGCCATGATCCAATGTGATGGGTGCACTGGACCAACGATAAAAAAATTTGGTTTTTGGTCCCAACCAGGCGAAGTTATTTTTATTACAATAGTTAATATTCTTTGAATATGTTGCATAAAAAATAATAGTAAAGGAAATTTAGGTTTAAATAAGATTATTAATTAATTAATGTGTTTAATTCTATTATTTGGACATTTAGGTTAAAAGAATAAAAAAGCATGAAAATGTTTACAGATTTCTTGAATGCTTATTTCTTTTTATATCCTATGTGCGTGTTTTCTCAAAGACCAAAGTCTTTGGGAATTTTTGACAAAGAAAAATATTTTTGTTAAATTAAATGGTTAATTTTAATTCTAACAAAAATTAATTCTTGACTATTTTCTCAAAGGATTTTATCCTTGATATAGAAAATATTATAGATTTAGATATTTTTGTGAGTTAAAGTAGAAAACTATTTTGATTTATTTTTAACAAGAAAAATTATTTTTGTCAAATTAAACTTGAGATCAAAATATCTCGAAAGTTTTATTGAAAATTTTTGAAATTATTATATTTATTAACTTTAAAAAAAATTAATCCATGAAAAAAATTTCTCAAATGGTATAAACCTTGACATAGAAATTTTTATGGGTTTAAATATTTTATTTTTGAATTAAAAGAAAACTTAATTGAAATTTTCAAAGGATATTTTCCAAGAAATCCCTTATTTTAAAATACTAAGTGGGAGAGGGATTCCAACGGCCTTACGGCTTCTATCACGATCCTCATTAGAGATTGTGGGTTCCCTTGCGTTACCCTGGAAGTGAACTCGTATAAGATGGGGATACCACAAGGATCTAGAACTAATGGATGGATGTAATTAATAACCCAGGACACGTGCTATGATCGGCCAGCCCACGTTGGAGGTTATAGTGCGAGGAATGTCCATAGGAAATAAGAAGAAATAGTCATCCCACGATGGAGTTTTCTTCTAGATCATTACCTAGAAGGGAAATTAATTTGTAGTGGTTAATACAATTAGTTTAGGAAACTATTAATTTTTCCAAGAAGCTATGTCAGTTTTCCTAAAAGCCAAATTAATCATATTAAAGATAATAGTGATAGGATTAACTATTATCGGATTTAATATGAGGATAAAGTCACAAATTATTTTGTTTTTCACAAATTAAATTTTCTTTTATTTTTGATTTTTCAGAAATGGCTGATGGAGGTTCTTTTAGTCATTTGGTCGTTATTCTCCGTGAGAATAAGCTAACGGGTCCAAATTATGTAGACTGAAAAAGAAACTTGGACATAATACTCACTGCTGAGGAGTATTAGTGTGTCCTTTACGAAACTTGCCCGGATATTGGGGAGGGTTCCACTGCTATAGAGTGAAAGGCTGAGAAAATATGGAAGAAGGCCGACGAGATGGCTCGTTACTATATGTTGGCCTCCATGTCTAATGTGCTCCAGTCTAAACACGAGCACATGGCCACTACGTACGACATTAGCCAATCACTAGCCACGATATTCACATATAAGAGCTGGCTCGCAAGGCAGGAGGCTCTTAGGACGATTATCGACACTAAGATGGCTGAAGGAGTATCAGTTAGAGAGTATATGCTCAAGATGATTGCTACTTTCGATGAAGCAGAAGTCTTAGGGGCTGTTATTGACCCCGAGAGTCAAGTAGACATGGTTCTTGAATCTTTTTTAGGCTCTTTTACTCAGTTTAAGTTAAATTATAACATGAACAAATTAAACATAAGTTTAACCGAGTTAATGAAAGAGCTCCAGGTGGTAAAGAATGTCATGAAGCCACAATCCAAGACTATGATTACTAGGATTTCTTCTTTCGGAACTGGGCCTAAGCCCATGAAATTCAAGAAGAAGAAGGGAAACGCACCGGCCCAGCCCAAGAACTAGCCCAACAAGCCCAAGGGCAAGTGCTTCAAGTGTGGGTAGAGGGGACATTGGAAACAGGAGTGTCTAGAGCTTCAGGCCAAGATAAACCCTACAAGTACTATTCTCTATCTAGAGTCAGTTTCAATGGTTGGATCAACTTCCATTTGGATTGTTGATTCTGGAGCCACTGATCATATCTGTAACTCCTTGTAGGGGTTTAGGAAGATAAGAAGACTCCAAAAGGGCGAGCATGGACTACGAGTAGAAAATGGAGCACAAGTATGGGCCTTTATAGTGGAAGAGCTGGATCTTATTTTTTATTGTAATAGAGTAGTTATTTTAAAGGATATTTTATATGTACCTGGTTTTAGACAAATTTTGATTTCAGTTACAAAGCTAATAAATCATGGATATTCTATTTTTTTCCATTCTGGTATTACTATCAGTAAAAATTGAGAAGTTTTATGAACATGGCACATGTATGAAAATTTATTCTTTTTAAATCCTACAAACAATCAAATAAATAACGTTCAATTTGAACCTATAAGTAAGAAGAGAAAGACCAATATTAATGACTCATATCTTTCGCATCTAAGGTTGGATCATATTAACTCAACCAGGATTCAGAGGTTAATCCATGATGGACCTTTGGGCTCATTAAGATTGAAAAGTTGGCCTCAGTGTGAATCCTGCCTTATAGGAAAAATGACCAAAAGGTCGTTCACCCAAAAGACTAATAGAGCCAAGGAGATATTGGGCATTGTTTATATTGACGTGTGTGGTCCTTTGTCTACACAAGCTAGATGGGATTTTGAGTACTTCATCACTTTCATGGATGATTGTACAAGGTTTGGTTATGTCTACCTGATAAGGCGCAAGTCTGATTCTTTTGATAAGTTCGAAGAGTTTAAGGCTGAAGTGGAGCGTCGGACAGGTAAACTGATCAAAACCTTACAATCAAATCATGGTGGAGAGTACATTCTCGATAAATTCAAGGATTACATGGTACATCAAGGGATAGTATCTCAGTTCTCTGTGCCGGCCATACCCCAACAGAATGGAGTAGTTGAGAGAAAGAACAGGATATTGATGAAAATGGTCCGAAGCATGATGTTTCATGCTACTATTCTGGTCTCTTTTTGGAGATATGCCTTGGAAACAGTAGTTTACATTCTGAACTTAGTGCCTCCAAGTCAGTACCTAGGATGCCCTATGAGATGTGGATTAGGTGTAAGCCAAGTCTTAATCATCCCAGGATATGGGGCTGTCCGATTTA
Organism: Voacanga thouarsii; assembly: GCA_026120185.1. Taxonomy (NCBI): domain Eukaryota; kingdom Viridiplantae; phylum Streptophyta; class Magnoliopsida; order Gentianales; family Apocynaceae; genus Voacanga; species Voacanga thouarsii. Next base: position 1,931,758 of record JANUWF010001825.1, read on the forward strand.
TATACTGATAAAGGGAGACAAGTTAGAACTAAGATCAGCATTATGTTACTTTGTTGGGTATCCGAAAGGAACAAAATAAGGTTACTTTTATCATCCCAAGAAGCAAAAAATACTTGTAAGTACTAATGCTAGATACTTGAAGGATGATCAAAATATTTCTACTAAAGATTCGACAAGATTGGAACTCGAGGAGAAGTTATCTTCGGAATCAACTTTTTCAAACCCGATTGTGGAACAAGAAAAGGCACAGCCTTAAGAACCTGTACAAACAAAGCTTCATCATAGTGGGAGGGTATCTAGAGTTCCAGAAAAATGGATAGGAGAGGCTTTCGTCTCTAACCATTAGGAACAAGATCTCACTAGATACGAGGAAGCTATTGCTGATATTGATGCAAATCTATGGCATGAAGCAATGAAAGTCGAGATTGAGTTTATATACTTCAATCAGGTTTGGGATCTTATAGCTTCACCTGAAGGGATAAAACCCATTGGGTGTAAGTGGCTATACAAGCAGAAGAAGGGAGAGGATAGGAAGGTAGAAACCTTCAAAGTTAGGCTTGTGGCGAAAGGGTATACTCAGAAAGAGAGAATCAATTATGAGGAAACTCTTTCCCCGGTAGCCATGCTTAAATCCATCCGTATCCTCCTTACCATTGCATGTCATTTCGACTACGAGATATGACAAATGGATGTCAAGACAGCATTTCTTAATGGCCATCTTAACAAAGACATCTATATGTCCCAGTTGGAAGGTTTTATTGCTAAAGGCCAAGAACATAGAGTTTGCAAGCTTAAGAAGTCCATTTATCGACTTAAGCAAGCATCTAGAACATGGAACATTCCTTTTGACAAGACAGTAAAGTCTTACGATTTCATTCAAAACGAGTATGAACCATATGTGTACAAGAAATTGGAAGGCATAAATGTGATTTTTCTTATCCTATATGTGGATGACATTCTACTCATTGTGAATGATGTAGGAACATTGTCATTTACTAAGGTTTGACTGTCTACTCATTTAGAATATATGCTATCTAGACTAGGTTTATGATGTAATTATCAAATTTATTAATAAAATAATTTATTCTCAAAATTTATTTGTGAATTTACATTTTATTTGTCCATGATTTGCATTTGGAAAGGACCCATTATGTTTAAGTAAATGATCCACGTGAATGACGGTCTTTCACAGTAAGGTATGGATCACGGGTTACTTAACACATAAACATTTGTTTTTAACCGATTGATGAGAATGAGAATCTCATCATGTTTAGGTTATTGTAATATAAAATCCAAATGGAGAATGGCTTACCTTTAGCCAGTGAGTAGTCCACTCACTTCATAGCATGAGCGTATTTCGAATACGTAGAACAAGTCCTGTAAGAGTGGTTTCTAAAAGTACTATTTAGAAGAAACCTAAACTATTACTGCTACAGCGTGAACTAATACTCTACCACTTAAGTATGAATTAGTGGTTTGACGAAGCTAGAAGCATGTACTTTGATATGTTGTAGTTGAAGTTCTTTCGTAGAGTCGATATACTTGTATGTTGGGTATATGTGACTAGTTAGTTAAGACAGACTTGTACAAGATAGCTTTTGTGTTATATCGCCCTTTGTGACTATTCAAATGATCTAAATATCTAGGAAATATGACTTGAATGTTTGCTTTAAGGTAATTTCCTTAGAAAGTGAAAATATTTCAAGAGTTGTAGATCATTGGACTAGAGGTCTAAAGATGGTAGTTATCTTTTAGAGAAGTATTAGTACACTCCTCATCTCTAAATATACAGCGATGTGTAGATGGGTATTTTAGTTATTATACCTGTAAGTCAAAAACTTTGCTAACGCAGCATTATCTTTAGGATTAATATTTTCTTATGGTGATATTAAGAAATATTTAAAATGTAAAATACATCAATTTATATAACATGGGTATTTTGGTCATTTTAGTAGTCAAGCGATGTGTCTTTTGGTCCCCGGAATAGCCCTTAAGTCCAGACAAATTTGGGTTAAAGAATTAGTCTTCATAATTATGAGTTTTATTTTATTTTATTTTATTTAAATAGTCTAATTTATTATTGAACTATAATAAAATAAAAAGCTCAAAAGAGAGTATATATTTTATCTAGTTTAATTGGTTAATTAATTATTCAGGCCCAAGGCCCGATTGAATAATTAGAAAATTAACCTAGATATAAACTAGATAAAAAGGCCAGATATTTTATATTGATCTATTTGGGCTTGTTAATTATTTATTGGGCTGTTTTATTAAGCTCAAAAAATAAATAATTAAGACTTATTATTTATGGGTGTTGAAGTCCAAAAGTAAATAATTTTATCTGGCCCAATAAATGAGACCAAGGGTCAAATAAAATAAATAAATAAAATAACATATGATGGATCCCGTATTGTTTGGCATGAGAGGATAACAAAAATGAGATGATTTTTTAGATGATTTTTGTTTCATTCTCTTGGTCTCTTTCTAGGATTGAATGAAAAAGAACCAAGACCATTTTTCTTAGATCTAATCAAAAGCTTTCACCAACTAAAAGAAAAGGTAGTAGCCATATGCCAGAAGCTCAAAATCTTCGCGTTAATAAGACGAAGCTGGTGTTTACAACGACGTGATCCAAAACCAAGCATACCAAGAACAACCAGGAGCGTTGCAGAAATCATTGGAACAAGTGTTTCAAAGCCTAAACAATCTAACGTTATAAAACGCAAAGGTGTAGTTTTGTTGCTTCTGCTACTGCATTTTGCATGCTTCTGTGATTCATTTTGTCGTATTACACCTTTAAAGCTCACTTCGGCCATTCTTGGTAGCATTGGCCTAAGGAGATTCTGCATAACTAAAGCTCTCTCATTCCCTCTTAGACCATTTTCCTCTAGTTTTTCTACAACTCGAGCACTTTCTTTTTTGCTCCCAAAAATCTCTCCCATTATTCACCATATCAAGAAACTAAGAATCACACTCAAAACTCCAAGATCCCTCAGCCTCTCCACTCTACTTACTCCCTCTCAATCACCTCTCTCTCTCCCTTTTTGCTTCTTTCCAGAACAAGACATATACACACATACAAACCCTTTTGGCCACCATCTAATCTCACCTAGAAGCTCCATTGTTCTCGGCCTCTATCAAGACAAGGTAAGGTTTCTCCTATCTTGACTCTTGAAGCCATTCTTTTTCTTTCCCTTCTTATGTGGACCTAAGATCAACATTACTTTAATTCTCTCTTTCAAACCCTAACCTTAATATATTATTCTTGATGACTCCAACCACAAAGGACGATCTATTTGGGGAAATCACATCCACGGGCTACTCAAACTAATAGAAGTCAACTTCTACTCTAAGTAAATCTTGCAACCTTTTTATTTTCTTATCCTGTGGGTCTAAGAATAGACTAGGGTTTTGGATCCATGTATTTAGGTTCATTGGGTTGTTGTCTTGATTGTGTGGTTATATGATGCCTATGATAAAATCTTGATGCTATTCTTGAGATGAGTATTATTTGCATATTGGTCATGTCAAAATAATTAGTATGTGCACGAAGTATATAGCAAATTATAAGCATCAAATTATCTTTCTCTTATTATTGTTAGCATTGAAACCCTAATAGTTTAAGGGTCATTATAATAATAAATTAATCTGGCACATATAATGATGTTATCCAAATATTCATTGTTTTGATATATTATTTTTTACTAGAGAGTCATTTACCTACTTAATTAATTTATTTATTTTGATTAATTTATTTGAGTATTTATTTATCTGATTACCTATTATATATAAGACTACTATTCATTATTTAGTACTATTAGACGTTCACAAGAAAATTATTATATTCTATTTATTTGCTAAACATAAACATTAAATAGAATTGTTGTTTGATTGATAGGTCCATTTAATTATTATTTGCACTTATTATTGTCTGTTGCATATACCTACTTATTCATTAATTTATTTACTATTTTATTTACTAATATATATATATATATATATATATATATATATCATGAATTATTATGTATTACTGATTAATTGATTTAATCAAAAATTTTTGTGACTCCTATCTAACTATACTTATGTACCTATTTATTTATCAATTAATGTTAGAGATGAATAATTCATTAAGCAATATTTATTTATTTGGCCATATGATTAGTAGTGAGGCCTATGTCACACATGCGGGTTATTGATGTATAGTGAGTATGATATTTGATGACTGAGATTGATGCACAGGGAATTGTGAGTGTTATGTTGAGATTTACTATCACTGTAAATTTTAAGAGTAGAATAGATGGTCACTTTAGACTTTTAATTTCTGAGTAGGCCAAGTTGCACATCAAATCCCTGCAACCCATATTGCACTTTACGCAATGAATCTAACAAGTATGTCCTTGCATCACTTCTTGATAAATATTGCACAAATTGCAAGTTAAGTCTTTCTATGTGTTATCTTTGAAATGCAAACTTGTACATTAAACATATTAAACATGGAAAAACCTATTTTTTTGCACTAAACCCTATTTTGATCAAACAAAAGTCCTAAAAGATGCAAAATACTTTCAAGCCTACTTTGAGCAATTTACATTTCTGTATGTGAGTAAATGTGCATTTCTAATGAATTAATTGTACACACCCTAAATCGGGTAATATATGCGTTGAGTACTCAATTAAAGTACACTTCTAGTACTAGCTTCTAAAAGTTATGGCAAGTCTCCCGCCACTATAGGAAAAGTGTCCTTTAGTGACAACATAATGTTGTCACTAAATGCAAAAATATTATCACTAAAGACCTTTAGTGACAAAAAATTTGTTATCACTTGAATGTTACTAAAGCTATGTCGCTAATGGTATGAAGTGACAACAACTTATTCTTGTCATTGAAGCTTGACTTTTAGTGACAAAATTCCATTGTCACTAATGTAATCAACCAACGGTGACAACATTTCTTATCACTAATTCATTACAAATATTGTCACTATTACCTATATCTTGTCACTAATGATCATTCATTAGTGACAACATCCACATATATTAGTGACAATCAAATTTCTTGTCACTAATTTATTTTCTAGCCAAAATTTTTTAAAATTTATAGTTTCGCATGATCCATGTGAACCCGCCACATCAGATCGCAACTTCTCCATAGCATGGTCCACGTTAACTCGCCGCACCGGATTGCAACTCCAAATTAACTTGAAATTGAGAGTTAAGTAAGGTAACGAAGATTCGATCCTGCGACCTTGCGCAAAAAGACCTTGTGTCTCAACTGCTGGACCAAGCCACTTTGTGTGCTATAATCTTTTTTTTATTTAAACTATTCGTAATAACTTTCAAATTTTTAAAATAATAATATAATATAAAAATACACTAATTATATTAAAATTTTTATGAAACAACGTAATTTAATATGATAAAATATACTTATATTTTATATAAATTTAAAAAATTATATACTGTTAATTAATGTATTATTTTTATTAAATGATTTTAAACATATAGATTTATTTAAAAAAAACTTATACATATATATCCAATACAAACATATATATAAATATATATACACACAAACAATTTATATATAAATAAATATATATATATATATATATATATAAGCACACATACACACACATAAATACATACCACATACTTTGGATATATATACTACATAAATATGTGTCTATATATACGCACATATATATGTTCATATACATACGTATCTATATATATATATATATACATACTTATATGCATACCTATATATCATACACATATGTATGTCATAATGTATGACACATGCATATATATACGCCATATATATACATATATATATATATAGATATACATATATACATACATACCATATACTATGTATATACATATTACATAACTATATATATATATATATATATATATATATGTTCGTATACATACGTATCTACATACATATATATAAATATATAGGTACACACACACACACACACACACACATATATATATATATATATATATATATATATATACAAACACATAGATATATATAATATATACACATATATATACATATACACCACATATATACATATATATACATACATATTTATACATATATATGTACAGACCAAATGTGTGTGTGTGTGTGTATATGTATATACACACACATACACACATAGATATATAAACATATATATACATATATATCTACATATACACCACATATATACATATATATACATACATATTTATACATATTCTGTATCTTCCCATTCTAGTATTTCTATCAGTAGAGATTGAGAAATTTTATGTACTGGGCACATGTATAGAAATCTATTTTTCTTAAATCCTATTAACAATCAATTAAATAACACTCAATTTGAACCTTTAATAAGGAAGAGAACGATCAATGTCAATGACTCTTATCTTTGGCATCTAAGGTTGGGTCATATAAACTCAACCAGGATTCAGAGGTTAATCCATGATGGGCCTTTGGGCTCATTGAGATTGGAAAATTAGCCTCAATGTGAGTCCTGCCTAATGGGAAAGATGACCAAAAGGTCATTTACCCCTAAGGCGGGTAGAGCTAAGGAGGTATTGAGTCTTGTTCACGCTAATGTGTGTGATCCCTTGTCTACACCAGCTAGAGGGGGTTTTGAGTACTTCATCACTTTTACGGATGATTGTACAAGGTTTGGTTATATTTACCTGATGAGATGCAAGTTTAACTCTTTTGACAAGTTTAAGGAGTTTAAGGCTGAGGTGTAGCATCAGACAGGTAAATTGATCAAGACCTTACGATCGGATCATGGTGGAAAGTACCTCATTGGTGAATTCAAGGACTACATAGTATATCATGGAATAGTATCCTAGCTCTCTGCACCAGGGACGCCCCAGCAGAACGGAGTAGCTGAGAGAAGGAACAGGACATTGATGGAAATGGTCCAAAACATGATGTCTCATGCTATTCTTCCAGTGTCTTTTTGGGGATATGCCCTGAAAATAGTGACATACATTCTGAACTTAGTGCCTTCTAAGTCAGTACCTAGGACTCCTTATGAGATGTGAATTGGGTGTAAGCTAACTCTGAATCATCTCAGGATATGGGGTTGTCCAACTTATGTACTGGTCAAGGAAGACAAGTTGGAACCAAGATCAGAATTATGCTATTTTGTTGGATATCTAAAAGGGACAAAGGGTGGTTACTTTTATCATCCTAAGGAGCAGAAAGTATTGATTAGTACCAATGCTAGATACTTAGAAGATGATCAGAGTACCTCCACTAAAGGTTCAACTAGGTTGGAACTAAAGGAGAAGTTATCTTCGGAATCAACTTCTTCTAACCCGATTGTGAAACGAGAAGAGACACAGCCTCAAGAGCTAATACAATTACAGCCTTGTCGTAGTGGGAGAGTGTCTAGGGTTCCAGAGAGATGGACTGGAGAAGCTTTCGAGCTAGTCTCCGACTATCAGGAACATGACCCCACTAGATACGAGGAGGCTATTGCTGATGCCAATACAAATCTATGGCATGAAGCAATGAAAGCCGAGATTGAGTCTATGTACTCAATCAGGTTTGGGATCTTGTAGCTTCACCTAAAATGATAAAACCCATTGGGTGTAAATGGGTATACAAGAGAAAGAGGGAAGTAGATGGGATGGTGGAAACCTTCAAAGTTAGGCTTGTGGCGAAAGGGAATACTCAGAAAGAGGGAATCGATTATGAGGAAATCTTTTCCCCGGTAGCCATGCTTAAGTCCATCCGTATCCTCCTTGCCATCGCATGTCATTATGACTACGAAATATGGCAAATGGATGTCAAGACGGCATTTTTAAATGGCCATCTTAACGAAGACATCTATATGTCCCAACCGGAAGGCTTTGTTGCTGAAGGCTAAGAACATATAGTTTGCAAGCTTAAGAAATCCATTTATGGACTTAAGCAAGCATCAAGAGCATGGAACATTCATTTTGATGAGACTGTAAAGTCTTATGGATTTATTCAAAATGTGGATGAACCATGCGTGTACAGGAAACTTGAAGTCATTAATGTGGTTTTTCTTGTTTTGTATGTGGATAACATTCTATTCATTGGAAATGATGTAAGGTCATTGTCATTTACAAATGTTTGGCTGTCTAGTCAATTCAGTATGAAAGACTTGGGAGAAGCCAACTACATTCTCGGGATTAGACTTCTTAGAAATAGGAAGCAAAGAATGTTAGGATTATTCCAAGCGGCATACATTGATAAGATGCTGGCCAGGTATAGCATGGACTCATGCAAGGGAGCTCTAATTCCTTGCAGATATGAATTTTCATTTTCTTCAAAGGACTGTCCTAAGTCTCAAGAAGAAAATGGCAAAATGAGTAGGATTCCCTACGCTCCGGCTGTGAAATGTCTCATGTACGCCATGCTGTGTACTAGGCCAGATATCTGCTTTGTCGTAAGCTTAGTTAGCAGATATCAGTCAAACCCTAAGGAGGTTCATTGGCAAGCTATAAAGTATATTCTCAAGTACCTCAAGGGAACGAGAGATTATATGCTGGTTTACAGGGCTGATGACTTGGTTCCTACAGGATATACAGACTCAGACTTCCAGGCAGATAAGGATAAGAGAAAATCCACTATTGGATATATCTTCACCTTGTTTGGAGGAGCTATTTCATGGAGGAGTATCAAGCAATCTTGCATTGCTGACTCAACCATGGAAGCTGAGTATGTGGCAATTTCGGAGGCATCCAAGGAAGCAGTCTGACTCCGGAAGTTCCTTTCAGAATTTGGAGTCATGCCACACATGGACAGGTTGATTGTGATGTATTACGACAACATTAGAGCAGTATCACAATCTAAAGAAACCAGGAACCACAAAAAGGGAAAGCACATGGAAAGGAAGTACCACCTAATCTGAAATTTTATCCAGAGACATGAAGTCGTGGTGGAACAGATTGCCTCCGAGAATAATCTAACTGATCCATTCACCAAGCCTTTGGCTAAGAGAGTCTTCAAGAGACACTTAGACGCCATAGGGGTGGGTATTTATGGACTTACATAGTCTTAGAGTGCAAGTGGGAGATTTTTGGAAAATATGCCCTCTTAGACTAGGTTACTGATATAAAAATCGGATGTTTTAATAAAAGAATTTATTTTCAGAAATTATTTATGAATTTATATTTTATTTGTGCACAATTATGTTTGGAAAAGACCCATTGTGATTAAGTAAGTGGTCCATGTGAATAGAGGTCTTTCATAGTAAGGTATAGATCACGAGTTACTTAACACATAAACATTCGTTCTTAACCGATTGATAAGAATGAGAATCTCATCATGTTTAAGTTATTATGTTGTGAATTCTAAATGGAGAATGGCTTATCTTTAGCTAGTGAATAGTCCACTCATTTCATGACATAAGCGTATTTCGAATACGTAGAACATGACCTGTAGTAGTGGTTTCTGAAAGTACTATATGGTAGAAACCTAGACTACTACCGCTACAGCGTGGACTAGTGCTCTACAACTTGAGTATAAGTTAGTGGTCTGACAAAGCTGGAAGCATATACTTTGATATGCTATAGTTGAGGTTCTATCATAGGGCCAATATACTTGCATGTTGGGTATGTGTGACTAATTAGTTAAAACAGACTTGTACAAAATAGTTTCTATACTATGTCGTCCCTTGTGGTTGTCTGAATGATCTAAATATCCAAGGCCCGGGGAAACATGACTTTGATATTTGCTTTAGGGTAGCTCTCTTGAAAAGCGAAAATAATTCAGGAAGTCGTGAATCATTGGACTAGAAGTCTAAGGATGGTAAATGTCATTTAGAGAGGTGTTAGTACACTTCTTCCTCTTTAAATGTACGGCGATGTATAGAGAGATATTTTAGTCATTACACCTATAGGTCGGAGACTTTGCTAACGCAGCATTGTCCTTAGGGTCAATATTTCCTCATGGTGATATTAGGAAATATTTAAAATCCAAAATACAGCTATTTATATGGTAAGGGTATTTTGGTCATTTTAGTAGCCAAGGCGGTGTGTCTTTTGGTCCCCAGTATAGACCGTGAGTCCTAATTAAATACGAGCTAAGGAATTAATCTTAAATTAAATGAAATTTATTTTATTTAAGTAGCCTGATTTAATTATTGGGCTAGAATAAAATAAAAGTCCATGGAGAGAGAGAATTAATTAAATTAGTTTGGTGGGTTAATTAATTATTTAGGACTTTGATCTAATTTGAATAATTAAGGATTAACTTGGGACTAACTAATATGGGCTTGTTAATTGAACTAGTTTATTTAGGCTGGGAAAATTAATTATTTGTTGGGCCATTAAGTTAGTTCTAATTAGAATAATTAATTTAGTCCAAAAGGTTAAACTAAGAGTCCAAAAGCCCAGTTCAGTTTAACCTAGGGTTTTATTTAGGTTAAATAGGAGAATTGGAGATCATCGTTTTTTTTTTTTTTTTTTTTTTTACAGACTCTTCTCTATGGAAAAAAGAAACACACGTCTCTCTCTCTCTCTCTCTCCAGAAAATATTTCTTAGTTCTGTTAGTTGTTAACCAAACGGAATTAGGCAGGCCATATACTGAAAGATCAAGAGTTTTGGCGTTCACCTACATGCAAAGACGGAGTATGAGGCTTGCAGGAATCGCACCAGAGTTTTCCACCAGCACACCTACTCCGGTTGCACACATTCTGATCCAACCAATTCTTAGAACGAGGAAAAGAGGTAAGAAATATTTAACCTCAGAGTCCCGCCAGAGCCTAACCGGCACCGGCTAGGACTGCTAGAGCCGGCGCCGGCCCTGGACGGGAATTCCTCTATTCTTGGTTTTTTCAGTTTTTTTTGCTTTTGCTTCTGCTGCGTGCGTGCTCTGTGTTTTCCCTTTTTCATGCCTTCAATATATGTGTGTGTGTGTGTGTGTGTGTGTGTATACATATACATGTATATATACATATCTATATATATACATACCTATATATAAATATATAAGTATGCATATATACCTATATATAAATACCACAAACATTCATATATATATATATATATATATATATATACATATGTATATATATACATACATATATATATAATATCTATACATATGCATGTATATATCTGTATGTATACATATCTACATATATACATACCTATATACAAATATATAGGTATACATAGATACCTATATATAAATACTACATACATTCACATATATATATATATATATCACACACACACACACACATGCAACAAATACATATATATAGATATACGCATATATATATATCATATATATAAATATATATTTATTTATTAATATACAACTCTCTCTCTCTCTCTCCTCATTCTCTTTTTATATATCTCTCTCTCTTTCTCTTCTATCCTTCTCCCCCTCTCTCCCATTCTCTCACCCATTTTCTCCTCTCGTTTCTCACCCTCTCAATCTCTTTTTCTCCCTTTTTCTCATTCTTCCTTTTCATCTTTTTCTTTTCTCGTTTTATCTCTCTTCCCCTTTGTTTTAGTATTCTTTCTCTCCATATATCTCTCTATTTGTTTCTTTTTCTTTTCTCTCTCTCCATCCTTTACACACTCTATCTCTTTCCCCCTTCCTATTCTCTCTCTCTCTCTCTCTCTCTCTCTCTCTCTCTCTCTCTCTCTCTCTATATCTCTCTCTCTGTTTCTCTTCTACCCTTCTCCCCTTCTCTCCCATTCTCTCACCTATTTTCTCCTCCCTTTCTCACCTTCTCGATCTCTCCTTCTCTATTTTGCTCATTCTTCCTCTTCCTCTTTTTCTTTTCCTCTTTTTATCTCTCTTCCCCTTTGTTTTAGTTCTTTTTCTCTCCATATATTTCTCTTTTTCTTTCCTTTTGTTTTTCTCTCTCTCTATCTCTTACATAATCTATCTCTCTCTCCCCTATTTTTCTTTTTCATTTTCTCTCTCTCTCTCTTCCTCCCTTCACCCCCTCTCTCCCATTCTCTCACCCATTTTCTCCTCCCTTTCTCACCCTTTCAATCTCTCTTTCTCCCTTTTTCTCATTCCCCCTCTTCCTCTTTTTCTTTTCCTCCTTTTATCTCTCTTCCCATTTGTTTTAGTACTATTTCTCTCCATATATATCTCTTTTTCTTTCTTTTTCTTTTTCTCTCTCTCCCTCTCTTACACATTCTATCTCTCTCTCTCTCTCATCCCTCTTTTCTCTCTCTCTCCTTTTGTCTCTCTCTCTCTCTCTCTCACTCTCTCCCCTATATATATACATGTCTACATTTATTTATATCACCCTCTACTCTCTCTATAAGTAAAAGTATATGAATTAAAACGTACATAATAGTATTTCTAATAAAAAAACATGCACACATACAAAATAGTGACAACATTTTTTGTCACTAAATTCACATAAATAGTGACAAGGAAAATGTTGTCGCTATAAGTACACTATTTAGTGACAACAATTTTGGATTTGTCACTAAAAAGATTTCCCGCTTTCAAATGAGATTGGCGGGAAAGCCTTTAGTGAAAAAACAAAGTGACAACATTTTCTCTTGTCACTAAAAGTTATCATTTAGTGACAACATTTTTTGTTGTCACTAAAAGTTTGACCTTTACTGATAACTTAAAATTTTGCCACTAATTTTACTATTTAGTGACAATTATTTTGTTGTCACTAATATTTCTTGTCACTAAAGCCCATTTTTCCCGTAATGCGCTAGGCCACCTCTGGGAGACAAACTCTAGCAGGAAGGTACTGGCAAGTTAGGCCAGTCCACGCTAGCATTCAGTCATGGTAAGACTGTTATCTGGAGATGGACGGTAGGTAAGTTTGAGTAGGAGAGAGCAGAGAATCTTACTCAGTGGGCCTATCACCTATTTTACTGTAATGCAGGGTTTCACAGTGGTTGGTCATGAAGTAGGGTTTCATGACCTATTTGTGTTTTGATAATTGAAATATGATTATATTTGAGTGGCTTACCTTTATAGATTTTCTCAACCTTAAATTCTTGAATTTAATTGAACTGATTTATAAAATATTGAAATGAAGTCACTTAACGGTTATACTCTAACTTATGACTTGCAATTAGCATCATGAAGCATTGTAAAACTTTTATGTGCACATACATGACTTATTGAGAAATTCTTTCTCATACGATTCTATGACATGTTTCAGGAGACACTAGATCCAAAATGGGAAATTACTAGAGCCAAGAGTTGATATTGTCTTACTACCTTATTTGGAGTTGTTGACTTTATCTTTGTGTACATATTTGGGTTTTATTTCCTAGACATTTGTAATAAATTGAATGGATTGTAATTTTAAGTTTGAATTTCACTTTATTTTTACTATTGCCTAGTTATAAAGACCCTTGGTCCTAAGGATGGGGCGATATCCCTGACCCTACTAGGTCACGTATCAGTAGGGGCTGTTACATACATAGCAATGTCGCAACGAATTAGAGAGAGTTTGTTGTTGCCAATCTGTAGTAAAATTTTGTGACAAAATAGCAAGCATTTCCCTTAAAAATTTCTCCACTTATTTTTTCAAAATTTAAAAAGCCATCGCAAATACATAGAAATGCTGCAACGGATTTACGAGAGTGTATGTACAAAATTTTCCTTTTCAGTCCCTTTTTAAAATAAGAGACTCCATCGCAAAGCTCTCACTAATTTGCAAGAATTTTACAAGGGTTATTTCATTGACCATCTCAAATTCAAAGCAAGATGTTTTTGATGGAATAGCAAGTGTTTCATTTACAAATTTCTCTAATTGCATTTTAAGATTTAACAAGCGGTTGCAAATGCGTAGCAAGATGTATGATGAATTAGCGAGAGTTCATGTGCAATTTTTTCATTTTTACTTCTTTTTTTAAAATAAGGGATTCTATCGTAACGCTCTTGCTTAATGGTAACAATTTTGTGATGGTTTTTCCTACCCATAAAAAATCCACAGCAAAACCTGGTGACAAATTAGCAAGTGTTTTATATTTCTCTACTTTCTATTTTGAAATAATTAGCCATTGCAAATCCGCAACAACCTAGTGATGGATTTGCGTGGGATTTTTTTAACTCCAATTTCCCTCCATTTTCTAAAATAATTAAATTTTGGTTGCTAAATTCTCACTAATATTTTGACAAAACTGCACTGTCTCTAATCTATTGTAAGTTTCCAATGAATTTGCTAGTTCTGGTCAATGCATCTCCGTATTTATTTCTTGTCAGAGTGCCATCACAAATTAGCGACAATTTTATAGCTGTCACAAATTACCGTTGCTATCTGCGAGTTCTCTTCTAGTGTCCTCTCCTCTTTATCTTGTTGCCAACAACCTTGCTCAAAGAGGAAAAAATTTTCCTCTTCTATTCCCCTTGCAACTGAGAGCCCTCTTCCCTTTTCCCTTGATTTTCCATTCAAATATTCAAGGATTTCAACTTGTTTGGGAGTGAAAAGAAGCATATATTCTCTAATTTTAGGAGCCCTGATAAAAGTTTCAAGAAGGTAACATCAAAAGCCTTAACCTTCTCTTCATTTCGAAAGACCGAAATCAATTGCCATGCTGGACAGATTTATTTTGTGACATTCAAGAAACTATTTTCTTTAGGATTTTTTGCTTGCGAAATGCTATAGTTTGAATAAAAATAAGTACAGTTGTATGTTGGTGGTTCCATAGTTGAAAATTAGGGAGTTTTTGGTGTTGATGTTATGCCTAGTTATGCCTTGTCAAAACAAAATGTGTTCTGGAATTGTCTTGGTGCTAAAATGATAAATTAAATAAGTATGAAATTTATAAATGCCTTGGTAGGACTAGATATTCTGGGGGGTTCTGTGATGTGTTGGTGGTATGGCTTTTTTGTGTGAAGAAAATGCGTGGGACCTACCTATATTTTTTTGTCAAGTAACCCTGTTGGTTGTGAAGAGCTTATGAAAATAGTGTTACTTAATTCACCTAAAAATCAACTTCCGGTTGAATTTAACGTTGGCTTTTTAACTGTAGAAATTCAATGTCAAAGGAAAATTTTGAAACAAGAATCACTGAAAAATTCTTTGTAGTTTGGTTGCTATGAATTTTTGGAATTAATTGAGCAAATATACCAATTTCGATTATTGTAGCGGCGGACTTATTTCAAAAATTAATTTGACCCATTTTAAGTGGAATTTTAGGGAGAATTGCATATGAAAATTCACCATAGACTTTAAGCTTTCAAAATGAAAATTTTAAAAGGAAAATAAGTTGATTTGATTGATTAATTAAATTCATCTTTTGACCTACCCCTATCTTGAGCCACCAAGGCAAAAACTCTGTTTAAGATAGAAGTTAAATTTGCTTGGAATTTTGCAATAAATATTGTGTAAACCTAAGTTGATTTGGTTGTATAATGTTCATTGAATGTTAAGTGATGTCTATATATGTAACATGAAGCTTGAATGGAATTGCTTGATCATGAGAATTTTAGCGCGCCTAAGGTAATCTTCTAGGGTAGCCTAATGGAATTTTAGCCTAATGGAATTACTTAAAAGAACCTTGAATTCTTGTTTAACCATTTGATCACTTGAAGTTGATGAGTTTGATTGAAAATCATTTGCTATTATATGACCTTGTGTGTAGATTTAAGTGTTGTGATATGCTTAGAATAAGTGTTACTAGGGATGGTAAACTATTAGTGTAATAATGAATTTTGTGACTGAATTATGGATAAGTTAGAGTACTCTTGATGGAGGATGAATTATAAAATTGATTCATGGTTTCTTTGGATTTTTAAAGTGGTGGGAGTCACTGAGTATAAGGCAATTAACTAGGGCTATTAATTTTTTTTTGCCAAGAACCAAGGCAAGTCCTTACATCTCATGAACCTTTTTTTGCATAAATGTTTTCTAGGACTTGTAAATCCTTGGATTTCACTATAAATATTTCATGATATATATATATATATATATATATATATATATATACATATATATATTATTCTTTGCCCAAATTCATGAAATGAATTTCGATTTTGATATGTACATTATGAAATGAAATACAACATGACGTTTTTGGAAAAATGCATATTCTTGAAAAGTAAGTCTATTAGTTAATACTCATGTATGATCTATTTTGTAAAGTATTATTATGGACCTTGTGTACATGTATGGAGCTATGCATTATACTTCTTGTAAAGCATGTGGATATTTATTTATCAATTTTTGTTCATGCAAAAATTATGAAAATCATGGCATGAACTTTGATTATGTTGGCTCCAATTATTATTATTTATGACAAAGTATGAGTATTAAATTATTATACCTTGAATACATTTAGCTAAACGGATATATAGTTTATATTTTAGTATTTTTGGAAAATGTATAATTTTGGAATATAGTCGGGTGAAAATTAAAAATTATATTGTGAGACTGGAACAATATTTTAGGAAATAAAAATTGATTAAATTCCTTAAAGGAGTAGTATTTAGTTTGAGCCATGTTAAATTGTAACGTGACGTTGAGTACTCAATGGACGGCGATACTTTTAGTATTAGCTTGTGTTGGATTGAGGGTGTCTTCTGATAGATTAGTGGTATCGGAAGAGTGCCACTTTCTGAAAGGGGCAATAGTTCTAGAGGTTGAACCCGATCCTTAGCTAGCAACTCAGTATTCGAGGTGAAATAGGAATACGGACGTAGGACACCCAATCAAATTTTATAAGTTAGAGATGGCAGATGAATTCTCTTGGTAGGAATGTACACCTACATGGTCTTTATGCATTGTAAGTGCTGTAACCATATATGTTGTATAGTGAAGTAATTTTTATAGTACAATATCTTAAGGATATTGATATGGGAAATGGCTCAAGACTCATTACAAATAATTGTAATGTTCTAGAATTGATAATTTACCCAACAAAGTTATTTTCGACATTGTAAATAAGTTGTTTTTGCTGGATTTCCCTATGAATAATATTTTACTTTGAAAATGTATAAAGACATTCAAATTATATTCATATATGTTCTAATCATTATCTCTCATGCATTATGACATGTTTATAAACTGTTCTACATTCATGCTACATGACTCATTGAGATTATTTTAATCTTACATGTTTTTTACCTAACCATATTTTCAGGAATAGTTGAGTCTATCAAGACCCAAAGATTTTAGATTTATTTTTTGTAATGAATCACTAAACCAAGTTCGGTTGGTAATTACCAATAAATTACCAACAGATTCCCAACAAATATGGAATATGTTGCATTTCAGTTACTTACCAACAAATTACCAACTGTGTGTATTTCTGTTTGTGATTTTGCTATTGATAATCAGTTGGTAATGTGTTGGTAAATGGGGCGAAAAAATATTTACCAACCAATTACTAACAAAATATAAGTGATGGCAACTGTGTCAGATGGTAATCTGTTGGTAATAGGGAGGGAATGTTGTTCCCGCCAATTTACCAATAGAATACCAATAGAAATGGGTAGTTGGTAGCTAATTTAGTTGGTAATATGATGGTTAATTTTTTAGCAACAACATTACCAACTAACATATCCATTGGAAATATAGTAAATCAATCTCCAACAAGCGACAAACAAAATTGCAACAGTGCGTATTCAGTTGTTAATATTTCTATTGGTAATCTGTTGGTAATATATTGGTAAGCATATAGGAAAATATTTACCAATTGATTACCAATTAAATATGCGTAATTGGTAACTATGTCTGATGGGAATCTGTTGGTAAAGGGAAGAGGAATGTTTTTTCCCTGTCGATGTTCCAACGAAATACCAACTGAAATGGGTAGTTGGTAGAAGTTTCAGTAGAAGAAAAATAGATTTGTTGAAGATAAGCATGTCAAATTTACGATCAAACCGTTAGATTTGTTAAAATTACTAAAAAAAGTATTGTAACCAAATTTGAAGGTGATCGGATATATTTAGGTACATAATCAAGCATAATCTCTATATAACGGCCAATAATCTAATTCGTTCATAAATAAGTCAAATTTACGATCCAACCGTTAGATTTGTTAAAATTACTATTAAAAAAAAGTATTATGACCAAATTTGAAGGTAATCGGATATATTTAGCTAAACAATTTAGTATAATCTCTATATAACAGCATAAAACCTAACTCGTTCATAAAGATAAGCACGTCAAATTGATGATCCAACCTTTAGATTTGTTAAAATTACTAAAAGAAGTATTTTGACCAAATTTGAAGGTAATCGGATATATTTAGCTACACAAGCTAGCATAATTTCTACATAACCAATAACCTAACTCGTTCACAAATATAAGCATGTCAAATTTACAATCCAACCGTTAGATTTGTTAAAATTAGTAAAAAAAAAAAAAGTATTGTAACCAAATTTAAAGGTAATCGGATATATTTAGCTACACAACCTAGCATAATCTTTATATAATGGCCTATAACCTAACTCATTCATAAATATAAACACGTCAAATTTATGATCCAACCGTTAGATTTGCTAAAATTACTTTTAAAAAAATTGTGACCAAATTTTAAGATAATCGAATATATTTAGCTAAATAATATAGCATAATCTCTATATAACGGCCTAAAACCTAACTCGTTCAAAAAGATAAGCACATCAAATTGACGATCCAACCGTTAAATTTGTTAAAATTACTAAAAAAATGTATTGTAACCAAATTTAAAGGTAATCGGATATATTTAGTTACATAATCTCTATATAACGGCCTAAAACCCAACTCGTTCATAAAGATAAGCACGTCAAATTGACCATCCAATCATTGCATTTGTTAAAATTACTAGAAAAAGTATTGTGACCAAATTTAAAGGTAATCGGATATATTTAGCTGTAGAATCTGGCATAATCTCTATATAACGGCCTAAAACCTAACTTGTTTGTAAAGATAAGCACGTTAAATTTACAATCCAATCGAGATTTATTAAAATTACTAAATAAAGTATTGTGACCAAATTTTAAGGTAATCAGATATATTTAGGTACACAATATAGTATAATCTCTATATAACGACCTATAACAGAACTCATTCATAAGTATAAGCACGTCAATTTTACGATCTAACCATTAGATTTGTTAAAATTACTAAAAAAATTATTGTAACCAAATTTGAAGGTAATCGGATGTATTTAGCTACCCAATCTAGCATAATCTCTATATAACGGCCTATAACCTAACGCGTTCATTAATATAAGCACATCAAATTTATGATCCAACTATTAGATTTGTTACAATTACTAAAAAAAAGTATTGTGACCAAATTTAAAGGTAATCGGATATATTTAGCTATATAATCTAGTATAATCTCTATATAATGCGTCAAAACCTAACACATTTATAAGATTAGTATAATCTTTATATTTTGCTAAATCGTTTTTAAGACTATTTTATAAATTCAATTGAAACCAATCCTTGTTCCTCCTCTCTCATCTCATACATAAAAAATTTATACATAGATACCAAGTTCAAGATTTAAACTTTGAATAGTAGATTAATTTTTAACTAATTTTTTTCATCTTAAAAAAACCTTTAATTTCCTAAGTTTTGTCATTTGATGAGAAAAAGAAATTTGGTGACCAATTAATAATTCAATTGATTAAAATTCCTTGGGATCCTAAACTCTACATTAGGGATTTTGTTTTTGTTTTTGTTTTTAAACCCTTTTTACACTCTCTCAATTGATTTTTTTTTTTTTTAATGAGTCGATTTTTTTGCTTTCTATTTTGATAATGCATGCACTCCTTCTAAAATGGACCTTTCCATTTTACACTCTCTTTTTCAGTATCTTTATAGCCTAATTTTTTTTCTTTCTAATTTGATAATGGATAAATAGTAACAAATATGTAAATAATGAAAAAATATAAAGAGAATAAACACATACTCTATTTCTATTTTGATTATGGATAATTAGTAACAAAGTGCACATCTAATTTCATTGTATTAAGAAAAAATTGTGTTACACTTGTGACTAATTTGTTTAACCTAATTTATTATGGATAAACTTGTATTTTTTACCTAAGAACAATCATATAATGTAAATGTACTATACAATATTTTTTAAAATTATTTTATATAAATGTACTAAACAGTGACAAAGAAACTTTTATAGTTCTCAATGTTTTGCAAATTATAGTTTAGAAACTTTTTTTTTAATAGAAATGTACTATACAGTATTTTATAATGTGCACTTTCGTTTTTGTACATTTTGAAACAAAAACTTATTTATTATAGCTTAGAAATATTATTAGATAATTGTTTTATTTTAAAATATTTATATAATTTTAAAAAACATGATATATTTTTTTCTCTTTTTCCTTTTGTTTCTTATTCTGAGTTTCACAACCCAGCCCGCGATTCCTTTTTCTAAGCATTCCCTCCTCTACTGAACCAATCCTCATTCTCCATTTCAGCACCCGCTCGCGCTTCCCTTCGAGCCTCAGAGAGAAGCCGCCCTTCCCTTTTCAGCTTTCCCTTGTCCGTTGAACACTAATCGAGCCTCAAAGTTGCCGCCGCTTGACCACCTCCGAAGATCTTAATCTGCTACAATTGGACCACTGCCGGAGATCTTCTGTTGCTGCTGACCACGATCGGAGATCTTCTGCCACTGTTGGACCACGACCGGAGATCCGTAAGCTCATTTGGGTTTGTCGTGAGAGGTTTGTTCACTCAATTTTTTCAGAACATCTTATTGCACTTTTCTTCCTTTTCCAATATTTGTACGAATGAGTTAAAATATGTCTTCTACTTATATAAATGAACTAAAATTATTCCTTTCCAATCTCAGAGAATATTAGCTTGATTTTGGGGTGTTGGTGTAAGAATAATATGTCGGTGATGGGAATCTAGAAGTAGTGTAAGAATAACATGTTGGTGTAAGAATAATATTTCGTGAAGATATGCGGAAGTAGTACGAATAAAGACAAGAAGAAAGGTAAATGATTTGGGTGGAGGTTTTCTATACTGTGAAGGGAATCTGTTGGAATCCAAAGAATAATTAGTGAGGCTAATCATCTAATACCTATGTCACTTTTCAGTTTCTCTCCATTGCTAAAAGTAGGGTCAAAATTGGTTGATGAATAAGCATTGAATGTATGTAACTGTAGTGAATGAAATTTGTTAGTTTGGCTTGCTAAGTTACATAAGTTTGGTTGGAGGAATTTGACTACATTCTTCTGTGGAAATATGACCCTATTCTCCCTTAAGTAACTTTTCATTCTTGGTTTATGCAAAGTATTGAGAAAACACATATAGCAGAAGAAGTTATTTTGTCTGTCTTGTTTTAAAGCAATAAGGCAATATCTAACATTGAGGTTGCTATATTTAACCTTGAGACATATTTATATTTTGTAGTCATTTCTTTTGGATGTATTCAATTGAACATATTGATTTCGTTTTATTTATCTAATAAAATTGTGACCATTTGTTGATTATTTAGCAGCTTTTTGTTCAAAGTTTCACCATATTCTTTTTTCTTTTTTTTCTTTTTGGATTGTTCAAACGTCCAAAACCAGTAACCTTATTGATTTATGTGTTTTCTTGGACTGGCAGAGCTGCGGGAATCTGTGGGATTTTTAGTCGAACAAAGTTGAAGCTGTCCCCAACTAGCATTGGTATGGTTCTTATTTAATGCATATAACAAAGTTAAATCTTCATAAATCTATCACAAGAATGGAAAATTCATTGGACCTTTTCTTTTAAACTTCTTTGGAAACAAAATCAATGTTAAAGGCAGAATACAAATATAAAAGATTTGTTTATAAATGTCTCATAAACTTGAGAAAGAACACCTGGCACTATTTTTCTTTCTTGTTTTGTTTCTTATGCATAAGCTATTTCTAGTCTTAATTACCATAAAATGCACTATCTTTCTTGTATTGAACTGCATTTTATGCTTTGTAAATCTTGAAATGTTTTGCTGTTATTTTTTGTGATTTTGGAGCACATTTGCATTGAAAATTATTGGGATGTTTGACTGTTAAAGTGTGGGTGTTGTGCTAATATTTGTGTTGTGGTTTTGAGGAGCTGGAGTTGTGATTTTATTGTAAAAATGTGAGTGAAGTGGTTGGAAAAAATGCTAGTGGGACTAAATTTCTGAGCACTCTTTTTCTTTCTTGTTTTGTTTCTTATGCATAAGCTATTTCTAGTCTTATTTACCATGAAATGCACTATCTTTTTTGTATTGAACTGCATTTTATGCTCTTTAAATCTTGAACTATTTTGCTGTTATTTTTTGTGATTTTGGAGCACATTTACATTGAAAATTATTGGGGTGTTTGACTATTGAAGTGTGGGTGTTGTGCTGATATTTATGTTGTGGTTTTGAGGAGTTGGAGTTGTGATTTTGTTGTAAAAATGTGAGTGAAGTGTAGGCGTTGTATTGAACTATTTTGCTGATATTTTTTGTGATTTTGGAGCAGATTTGCATTGAAAATTATTGGGGTGTTTGACTATTGAAGTGTAGGCGTTGTGCTAATATTTGCGTTGTGGTTTTGAGGAGTTGGAGTTGTGATTTTGTTGTAAAAATATGAGTGAAGTGGCTGAAAAAAATGCTGGTGGGACTAAATTTCTGAGAACTTTTTTTCTTTCTTGTTTTGTTTCTTATGCATAAGCTATTTCTAGTCTTAGTTACCATAAAATGTAATATCTTTCTTGTATTGAACTGCATTTTATGCTCTATAAATTTTGAACTGTTTTGCTATTATTTTTTGTGATTTTGGAGCACATTTGCATTGAAAATTATTGGGGTGTTTGACTGTTGAAGTGTGGGTGTTGTGTTGAGATTTGTGTTGTGGTTTTGAGAAGTTGGAGTTATGATTTTATTGGGGTGTTTGACTATTGAAGTGTGGGTGTTGTGTTGATATTTATGTTGTGGTTTTGAAGAGTTGGAGTTGTGACTTTGTTGTAAAAATGTGAGTGAAATGGCACAGGAAAAAAAAAATTTGTTGGTAGAAACTATTGTAGAAAATTTCTGATGGCACTAAAGCTTCCTTCTCTTCGAGCAATCTCTGCCCATCTGCAATTTTGCCTACCAGTTCCTCCTATAGACAGTCTATTTTGTTAGTGCTCCCTGCTATTTCTTTAGTCTTTTTCTCTAGTAGGCTATCTGATTCAGTAATTTAAGCTTCTAGACAATTCAATTGCACTTGCATTTTAGTTCCTCATGCTTCCCATTCACCTGATCAGCTAAGTCTGGAAAGATGCAATCTCTGCCCATCTTCAAAGTGCAATTCAACTCAGAAACATCGGGCACTTAATTGTCCAACTTCAAACATCAAACATCGGGCACTTAATTGTTCCACTCCCCCAACTTCAGGGGGAGTGGATGGGATTAACCTTATTTTTTCACTTAGTTCTAGAGGTGACAACTTCTATCTTTTATTGTTTATAGTTGTACTGCTGATAGTCAGGAGTCTGAGAAATGTTTCACTTAATAATTTTCAAGTCTTAACTGAAGCAGTGAGAGTGTCTCAGCAAGTATTCTTATTAGTCAGACATTTTACTTGATTGTTTGTATTTCGTTTAAAAGAATTAATTCATTTACTTTTAATGTGTTTTGTTCTTTGTGCTATATTACTTTTTAGCATTTTCTTGCTTTGTTAATTAGAAATTGAGGTATTAATTTTAAGTAACAATCAATCAAAAAGCATATCATGTGAATTTCTAGAGTAATTGGAAATGGAGTACGCATACTCTTTACATTTATGCTTTTGTGGGAACTAATCTAGCAGGATTTGGAGGCTTTTATTGTTTATATAAAAGTTTTGTTAGCCCTAAGGGCTTTCTTCTATGTTTTGATTTATGACAAACGTTGATATAAACTAAGTTGTCAATTTATTATGATAGGACATGTTTGATCTTTATTCTTCAAAAGTCATCAGATAAGAATTGTTGGCAACTCCTTGATCACTAATTTCAAGATTAGAAGATCGAATGAGAAAATTAAAGTATGAGGAGTTATATATCAAGGAAGTTCTTTATGAAGAATGATAGACTAGGAAGTGTTATTATGGTATATCTATTAATTCCTATGTCTTCTTATCTCTTAATTCATTTGACTTTACCTTGAAGTTTAAAAGGAGATGTTTTCTAAGTTTTTGAAATTCACAGAATTTTGAATAGAACAGTTTGAATCCAAAAAGTTCATCCAAAATCCTGTAAATTGGATTGAAAAGTTTTTGTCTGGGTAGTGCCATTTTGAACTTACCTTTCAGATGCATCTTCGTCCAAAACATGGATAAGTTTAAATAGAAAATTTATAGCCATTTCTTTATGACCGTTGGCACTCCACTTTTTAGCTCTATAAACAGCCCTTAAAGCAAGATTAGAGAAAAGATTTTTGAAACATCTATCTTAGAAACATTATTGCTCAACTTTTTCAAAAATCTCATTTTATCTAACTTCAAAGTGAGTTCATTGTGTATCAAAGATAAAAGTATTTTGTGGTTTCTATCTGAGAGAACATCTACTCAAGTAAGTGAGCTTATTTCTTTTCTATTGATATTCAAATCTTTGTTGTAGTGCAAGGTTGTTGTGTAAAACCCATAGGGGTGAGCCTTGTGTTGATTTATGTTCAAGGTTATGTTGTAAAACCCATTGGGGTGATCCTTGTTTTGTGTTTGTGTCAAGGTTGTGGAGTAAAACCTAGTGAGGTGATCCTTGATGTGTTTGCTTGACTGAGAGGTTGTGATAAACCTAGTGTGGTGATCCTCTCTTGTATGTGAAACGTTTCATTAAGTGAGGTTAATGAAATAGAGTTGAAAATCCTTAAGTGTGGTGCTTAAGGTAGTGGACGTAGATCATTGTTGATTGAACCACTATATATCTCTTATCTTATTTTATTCAGTAGTTCGTGTACCCTTTTTTTTATGTTCTTTTTCTGTCTAAATTTAGATATACATATACGAGTGCTTGCATAACTTTTTATGCATCTATAAAGTCAGTCCAAGCATCTTGGTGATCATCACTATTCAGCATTTTAGACAAACTAGAAAAATTAATTTTTTTTGCTTGCCAAAAACCTTATTCACGCCCCCTCTAAAGTTTTTCATTTGGTATCAGAGCAAGGTCTACATATTCTTGGTTTAACAACCTTGTAGAAAAGATCTTAATGGCAAGCTCATCATCTCTTCCATATGTTGAAGGGTCTTCAACAAATTGTCCTCCTTTGTTTAATGGAAGTAACTATACGTTCTGGAAAAATAGAATGAAAATTTATGTGTGTTTTATTAACTTCAAGTTATGGAGTTTAATATAGAATGGTCCTTTTATTCCATCAAAGATGATTGATGGCATAAAAATACCTAAATAGAATGATGAGTATAGTGTGGGAGACAATGCGAAAATGACTCTAAATTTTCAAGCTGTGAACATTTTGTGTTGTACACTAAATGCAACTGAATACAACCGTGACAGTGGTTGTGATTCAGCCTATGATATGTGGAGATTGCTTGAAGTCACCCATGAGGGGACTAACCAAGTCAAATAATCAAAATTGGGGCTTCTTATTCATGATTATGAATTATTTACTATGAGGCCAAATGAAAGCATCACTGATATGTTCATAAGATTTACTAATATCTTAAATGGTTTGAAAGTTTACAGAAAGGTTTATTCCTTGAGGAACAAAACCGGAAAATTCTTGATACCTTACCAAAAAGCTGGCAGCCTAAAACTCTTGTTGTAGAAGAATCCAAGGATTTAAAATCCTTACCTACTGAAGAGTTGATTAGATCTCTTTTAACTCATGAGATGAAGCTTAAAAGATTTCATGAATCTGATGATCATAATAGAGGCAGAAAAGAGATTGCGCTAAAGGCTGAAAATGAAGATGGAGAAACAAGCCTTTCAGAAAGCAGTGAAGGCATGGAAATAGACAATAATGACTTGGAAATGATAGCAAAGAAATTCAGAAGGATGTTCAACAAAGCAAACAACAATCTTTGAATGTAAAAGCACCGATCACTTCATTACAAACTGTCTAGTTGCAAAAGGCAAGGAAGGAAAAACGCTTAAGAAAAAGAAAGACCTGAAGGTAAAGAAAGGTAAAGGATTGATAGGAGCTTGGGACTTAAATGAAGCTGAGTCTGAAGATGAGGAATTTGAGGAAGAAACTGCCAACAATTGCTTCATGGCTTTAGAAAATGAGGTAAACCTTTCAACATCAGATTGCATGTCTAATTCGCTTATATCTATGACTGAAAAGCATGTTGATCATAATGAGTTGTTATATGATATGTTTCATGAATTAAAAAAACTGTCCAGAAAAAATAAAGACTTAAAGTTAAAGGTTAAATGTCTGATGGAAAAAAATAAAGCCTTGTTAAATGACTACAAAATGTCTCTTGAAACACATGCGTGTGCTATAATTGAAAAAGATATGATCATGACTGTCTTGGACAATGCATTTCTGGAAAACAAAAATTTATGTGATAAAATTCAAACTCTTAAATGCATAGTTAGCACCTTTGATAATATGAATATCAGAGTAAATGATCTTACCAGTTGCCTTAAAAAATTCACAAATGATAAAAACAATCTAGAAAAGTTACTTGGAACTCATCATCAAATTGGTAACCGAAGTGGCTTAGGATATAGACATGAGGATAAAGACAAAATTTGCAAGTCCAGATTTATTTTAGTGAGTAATCAAAGTGGCTTAGGATATGAACATAAGAATAACAACAAAAAGAACAAGTCTCAATATGTTAAACCTGCTTCTTCTCGCAGCACATACAAATCATGCACATACTGTGAAAAATCGGGACATAGAGTTTCAAGATCCCTTATCAAAAGAAAAGTTGAAACCGGTAAAGTTACATTCTGGAAAATCAAGGAAATATTACTAACCTTCATGGACCTAAGAAAATGTGGGTACCAAAAATCATCTCTTCTTCTCATGTATAGGCATGGTCTTTAAGCTTCACCAAGTGGTTCTTGGACAGTGGTTGTTCAAGACATATGACTGAAAATGCAGCCTTGTTAGAAGATATTCAGATCACATTACGTTTGGAGACAAGAAGAAAAGGAAGATTCTCGGTATTGGTAATATTGGTAAAGGTTCCTTGACAATTATAAAGCAAGTTTTACTTATTGATGATTTGAAATATAACCTACTCAGCATTAGCCAACTTTGTGACAATGGTTGCAAAGTCATTTTTGAAAAAGATTCTTGCTCTATACTTGACAGTGGAAATCTCGAAATCATCTTTACTGCCAAACGCATGGGAAATGTATATGTGTTTTATCTTAATGACTTTGTAGCTAATGGAATTAGATGCCTATCCATTCATGACAATGATGGTTATCTTTGGCATAGAAGATTAGGTCATGTATCCTTTGATTTGTTAAATGAATTGTCATCAAAAGAACTTGTTAGGGGACTTCCAAAAATGAAATTTGATAAACATAAAACCTGTGATGCATGTCAATTTGGGAAGCAAATCAAAACCTCTTTTAAACCAAAGAAAATGATTTCTACCTCAAAACCACTTGAATTAGTTCATATGGATTTGTTTGGACCCATGAGGACTGCTAGTCTTGGAGGTAAGAAATATGCATATGTACTTGTTGATGATTTCTCTAGATTTACCTGGACCTTATTTCTTGGACAAAAGGATGAAGCTTTTTCTGAATTTTCAAAACTGATAAAGCACGTCTAAAACTCGATTGGATGCCAACTAGTTTCTATTAGAAGTGATAAGGCAAGGAATTTTGTAACAGTGAATTTACACACTTCTGTGATGAAAATGGAGTCTTTCATATTTTTTCAGCAGCCAAAACTCCTCAACAAAACGGTATTGTTGAAAGGAAAAATTGGACTTTGCAAGAAATGGCTAGATCAATGCTTTGTGAAAATGTTCTTCCAAAATACTTTTGGGCGGAAGCTGTTAACATAGCGTGCTATACAATAAACCGAGTTATGTTAAGACCATTTTTGAGAAAAACTCCATTTGAACTTATGTTTGATAAAACTCCTTCTATCTCTTATTTTAAAATATTTGGATGTAAATATTTTATTCTAAATATAAGAGATAACCTTGGAAAATTTGATAGCAAGTCCGATGAGGCCATATTTCTTGGATATTCTTCCAACAAAAAGGCTTATAGAGTATACAATAAAAGAACACTTTGTGTGGAAGAATCTGTGCATGTTGTATTTGATGAATCTAACATTTATACTTCAAAAAGAGATGACGATGATGTAGGGAATTCAAATGAAGTTAAGTTAGATCATGTTAAAGCTCCACCATTAGATACTCATGCAAAAGAAAAAGTGATTGAAGAATTGCAGATCGAACAAGAGAAAGAACAAACTGAAGATTCTGCAAATCATCAATTGCCGAATGATTGGAAATACAAACCAGGTCATCTAAAGGAACAAATTATTGGAGATCCAAACCGTGGAGTTAAAACTAGACGGTATTTCATTGACAACTTTGCTCTTCTTTCAAATATTGAACCAAGCTACATTGATTTTGCTTTACATGATGAATTTTGGACTATTGCCATGCAAGAAGAGCTTAATCAATTTGAAAGAAATCAAGTTTGGAAACTCGTCCCTAGACTTCATGATCGACCTGTTATTGGTACAAAATGGGTTTTTAGAAATAAGCTTGATGAAAATGGGGTCGTTATCAGAAATAAAGCTAGGTTGGTTGCCCAAAGATTTAATCAAGAAAAAGGTATTGACTATGATGAAATATTTGCACCTGTTGCCAGACTGGAATCCATACAAATGTTGCTTTCTTTTGCATCCTTAAAAAATTCCATACTTTATCAAATGGATGTTAAAAGTGCATTTCTAAATGGCTTTATTGAGGAGGAAGTGTATGTTGAACAACCTCCAGGTTTTATTCATGAGCACTTTCCAAATCACGTTTTCAAACTTTCTAAAACTCTTTATGGATTAAAGCAAGCTCCAAGAGCTTGGTATGAGAGACTTAGTGGATTCTTGATCTCGAAAGGATTTTCTAGAGGCTTGATTGATAATACATTGTTCATCAAATCTGATAACCCTGATAATTTATTGATTGTTCAGATCTATGTTGATGATATTATTTTTGGTGCTATTAATGAATCTTTGTGCAAGATGTTTGCTAAGACTATACAGTAAGAATTTGAGATGAGTATGGTGGGAGAACTAAACTTCTTCCTTGGACTACAAATTAAGCAAACAAATGATGATATCTTTATAAATCAAGCTAAGTATAGCAAGAAGTTGCTCAAAAGATTTGGAATGAATGAAGCAAAAGAAATCAGCACACCTATGAGTACATCCATTAAATTTGATCATGATGAAAAAGGTAAGAAAGTAGATGAGCATAAGCATAGAGGTATAATTGGGAGTCTACTTTTTCTTATTGCTAGCCGACTAGACATCATGTTTTCATTATGTCTTTGTGCATGATTTCAATCTTGTCCAAAGAAATCACATTTATGTGCAATTAAACGCATACTTCGATATTTGATTGGCACATATGATTATGGATTATGGTATCCACGTACTAATACTTTTGATCTTATAGGATATACTGATGCAGATTATGCAGGGTATAAAGTTGAAAGAAAAAGTACTAGTGGCCATGTCAATTTCTTGGACACTTTCTTATGTCATGGCACAGTAAAAAGTAGGCTTGTGTATCCTTATCCACCACTGAGGCTGAATATATTGTAGATGGGAGTTGTTGTTCTCAAATTTTATGGATGAAGAATACATTACTAGATTTTAATCTTAATTTTAATTGTGTACCTATATTGTGTGATAATACAAGTGCTATCAATCAAACAAAAAATCCAGTGCAGCATTCGAGGACAAAGCACATTGAAGTTAAACATCACTTCATCCGATACCATGTACTCAAAGGCGATTGTGTGTTGAATATATCTCAACAGATGAACAACTTGTAGAAATCTTCGCTAAACCTCTAGCTGAGGATAGATTCAACAATTTAAGAAGAGGTTTGGGAATTACAAGAATTTAATAACTAACCATGTGGTATAAGTCTTCCTTGTGCAGGATTTGTGAAGAAAAACGTTTTGGAAATAAAGTTCTACATCCAAAATACCTCGTCCATTGTTTTGGACATAGTGTTAGAATCAAATTCCTACATCCAAAATGCATTTCGAGAAAAAACTCTTTTGGATGATGATTTCGGATTTGGTCTAGTTCCAAAATCCATCACTAATATTTTTCTTATTCCGAATTTTGAATTTCAAAATATTGGTTTGCGCATTTTTCCAAACTTCTCAGAAAAACTTATGTTTTGAAGGCACTTTATTCTCATATTACTCTAGACATTCAAAGCTATCTGGTTTTTCTCTCCTTTGAAACCCTTGAAACCGTTCTTCTTCCAAAAATCTTATGTGCTCTTCTTAAAAAAAAAAAAAAAAAAACCAAAAAGCCCAGAAAAAAGTCTCAATCTTTCGATGGCTAAGACTAAATCTACCGTTCCAAAACTAAAGAAGAAGCAAAAATCATCTCCCGTGATAAAGAAAAAGGCTTCAAGTTCAACCAAGGCAAAAACAAAGGAAGCTTCTCCTCAACTGCACTTCTCTGCTTCCCACTACGATACATCAGAATCTTCTTCAGAACAAGTGGATTCTACAAATCAGGTACCTCGATTTCTTTATTCAAAATGTGAGACTGAATACAATGATTGGGTTTCAAGAAATCGAATTGTTATCTCTGGCTATCGGGTTAACCATTCTGCCTTTTTGAACTTATCTAATATTTTGGATATGTTTGATCATGTTAGGTAGGGAAGTTTGTTGTCTGTTGATGAGAAGATATATACTGATCTGGTTTGGAAATTTTACGCTAACTTGAGAAAAGGGAAACTGGAAGAAACTGAGGGCGGTTTTATGATTAGATGGTATGTGTCAAGAGTAAAGGGTAGAGAAATAGAATTTGATCATAGGCTATTTAATAGAATCTGTGATGTTAGAGATGCCGGATTTCAGTACTTTGAGCTGAACAAGTTTCCTGAGGGAAAGGAAATTTTTTATCTGAAAATTTTTGAAAAACTGTTCACTGGAGGGAAAAGTTTTGAGAATTTTGGAAATAGGAGTTCTAAATGGCTAAATGGGATGGGTAGAATCTTGCATCACATGGTGTCAACCATGGTTGTCCCTAGTTCTGGCCATAAGACTTTTATAAGTATTCTGCAAATGGTGATAATGCTAGCTTTAGCTGAGGGAAGGCAAATAAATTTTGGGTTTCTGGCAACCAAGCTTATGTTGCAGTCCCAAAACACATCAAGCAAGGCTCTTCCTTTTGGAGATATATTGATGAAAGTATTTGATTTTTTTTAAAATTGATTTAAGTACCATTCCTTGTGATCCTAGCAAAACAAATGTTTACAACTTTGATTCATTTGAAAAGATGGGATATGTTAGGGAGGATAATTCATGGAAATTATTAAGAGAATCTGTAGGAAAAGAGAGGGAAAACTTGATAAAGATTAAGGAGGAAGGGAAGTCAGGAACAAAAAGAAAAATTGATGAAGTCTTTCAGGCAGAATCATCTGCTAAAGGAACTGTTCCGGACTTTGGCTTGTCCGCAAATATTCTGGGAGCAATCAGCACATTTGCTGAGAAATTGGAATCTCTTTGTTTAGAAATTAAGAACCTTGGAAATAGACTTTCTGTTATTGAGCAATCTACCAAGTCTTCTGAGTATGAAAAAGCTAAGGACAAGTCTGAATTGCTGGTGGACAAAATGGTTTCCTCTCCTGAACCTTCTCCTGAACCATCTCCTCCACCTTCTCCCTTAAAGAAAACAGAAACTCCTCCACCTTCTCCCAAGCCCAAACCCTCTGGAAAAAGACAGAAACACGTAGTTGTGAAAAGAAAATCAAATAGAATAGCTGGTCAGTTTTCCAAGAAGGGTGCTGGATCAAAGGGTGAAATAATCAATATCTCCTAGACAACATTATTGGGCAGCAAAATTGGTTGATGAACAATTTCCATTCTGCACAAGTTGAATAATTTACTTTTTCAGTCATTTACATTATGTCTTCGAATAATTTCTGCTAGATACTTGTTTAAGCTTTCTTCTCTATATTATGCTTATTACCTATCTGGTTATTTTTGTTGCATGTTATTCATCTGGTTTTCTTTTACTCTCTTTCTGCTATGCTTCTTTTTATTGATGATAAAGGGGAGAAAGAAAATGTTATTGTCGGCATGCATTAACTGATAAGGAGAAAATGCTAGGTTTGCAAATATTATGGACTGCATAACTGTTGTATGCATTCACTTGGGAGAAAGAAAATGTTATTGTCGACATGCATTAACTGATAAGGAGAAAATGTCAGGTCTGCATATGACTGACGATCTACATGTTGATATGGGGAGAAAAAGTTATAGTTTCTGCATAATAATCTGATATGGATTCTACATGACTGATGTTATATGTATGAATTGAATTTTAGGAATGACTTATATTCTGAAATTGGACTGATGATGGATCTGTGAAAGAACTACTATGATAATTGGAACCAATTTGAAAACTGAAACTGTTAGTGGAGAGATGAACAGTTGTTAAATTCCATGTAACCGCATAAACTATTATGAATTGCATGAACTACTTCTGGTATGAACAATTATGCATTGAAATAAAAGTTGAACTGTTTTGAAAATCACTTATATGTTTTGATTCACTGTTCACAAAATTTTTTGAAAAACCTCTCAATTTGTGACGTTCAATTTTATTCAAAAACACATATTTCTGAATGATAATTGTATCCTTGAAACTAAATTATGTGATAAGATTTTCGTGCATTGAGTCAGGGGGAGTTTTGGACTTAAAAATTTTGAATCCAAAACAAATGTTCTTATAAGCAATATCACTGAATGGAAAATATATTTTGGACATCCAAAATTCCTATCCAAATGTAATTCTGAAAACATTCGCTCTTCCAAAAACTTTTTAGATACATTTTTTGAATGAATAAATCGTAACTTCTGCTCATCCCTCTTTTGTTTAAAATATTCACATAAGCATATATTTAGGGGAAGTATTTTTATCACTTGCTATCTCTATCAAATCATTCTGAATATTTATAAAGAGATATGAAAGGCTTTAGGATCATTGAGATATGTTTACAAATTTTTTATCATAAGATCTCTATGAGACCTATACAGTGAGATTGCATTTATTTGCACCTTTTCGTTCAACATGTTCTCTCTTTGCATATCAAAAGTGTAATGTTTGTCATCACTCAAAAAGGGGGAGATTGTTAGCCCTAAGGGCTTTCTTCTTTGTTTTGATTTATGACAAACGTTGATATGAACTAACTTGTCAATTTATTGTGATAGGACATGTTTGATCTTTATTCTTCAAAAGTCTTCAGATAAGAATTGTTGGCAACTCTTTGATCGCTGATTTCAAGATTAGAAGATCGAATGAGAAAATTAAAGTATAAGGAGTTATATATCAAGGAAGTTCTTTATCAAGAATGATAGACTAGGAAGTGTTATTAAGGTATATCTATTAATTCACATGTCTTCTTATCTCTTGATTCATTTAACTTTACCTTGAAGCTTAAAAGGAGATGTTTTCTAAGTTTTTGAAATTCACAGAATTTTGGATGGAACAGTTTGAATCCAAAAGGTTCGTCCAAAATCCTGTAAACTGGGTTGAAAAGTTTTTGTTTGGGTAGTGCCATTTTGGACTTACCTCTTGGATGCATCTTCGTCCAAAACCCGAGTCCAAAACACGGATGAGTTTAAACAAAAAATTTATAGCCGTTTCTTTATGACCGTTGGCACTCTACTTTCTGGCTCTATAAACCGCCCTTAAAGCAAGATTAGAGATTATATTTTTGAAACATCTATCTTAGAAACATTATTGTTCAACTTTTTCAAAAATCTCCTTTTATCTAACTTCAAAGTGAGTTCATTGTGTATCAAAGATAAAAGTATTTTGTGGTTTCTATTCGAGAGAACATCTGCTCAAGTAAGTGAGCTTATCTCTTTTCTATTGATATTCAAATCTTTATTGTAGTGCAAGGTTGTTATGTAAAATCCATAGGGGTGAGCCTTGTGTTAATTTATGTTCAAGGTTGTGTGGTAAAACCCTTGGGGTGATCCTTATTTTGTGTTTGTGTCAAGGTTGTGGAGTAAAACCTAGTGAGGTGATCATTGATGTGTTTGCTTGATTGACAGGTTGTGGTAAACCTAGTATAGTGATCCTCTCTTGTATGTGAAACATTTCATTAAGTGAAGTTAATGAAATAGGGTTGAAAATTCTTAAGTGTGGTGCTTAAGGTAGTAGACGTAGATCATTGTTGATCAAACCTCTATACATCTCTTGTCTCATTTTATTCAGTGGTTCATGTATCTTTTTTTTTTTTTTTATGTTCTTTTTCTATCAAAATCTGGATATACATCTACGAGTGCTTGGATAACTTTTTGTGCATCTATAAAGTCAGTCCAAGTATCTTAGTGATCATCACTATTCAGCGTTTTAGACAAACTAGAAAAATTAATTTTTTTTGCTTGCCAAAAACCTTATTCACCTCCCCTCTAAGGTTTTTCAAGTTTGTTTCAGTAAAGAAATATGACAACTGCTCCTTCATTTGGACAAATAAAGCAACTAATTCCTTGTACTTGAAGTAGATTGTGAACTGAAGCCTATCTAAGACTTGCAATGGACAAGCTATTTATTTTTGCATATTATCCATAAGACGACAAGCAACTGGCAAAATTTTATTGTATGATTATGTAGACAAAAATATAGGTCAACATGGTTCTCAATTGTTTGCTTGTGTGTGTGTGTGTGTGTGTGTGTGTGTGTGTGTATGTGTGTGTGTTTATTGTAAAATAAAATAGAAGGGAATGGAGTGATTTTCCCTATAAAATCTCTCATCTCTAAATATTAGCCATCTTAGCTAATGATTAGCTCTAATTGGAAATTGCTTTCGACAATGCAAAAAAATTGTTAATTTGCCATATGGTATGGGTCCCTGTTAAACTAGCTGTCATACATTGGTTAAGGATTATGAACAACTGTGTTATGAGTAGGTAAGAAACCACATGTCTATTCACTAACTGGATTATGCTAGTCTTATAACCAAGAAAAGATTACTATTAAAAGAGTTGCTAAGATTACTGATTTTGCTATCTAACTAGGACAATCATTGGCTCCTTTTTAATTAATTATTGCCATGTTATTTGTGGACTCTCTCAACAACATCCATATATGGGCACCCATAAGTTCATGTAAAAACTCAGCATCCATATATGGGCACCCATAGCAGCCATTTCAACAACATCCTCTGACATCATAGGGCACCCATAAGTCAGCTGTAAAAACTCAGTGTCCAAGCATTCAAGATTAATAAAAACTCCAAAGCAATAATAAAACTATTTCCATCTTGAATAACAATTAATTTTCAACTTTATATTCCCTTCTTGTTTTAAATCTTACAATCTGAATTTTTTTGGCCATTTATCTGCATTTTACTTCACTTCATAGATCATCAAATAAGAATGAAAAATGTACCAAAACAATCTTCTTGACCACCGGTTAACACACTATCATTGAATAGCTCACACCAAAAAGTTTCCCAATAACTACATGAATTCTTTAAACTTCAGCCATGAAAACTTACATCAAAAGATTCCTTAATGTGAGTGAAGTGGCTGGAAAAATGTAAGAGAAATGGCTACAGTGAGAGGGATTATTGTCCTCTTGTTAATGTGAGTGAAGTTGCTGCTCCTGCAAGCTCTGAAACAACCCCCCACTACAAAAAAAATCACTATTTGCGACGGCCAAATCCGTCCAAATCCGTCGTAGATCGAGCGTTGCGATAGATTTGGCCATTGCAAATAAAAGCGTTGCAAATTGCGACAGAAAACTAAATCCGTCGCAAATAACGACACATTTGTGACGGCTAAATCTCTGGCCAACCAAATTAATATAAGCAACATTTTGCTACGGAATTATGACGGATTTTAAAAACCGTCGCAAATCCGTAGCAACTTAAGAGGGATTTGCGATGGAATAATTGAAAAATAAAATGTGAAAAAAATCC
The DNA here is from genome assembly GCA_026120185.1 of Voacanga thouarsii. NCBI lineage: Eukaryota > Viridiplantae > Streptophyta > Magnoliopsida > Gentianales > Apocynaceae > Voacanga > Voacanga thouarsii. The sequence continues at coordinate 1,967,768 of JANUWF010001825.1, forward strand.
ATCGCAAATCCGTAGTAATTTGCGACGGATTTGCAATAGAATATTTTCATGGATACAAATAAAATGGAAAAAAGTCCGTCGCAAATTCGTAACAGATTGCTATGGATTTGCAGTAGAATAATTACATATTAAAATAAAAAAGAAAAATATCCATTGCAAATGTGTTGCAACTTGAGAGGGATTTGCGATGAAATATTTGGAAATTAAATTAAAATGTGAAAAATGCCGTTGCAAATCTGTGACGGATAATATACAATGAAAAAAGTTCCGTCGCAAATCCATAGCAAAGAGCTACAGATTTGCTATAGCATAATTACATATTTAAAATAAACGAAAAAATATCCGTCGCAAATCTGTTACAACTTAAGAGGGATTTGCGACGGAATTTTTGGAAATTAAAATAAAATGTGAAAATGGCGTTGCAAATCTATAGCAAATAGCTACGGATTTGCGACGAATAATACATTTTCGTCGCAAATCCACAGTAGATTGCTATGGATTTGCAACGGAATAATTACATTAAAATATATCCGTCGCAAATCCGCTACAAGTTAAGACCGAATTTGCATCAGAATTAATTTTAAATAAATAAATTTAAAAAACCCGTGACTAATATTTAAGCAATTTTTCTCTTAAATATTAAATCTGTAATGTTTTTTAACGTAAAAAAATCTAATAAAACAAATAAAATTTTGAAACCAATAATAAATTACAACATGCCAAATCATAAAGTAAAACTACAATAATCCAAACATGTGTATACACATAAGTATCACAATAGATAAATAATGTAAAAAATACAATCATGTAGCTAAATGATTAGGAGCACTACTTGAAGGAGGAGCGGGAGGACCATCAAAACCCAGTATTAGGACCGGGGTGATGATCAGGTGGGGAAACAAATAAATCATTGTCCTCGTCCTCATCCACGTCCTTGTCCTCAAACACCGAAGACATTTGTGGCACAGCAACCCCATCTTCTCAAACATAACTGCCATCCAAGAAATGATTCCCGCAACTTTATGTTCAAAATTCTTTTTAATCCTCTCCTCACGACGCTTGTACTTATCCTCGTGACTCCCCTCTCGATGCCTCCATCGATCCTCAATCTCCTGAATCCTCTACTGAATCCTAGTCTCAACTATCTGGTCAACATCAACAGGAGTGGATAAAGATGATCCTAATAGATGAGACTGATGCATCTGCTCCATAATGCGAGTAGCCTCTGATCTCAATCTGTAGGCACGACCCTTGTTGAATCCACCAGCTGCCTCAATGATAATGGCCTTGTAATTTGGCATAGCAACGGAGTCGACAAACCCGCTAGACTCTATTTGAGAGTAGCGCTCCTTGGTGACATTTGCCTCCTCTTGAAATAACGTAAGTTTATAAAAAGTAAAAGAAGAATAACAATAAGTAATGTAAGAATAAATTATTTTTACCAATATCTTCTACGGACGCTCGCCCACAAACTGACCCTGTCTTGCCCCGTTCTGGAACATATGTAGTTTTTTGAACATGTCCAGATAGCTAAATGTGTCCCCTTCACGTCTCCTCTACAGTTTAATTAATGGAAAAGAATATTATTTCGAATACGATAAAGAAAATTGAAACAATTATGAAATATACAAAAGTTAATAAAATTGAATTTATCATGCGTTCCTCGTGCTCAATGAAAGAGATGGAACCTCCTGTGTGAGTGACACCGCAACGAGACCGATTTTCCTTTACAGACTGCACAATTCGTCGATACTTGGGATCCAACCAATGTTTGTTCATCTCTAACCAATTAGTTCGATCAATCCAAGTTGGACACGAATTAGCAGGTGTGATCTTTTGGGTCCTCGACAAAGTATCGGAAAGCCTTCTTGCACACTTCTTTTCCTAATTTCTCTGTATCTAGGGACCATGCTCAGGAGCCCAACGAAATAATTTCTGCAAATACAGTAACTCATCGCCGTTAAAGTTTAAATTAACAGTTTAAAGCAAATTTATTTGCAAATACAACAAATGACATCTGAGCATATAAGTTTCAATAACATATATATGAGATTAAATTTGTAAGAAAGTAAAAGAAACATACTCCCCACTCATCAAACCACATGTCCCAAACATGTATCGGGACATGTGAGTACATGTATCGGAACATGTGAGTATGTAGCATATGAACCATTGAATTGTCTTTTGAATATGCCTTGAATCTCTCTCACACATTTATCTAAACCAGTAAACCTATTTTATATAACTAGAAAAGAAAGTAATATGATTATTAAATAAGATATATTAAATTGGAAATCAATCAATAATTATAAATTACTCACCCATCTCCTCAAGGAATAATCATAGGTCGGGCGTCTGTGGCCTGTGATCCTATATGGTGTGATGCAAAAGTAGGAGCTTCTACTGGAGAAGCACCTCTTGATTGCGAAGGTGAACCAGAAATCATTTGTGGTACGAAGAGGTGCGGTGTGTGTGATGGTGATGAGGTGTTAGAAGGATGAGTATGGTGGTCCGTTCCAGCACCCCCAGAAGACTGTTCATGGCCAGACATCCTAATTTTGAAATAAAAATATTTAAATTTCAAAATATATATAATATGTATGTAGTATAAATGCAAATTTATAAAAAAATTTGACAAAGTCTCCCCTATAAAATGGTCATTTTCCAGGCATTACTGCCACATTTAAACATATACCAAAAATCATCAACACATTAAACACACAAAACATGTACAACAAAACCTGTATCAAAGAACACATTTTCCAATTACAAAAAATTAATTGGCAATAGATAAACTGGAATATATAGAAACTTGGCCATTTATACAACTTGAGAAAGAAAAGGTTTGCTATTTTTGTTTTCTTTCAAAATGGCTTCATTCTTGCACATAAGTCTCTAACCTTTTCTGGCCTAATTGCTTTCTAACCTGAACAAGGTTTTCAGTTCAAGAGCTGAATTGTTTGAGAGATCTTAGGAGGTTTTCTGGGAATTTTATTTTCAAATTCAAAGCATTTTGAAGGGTGAGTGCATGATTCTTCCTTTGTCAATGGATCAAAGCCATCACATGTGAGAAAAATTTATGTGTTTGTCTTGTTATTGAAAAATAAACAGAACTCCTACTGACAATATGCTGCACAAAACTCTCATCTAAACTCTATATATTAGAGGGGCTATTAATGGTCTTTTATAATGAAATGTTTGTTCTTTTATACAACTTTTGTACAGGTTTTATTTCCCAAAAAAGAAGACATCTATAATAAAAAGTCAATGTCAACAACAACAATTAACTTAAGGGTAATCACCCATTACCCAAGAGGAGTGATCACCCATCACTCACGGGGATCCAATTCATATATTAGAAAAAAAATATACCTTTAGAAAAGCAAAGAACACCTACGAAAAAGAAAATAGTAAGCATTCACTAACAGTTAACTGTATTTTAAAAAAAAAAAAAAAGCATACCTATGGAAAGGCAAAGAATACCTATCGAAAAGAAAATAGTTAACATTGACTCATGCTTAACTGTATTTAAAAAAAATATATACCTGTGGAAAGGCAAAAAACACCTGTGGAAAAGAAAATAGTTAGCATTAACTCGTACTTAACTGTATTTAAAAAAAATAAAAAGAACAAAAAATAGTATAATAATTGATCATCCAATAATTAGTAAAACATGAAATAAATTTCATGTTCTTACATTTTGTACAAGGACATCTGATTTTACCAGACTTGAAATTCGATAAAGCGAACACAATAAATCCCTGCACCCCCTGCTCAAATTCAGTAGTAAACCCTTTACTGGACAACCGCCTTCTATACATCCAACCGCAATCTTCCATCTATATATTCAACATATTATGTGACAAAGAGGTTTGATTGTGAGTTTATGCATGTTTGCGTGAAAGGTTTAGGAAAGCTTAAGGGTAATCATCTTCATTATACTTTAAACAACAATTATAAATACCTGAATAGCCAACTACATGTTTCATGAAATACTTTTTTAGTAATTTATGTATACTTCTGTTATCGTGCATCATACGTGGGCTTCTGATGGTGAACCATCATCGCAAAACACCAATTGCTTTCCCAATCATGTTTATATAGACACCCAATATACTTAGCACAGAATTAAAATTATTAACCTCTCTGACAATACCTCAATAAACAACTAGATTTACACCATGAAGCATCAACCAACTGAGCCACCAACTTACAATCAAAATTATGTTAAATCAACAACCACAAACACAACCACCAATACAAAATCCATTAGGGATTTCGGCAGAGTTTCCCCTATATACTGGACGTTTCTAGGCACCAAGCCACCACAAAATCAACAACATTAAAATAAAAAAAAACCATTAATTGTTACAGCAATTATTTAATAGAACTAATGTAAGGGTAATCACCCATTACCCATGGGGAATGATCACCCATCACTCACGAGGAATGATAATCCATCACTCACGAGGATCCATTCATATAAGTTAAAAAAAAAATGTGGTAGGTATCGGGGGGGGGGGGGGAGCAAAGTGGAGAAAAATTAACCCATGCTTTACTTAGCATCTAGAATTCTCAACTAAAATAATATAGCTAACCATATAATAAAGGAATTTATTAAATTCTTGAACTCATTTCTATTCCATTTCATACTAGAAAAATGCACAACTTGAAATCATTCCATTTCATATTTCTTCTTCTTCACATACAAATAAAGTCTTCACAAAGCTACTCAAGTAAATGAACAATAGCTAAGGAATTGATGCAAAGGAACAAAGTTGCTTAACAACATGAATAATAAAACAAAAATGATGAAAGTTTGGCAGCAAAAAGGAAGAAATTCTTTAGCCACACAAAAATATTCAAATATTTACACCCATTACACACTCTCAAAGTCATTTAACACAAAACAGTCCCAACAATCACCATAAAATCCAAAAAACCATTAGCACACTATGAATTCATCCCTCATGGTCTCAAGTTTCCTCTCTTTTCACATGAACATAAAGAATATCCCATAAAAAGTTATATGGCTCCATTCCCAAGTTTCCCTCTACTTAATTAAACTGCAAACGGGGAACTCTGACATTGCACAAGAATAGGAAGTGGATGTTCAAATAATTAAAAAATGTATCTTGTGCTAAAAATATTACATCAACTAGATTGGCATGAACTAAATAATGAATATGTACTAAAACAATAGGCTATGGAGCATGCTCCAAAAGACTATTGATTAGATAAGTAATTAAATAGATCTATATAGAATTAAAGATATTCAATAACAAACCACCCATTACGAAATAACTTCTATTTTGCAACGGAAATTAATAATTAATTCCATGACTAATGATTAATTACTTCTTAATAAAGAATACCTAATGAATAGTAATCATGAGTAAATAATAATTAAATGAAAACTAATATCCAATTAATTAATTATAAATAATTTAACCAAACAATAAATCGTAAATCATATTTAATAAATAAATTAGGATCAATAAATAATTTGAAAAAATAAATAAATATATCAAGTATGGAAAATAAATAAATGAGTAGATAGATAAATAAATAGATTAAATAAATGAAAAATATATAATTGGTAAGTTTATTATTATTCTAACATGAAATATTAATTATGGTAGTAGAGATAAAATGGTAAATAATAATTTTAACAATAAGTTATATTTTATATCCTTAGTTATGATGTTAATAGCTATACATGGTTAACTAGATGATTAAGTAGATGGTTAATGGAATTAATAGATCACTAAATAACTAAATAAAACAACGCATATTGCAAATACTACATGCCATTATTCTCAAAATAAGCTCCTCCTTCAAATGCCATTATCCTCAAATTAAAAAACAATAAGCTCCTCCAAATTAATTAACAGTCCCAAAAATTTAACAAGTAAAATGCCATAATAGCTCCATATATTCTCAAAATAAGACAGCTTGAAATTTATCAACTCAAATTAAAAAACAATAAGCTCCTCCAAACTAATTAACAGTCACAAAATTTAACAAGTAAATCTCAACAATGCCACCATGACAATTCATTCCACAAAGTTCAAACAAAACCCATCACAAATAATCACCAAGTAGAATCCCAAAAATTTTCTGTCTAAAAATCGAGACAATGAAGTAAGGGAAGAAGAAATTCACTACCACTTTGTGCAAGTGAAATGAAAGGGAAGTTGCTCTTGAAATCTACCTTCGACTTCAATCGACAGAAATCTGCCTGCGTCGGTAGTAGAGGACCTCTGTGGCGGCGTTGCTGTCGAGCCTTTGGGGTGGGGGGCCGCTGGTGGGGAGCTTGGGACGAGGGGGCGGCAGGTAGGGGAGCTTGGGACGAGCTGAGGGCCAGCGGGTGGGGGGTTGCGAGGACAAGAGGAGATGCAGGGGTCGACAAGAGGCAAGGATAGGGGAAGGGAGAAGGGGGCCGGGGGGGTACCAGGGGTCAGCAGAAAGCGGGGAGGGGGTAGCCGTCGCGGGGGGTGGCTGGGCTGCGGGGGGGAGGGCAAGTCGGGACGGGTCCGCCAGGGGGAGGGGAAGTCGGGACGGTGGGCAGCGGTTGGGGGGATAGCGAGAGTGTAGGAGGAGGGAGTGGGAAGAAGAAGAAGAAATTGGGAAGTCTAAGTGTTTGAAAAAAAATGAAGTTTTTTTTTTTTTTTTGGTAGATTATCCCAAAAAATGAAAAAAATGCCATGAATTTGCCAAGGATTAGTAGCAATTTTGTAATTTCCGTGGCAAATCCGCGGCAAATAGTCACAGATTAGCTACGGAACACACAACAAAAATTTGTATATTTATATTTAATATAAACTATATTATTCAATATAAAAAAAATATTTTGTATATTTATATAATTTTAAAATTTTATATACTACCAATTATACTATTTTTTTAATTAAATGATTTATACATATATATGTGTGTGTGTGTGTGTGTGTGTGTGTGTGCATAAATTCATACACAATATAACCCACACACATATATACAATCATAATCATAAATATACATGAACAAACATGTATATATATATATATATATATATATATATATATATATATATATATATTTATTTATTTATACATAGACACAAACACACACACACCATACATATTGAAGTACATATACACACACACATTTATTTACATATATAGATACACACACATTCATATACATATATAAATATATATATATATATATATATATATATACACACACACACTCACACACACACAATTAATGAAATTTTCTTATTAATTAATGTCACAGTAATATAGTTAAATGCACTGATATTGTTGTCAAAAAAAGAAAAAATATATATATCATATCTTTACATTTTTTTTAATACATATATATATTTCTATGCAAAAATATTACATTTTATTTTAAATTCGTATCAATTCTTTTTCAAGAATAATTAAGTTAGAGATAAAAAAACATAATGTTTAAAAAATAGTTGACCATTTTAATCAAAATATTTTATTTACATATATATATTTATTTATTCATATAAATATAAATATATATATATATATATATATATATATATATATACACACACACTCACACACACATAATTAGTGAAAATTTCTTATTAATTAATGGAACTCCTTATTACTCAACTTATAAAACACGTATGTTGTTCTTATCATAGTAACCATATATATTTTAACTCTAAGAAAATTATCTATAAAGAACATGTAAGAATATTTTATATAATAAGCAATATTAGTAAGAAAATCATGGACATATTCCATGATGAGAAACTCATGTGTATGTAGTATACAAAATTATACAAAAAAGCCTTATAAATAGGTAACTTTAAATGTATTTAGATTAAAATTATTTAGAGCGATAATTTTTTTTAATTCATTTTATAGAAAACACTAATCCGTCGCAAATTCCTCGCAATTGTTGCGAGGAATTTGCGGCGGCATCTTTAAATCCGTCACAAATCCGCCTCAAATAATTTCCGTTATAAATCCGTCTCTAAGTTTACGACAAATTAGCTAGAGCAAGTATTTTTTTAATTTTTTTGCTTCAATTTTTTTTAAAAAATAATTTCCATCGCAAATCACTCGCAAACTGTTGCGAGGGATTTGCAACGGCATCTTTAAATCCGTCGCAAATCCACCTCAAATAATTTCCATCACAAATCCATCTCTAAGTTTGCGACTGATTAGCTAGAGCTAGTATTTTTAATTTTTTTTCTTCAACTTTTTTTTAAAAATAATTTTCGTCGCAAATCCCTTGCAATTGTTGAAAGGGATTTGCGACGGCATCTTTAAATCCGTCGCAAATCCGCCTCAAAGAATTTTTGTCGCAAATCTGTCTCTAAGTTTGCGACGGATTAGCTAGAGCTAGTATTTTTAAATTTTTTTCTTCAATTTTTCTAAAAAAAATAATTTCCGTCGCAATTGTTGAGAGGGATTTGCGACAGCATATTTAAATCCGTCGCAAATTTGTCTCTAAGTTTGCGACGAATTAGCTAGAGCAAGTTTTTTTTTTATTTTTTTCTTCAATTTTTTTTTAAAAAATAATTTCCGTCGCAAATCCCTCGCAAATTTTTGTGAGGGATTTGCAACGGCAACTTTAAATCTGTCGTAAATCTACCTCAAATAATTTTCGTCGCTAATCAACGACGAATTTGCGAGGGCCGGTCAACAAGATTCCTTAACCCTTTTTCCGTCGGTGAGCCATCGCAAATTTGTGACGGATTTTGTCCGTCGCAATTTGCTGACTTTCTTGTAGTGCCCTTTATCTTCTCTTTTCTCTGTTTGCTTTTCTCCTCTCTTTCAATGACACAGCTACTTATTTTCTATGCATTATTTTCAGATGGCACTTGGCAAGAAAGGAATGCAAAAAAAAGGGCGAAAGGTAGGGCGATGTGTAGGCCAATCAAATAATGACTCTGAGGGTCAACCATTGAATTCACCCCCAACAGAAAATCAAAATTCTCTAAATACTAGCCACAAAGTAGATGATTTTTGTACTCCACCACCTACGTTACTTGCTCCTACTGATGGCCACAATGGTAGCAATTCTAGAGAAAGCGTCCAATTAGAGATTCGTTCTGAGCAAGCCGAGTCAATCACTCACAATGAGCGAGTTGCGACTATCACTCCTAATGATCAAGTTGAGTCTACTCCAACTTAGGAGAATGTGGAAACATCTAACTTATCTACAACTATTAATACGCTAGCACAAGGCAAGATTGAATGTTGGATTGAAGGGGATGAGTAAGTGATTTGAAAATTTGTTATTTTCTGAAATTTAGTATTCATTCTAAATGTATCAAGTAAAATCCTTAAATATTTATTTTTCTGTTGTAGGATTCTTTGTAATGCCAAGCTGCTCAACAAACCAGTGCAATCTATTCATCCAACCATAGAATCTATGTTTTCAGGACCATATCCTACTTGGAAAAGGTCCCACCTGTAACAAGGGATGTATGGTACGCTAAGTGGGTAGTAAGTATTAAATTTATTTTGTCCAATTATAGCTATAGGTTGTATTTTATGCTTATTATGCTAATTTGGTAATTTTGTATGGGAAAACTACAGAAAGAATACAAATGGGACCACAAATATGATTCGATCATGAGAGAAAAATGGGGGGGAAGCCAATAACAGTTATAGGTACTTGATGGAAGAAGTACGAAATGGACATATCTCTCATGATTTCATAAAAGAGGAGCATTACGATGAGTTTCGAGCATATGGGGATAAAGATGCATTCAAGAAAATGTCAAGGACTGTGTCAGCAAAAAAGAAGAGTGTTTTAGAGCCTCAAATCATTTAGGAATATCTATCTCAGCAATTGTACACAAGAGAAAGCTTGTATAATACATAGAATTTTCTTTTAATTCATCATTTGAAATATATTTGTAATTATTGTTCTTATGTATAACACGTTACAACTTACATTTTATGACGATTTCGTAGGAGGAGAAATACCATAGAGAATATTCGCAAATGGACATCTATGTCTTCATTCACACAACAAATACTGAAGATGAGATTGAGCAAGTACTAAAAAGAGAAAGGCTAATGTTAGAGGTGGAAGAGGAGCTGCCAGAGGCACCAAAACTTGTCTTTATTGACAAGCGATCTGATGACATATGCGTAAGTGTCATATCCATTGAAATACAAGATCAACATATTTATACTTTTGGTTTTATGATATCTAACTTGATTGCGGTGTTATAATCAGACAGAGAATTTAATTGGTATTGTGTGATTGGACTTAAACTATTAAGGACTAGATTGTACAATTGGTATTGAGATTGGCTGCTGAAATTTGAATTGAATTGAGTTGAGTGTGTTGAGCTGCATTCTGATTTTGCCTGCTGAGTTTAAACTGATATATGATTGAGCTACCTTTGATGTGAAATGTTAAGCTTGAGTTATAGTTGATTGGATACTGGTTTTATACTATTAAACTTGAGAAGAGAAGTTAAGTTTTATTGGTTAATTTATGTTGGTTAATTATTGCATTTGTGTTGGTTGGCTAGTGTTTTGAGCTTTGAAATGTGGATTGTTGAGTTTCTACTGTGGCAATTATAAGAAAAAGTATGTCAATTGTTTGATTGAGTTTGTGAAGTGTGGGTTGTAATAGTGTTGGGTATATTGAAACATGTATTAGAACAATTGGTTTGATTATTGTAGAGTTCTAACTTGATTATTGTTTGTTGAGGGGAGTTTATTTTTGATTGGTGAATTGAGTGGTAATATAGTACTATATGGAAAAACTTGAGTGAAGTGGCTGGAAAAAATGTGAGTGAAGTGGCTACAGTGAGGGGATTGTTGTCCTCTTGTTTAGGGCAAGAAAAATGTGACTGAAATGGCTACAGTAAGGGATATTGTTATCCACTTGTTTAGGTTTGGACAAATATGAGTGAGTGACTAGAAAAATGTGAGTGAAGTTGCTGCTCCTGCAAGCTCTGAAACAACCACTCTATCTTCTCTTTTCTGTGTTTGCTTTTCTCTAGAAACTTGTTCTTGGTTGGGGCTATTTTTTGGGAGGTTGTTTTGCTAGGACTATTTTAGTCGCATGTATAAATTTTGTTATTTGGTTACTATTTATACTATACTATCTTCATTGTCACAGGCAAGGTACCAAGAGGAATTGCAAAAAGAGACGGAGCTAATAACAAATCAAACACCTGAAGGGTAACCAAAGCCAGTTAACAAGATTGATGTTTGGTTGCAAGTTGTAGGACCACCAAAAAAGGGTAATACAGTCTACGACATGTGATCTCTCAGTTTGAGCTGCCTAGAAAAATCTACTGCACACAAGTCATCCTCTTCATCTTATTCGTCAGCACAGTCTACAAAATATGTCCAAATGTCAGAATTGCAAAGTGTTGATGAATCATTATACAAGGCTATTCAAGAACTACGAGAAGCGAATGAACACTTGCAATCCGAGGTGAAATCCTTAACATCAGAAGTCAAGGAACTCAAGGGAGAGGATGTTTCACAAGCTGGATCTTGAATTTATTTCATATTTTGAACTAATGAAGTAAAATATTGTTTTAAGCTCATAACAAATTTACTTTATCTGTTTTTTGTTCCACGTCAGAGTTTGGTGTACTTTTGTTATGGATATTGATATTCTTTCAATATGGATGTATGACTTTTGGTATGAATGTACTTTTAATATTATGTAGGATTGCTTTATTAAATATGTATATGGATTATATAATGATAATATAGTTCTACTGACCAATGGAAAATCAATTGGTACCTACTAACAAATAATCTGTTGGTGCATATCAAATGAAATTTATAGGTGTTACCAACACACAATCTATTGCTATTTACCACCACATATTTGCAGGTGCTTGCCAACAGATTTACCTGTTGCTACATGCCAACAGAAATCACCAACACAAATTTGCAGGTGCAAACCAACAGATTTATCAATTGGTACATACCAACAGCAATCTGTAAGTGCTTTCCAACGATCGATGTTGGTACGTAATAACAACTTGCAACTACTTACCAACAGATTTATCTGTTGGTATATACCAACAAGTATGTTTGTAATACCAACTAAATTGTAGTTGGTAAGCTATCAATATGCATTTTCTTTTTCTACATTTACCAATTAAGTACCAACTAAATCGTTTGTTGGTAATGAATAATAATTACCAATAATATAAATATACCAACAACATTACCAACTAAACAATCAATTGGAAAAAATACCAACAAAATACACAATTCGAAAATTTCCAACGACGTCATTAGTTTGTTGGTAACATAATAAAATTACCAATAGAAAATACTTAACCCCAAAGAAATCATTACCCTGAAATATAATATTACCAACAATAAAATCTGTTGGTAATTACTAATAGACTTAAAAATCTCTTGTTGGTAACACTCTCCAACAAGCGTTTTACCACGGACTAAATTCTATTTGTAATATATTGATAAACTAGTATTACCAATAGAAATTGAACACCTACCAGCAGAATTTGATTAGTAATCAGCATTTTTCTAGTAGTGAATGTTAGAATTTGGTTTTTGAGACTTATTCCTTGGGCGGTAATAGATGTTAACTAAGTTTTAATTCAAGATCAGGATTTCAGATTATGCTTTTACCAAGCCAAATTAAAGAGGTTAGACGTAGTGCAAAATAGGGTTTCAACTCAAAACCCTATCCCCCAGCTATGGCAGCGCCCCAGTCACCCGATACCGGCTGGGGGCGGCGCTCTTTCTCCTCCTTGTTTACTGAATCTCACTCGTCTGTCCCAATAAAGCCTCTCTTTTCTCACAAAGGAGAGCCGACGCTTCTCATCTCTCTTGAGGAGCTCTCAATTCTCTCAGCCCCTTTTAAGTTTGCCCTCATTGGTAAATTCTAGAAGGGACGACCCACCATAGACATGCTAAGAAAGGATTTTCGTACTATCAGTCTGAAGGGGGATGTCAAACTTGGCGTTCTTGATTACAAGCATATTTTGCTCAGGCCCTCACTGGAAGAAGATTACCTTCGACTTTGGCTCAAGCAGCAGTGGTTTTTGTCTGGATTTTCGATGCATATTCTAAAATGGACTCTAACATTCCACATCACAGAAGATCCTTCTGTGGTACCTATTTGGATCTCTTTGGAGAATTTGCCATTGCCTTACTTCTCTAAATCTATGCTTTTCACCATTGCATCTGCAGTCGGAACTCCTCTCAAGAATGATGATGTTACAGCTTTGCATTGAAGCAAATATTCAGAAGGATCTACCATCTAGAATATGGCTAGGAGTGTCAGTTGACGGTTTCTATCAAGACATTACTTATAAAAGTATTCCACAATATTGTGTGGTCTTTAGGCGACTAGGTCATGATTGCTCTGCATCAGATCCAACAAAGCCGCCACTGGTCTCTGGTACAAAGAAAGGTCCCTCCTACAATTTGAAACCGAAGCAAAGATGGACTCCTAAAAAGCCTGCGCCTATTGTGCGGACTCCGGAATCCAATTCCGATAGGAGTGGTCTAGAGCCCATTAGGCCTGTAGACTCTTCTATGTCGTCTCTGATAGTTGCGGCATCCTGTATGCCAATGCTAGTCATCACAAAGGAAGTCAGTGAAGTTGTTGTGGATAGTCCTGCAGAAGCTGCGGCACCGCATGCAGCTGCAGCCCCAGTGTCTTCTTTGATTGCTGCGGCATCTTCTCAATCACCTGTTGATAGGATGGGAGACTCTAAACTTGATGAGTGTGTTGATTCCTGCACTAACATGGATGTGCCAGTCGCTGATGCCGTCAAGAGGATATTGGTATCCCCTGATGGGGGACAAGTTTCACAATATAGCCAAAGAGATGACCGTAATTGGGAACAGGACAATGGAGGATTGGTTCAGCTTGCCGGTGATCCGACTCTTCCGGATGTTCAGGTTGGACAGCATGCCCATGAACTAGCCAACCTTTCTCTCAATGACACCCAATTTAATTCTTACCTTCAGATAGTTCAGAGTGCAAGTCACATTCACCATGAAGGTCTACAAGCTCAACAGTATCCACAAGCTCTCTTTTCTTTACAAACAACGGATGTCCAACGAGAAGATCATCGTTCCCATCTTCTACATAGTGAATGAGCATCTGTTCCTGCAGATGACATTGTGCTTAGACCACAAATATTAGAGGATAAGGTTCATCTGAAAGGTTATATTTCTGACTCGTCTATAAGGAAATCACTCCAATCTAGCTTCGAATTTGAACTCAACAAGCATCTTAATCAATTGTGCAAGAGGCGCAATCGAAAGAAGAAGAATACTGTCACTCCAGTTGCGGATTTGTTTGAAGATTTGGTGGATTTCTCTAGAGATGATTTTGATAATGATTTTCTTCTTCTTAGTTCACGTAAAGGGAAGAAGCATAGCCAACAGAAACAAACTTCGCCACAACATGCAATGCTCACTAGGCAGAAAGCAAGAGGTTTTAGTATTAAAAAAATATTGTTGATCATACTGCTTTTACTGTATTTATTTTTATTTGAATAAAGTTTTCAACCACCCTCGGTGGTTTAATTAAAAAAAATCAGGATTTCAGATTTTTATTTATTTATTTTTTATTCATTTATTTTTATATATAACACGTTATAAATAACTCTGACATAAAAAATGATATGATATTTTTGACCCGATTAAATTACGTATATAAAGGAATGTTACAATAAATATCCATTTTTTAAAATTAATTATATATTTCATTTAAATTTATACTAATATCCTTTTCACCCAACACATACTAGATCTCATTCGTAACAAAATTTCTTTCCCAAATTTTTTTATATCAATTCAAACATGGACATTCATTTTTGACAAAAAGAAAGTATTAGTTTGTTTCTTCCAAGATTTCAAATGCAAATAAGATTGATGAAGCTAAATAAGTCATGGACGAAAGCTTTCATGGTAGATTTTAAAGTTATAGTAACAAAATCAAATATATGGTAGGCACACTAACATATCATCATTTGAGTGCATCTTATATAAAGGAATAGATGTACATTTATGTCATACTACATTATCATAGTATAACATTTCTACATACGAAAAGACACATTTAGTTCATTCTTATCTAATCTCTGCAAATTTGTTAGTTGTGAGTAAGAATGATAAAAGACATTAATAATTTCTAAAAACTTTTACTGCCATTTTTGGCAAGTGACAGTAGGGTTCACTCGGATTGGGTTTTAAACGCATTAGGTAACCACTAGAAGACGAAAATTAAACGATTCAGGACCCCTATCAATTCTTCTTCACAAAGCTTTTTTGAGCTCTTGTTTCAAAGAGAAAATGGAGAATGAATCCAACAGCCCATACGATTACTTCTTCAATTTTTCTTTTTCCATTTATTTTCTACAATTTTACTAGTTTCTTGAAGCATATTAATGAAAATCTTCTCTGTGTTCGTGATCTTTGCTAAGTGAATGAAAAAAAAAAATTATATATATTGCAAAGGGTATATGCCGGGTGAGAGGTCTCGTTTCCCTGTCTTCTCTTGATGTATTAAAATACATTTAAATAAAAATACAAAGCAGAAAAGCCTCAAAAATAGCTATATAGAAAAACTGTAAATAGCTGGAGCCTTTGCAGGAACAAGGCCAAACCGCCTAACTCATTCTTGATTCAACACAACAAAGTATAAATCAACTACAAGATTTCTTGAATTCTCAGCGCAGACTCTGATCAATGGAGAACAATCGCAATGGCCCATCTGGTTCTACTCGCTCTAGAGATAAAGGGTAAGCCGATTTCTTTTTCCCTGCAGTACATTCTACTCGATTCTTCTTCCAGAACTTTAATGGCGTTTCTTGCTTGTTAAATGGCGGTTCTTGGTAAGAGGCTTTTCAATATTTGACAGTAAACAGCCGATGATAGAGGAAGAAATACCGGAGTCATCTGGGACTAAAGTGAATCCATTTTCTGAATTTGTCTATTCTGTTGAATCTACACTTTGGGGTGGGAATGAGAGGTATGCTGAGTTTAGGCAAATGCTGAATGAGCTGCGTAGCGGAAGGTATGTTTTTCACTCGGTCGATCTATTTCTCAAGTTTCTTGTTATGGTTATTCTCAATAGCTGCGTACTGACTTCTATAGCCCCGAAGGACTGTGGAATAGAAGCTTTTACAATGTTTGCGATTGCAACAAACATGATTCGAATCAGTAGTCTCCGATTACTCTTACCTTAATATACTGAGATTTTGAAAAAAAGTACATACATTTTGAGTAAACAACGTTCATGACTCTGACATGTAAGACTGGGTTAGCTATTAAATAGAATTGGATTAGGGCTACATAATTTAGCAGCACCAAATTGTCCCATAATTTATTGATAAAAGTAAAAAAATTATACATAAGAATCACAAAAAGAATCGATCAAAAGTTACAAAAATTAAAGTGGGTTAAAATGGACCGACAAAGTCAGGAAATTATGGCCATTGGATTTCCCCCAAGTTCAAATTTGGCTAGGAATGGTCGCATTCTTCAGCTGTACCAAATTGCAATGGTCCCAAACCCCATTGGACTAGATAGGCATTTCCTGGGTTTGCGCTTTGACTTGTTCTTTCGGGCTTCTTCTTGGTTACTTGGTATTTCAGGCACTCCACTCCAACTGGCAGAGCTCTTCTCCAATATTAATAACATTTAGAGATCTTTTAGTCTTTATATATAAATATATCATATTATAATAATTATATAAATATACTATGACAATAATAATTATATTTGACGGTTCGAATTAAAAAAAAAACTAAAGATAAGTACTAAAGTAGACTCTTTATGTGGAGAAAAAATAAAATGATATGATTGAATAATAATTATTTATACTATTATTAAATGACATATGAGAAGAGTCATTCCCACTCTAGCCATTGCATCTTGTCCCCACCATTTAGCCAATATGTCCAAAACGAGAGGGGGGAAAAAACGGTGATTGGAGCAGCACTGTTAAAGTCAAGAACTTACCTTTTGAAAACTTCATTAAGGTCACTGGGGTGTTCTATTCCTAGGTTTCCATCTATATTGACCTCTTCATAAGTTAACAATACTTACAAGTCCAAAATCCTTTCGCCCCAAGAAATATACCTGGGTTGTCCTAATCACATCCTTAGGAAATCTACAATTTCCACTTGCCGCCATGGTGGCAGGAATGGTTTGCAGTATCCTTTTTGGCATGATTTTGAAGAAGTTTTAAGATATATCCTGAAGCAATTTCCTTTTTATAGCTGCATTTCCCTTAAGGAAAGAAACTTCTTGTCCAAGCAGAAGAAAGAATTCGGTGGCCCTTTTCCATAGTTGCTTCTGTATCAAATACTTTGAGGCTGGAGGAAAAGCTCATAATTATTTATCCCTTGTGCAGAAACATAGTTGGGGCTAGGTCAAGGATAGAGGAAATACTCCAAGAGCACCAGGTGCTTCTCACTCAATTTAGGACACTTTTCCCTGGTGGCGAGGAACCACCACCTGATCTGGACAAAGAATATGAGAAAGCACTTCAGCTTGCAGACAAGGTCGAGGTACGGTTTATGCATGCACAAGATCAAATTAATAATCTTCTCAGAACAGGCTTCTGACTCTATTCAGTTGTTCAAATGATAGGAATATTTTGGGGACGATGAACTCGGTGATGTATTTCTCACAATCCTGACCACTTATTGGAGAGGCAACAAGAATCCTGCAGAGATGTACGATGAGGTTGTCACCATTTCTCACTTTATTGCCTTCCTTGTTTTGTGATTTAACTCCCAAACAAGTGAAAAGACAAATTCTAATTCACCATAGTCGTTAGATTTTTGTGTTCTTGTTTTTAGGTATCCCCTCAAGCAATGGCATGGAATGTTCAATGTCTTCTCTCCCGTCTGCCATGTGTTTTTATAGCATCTTGTACATTTTCTAGCTTAATTATTAGGTAGTACCTTACATCTATTGAAGAAAGAATCTAGATGTTGAGTAGTACTCCCTCCGACTAAAAATACATGTCAAACTAGAAACCTGTACAACGATTAAGAAAACTCTATCATTTATCGATTTTGAAAAAAAAAAAAATCCCTCTAAAATGACATGTAAAGCAAATTAATTAGAAGGTTTAATAGGATGATGATGATATGAAAAAAAAACAATAAATGTCTTTTACATATTTAAAATGACACGTAATTTAAACTATATAAAGCCTTCAGATGTGACACATATTTTCAATTGAATAGAGTAAACAATAAAGCTGGACCTAAACAATCAAAAAATGTTTATACCTGATCAGCAATTGGCATTAGTATCTTTAGTGTTCTTGTTTAAGGTTAATTACTTTTTGTTGCATGACTTGTCATATATTAATAAGGTAGGCTTCGGCCTTTTTGAAAAAAAAAAAAAAAGAACTTTTTGTTGCATGACTTATCATGTTCTTCTTTTCCTTCTTGAATCATTTCTGTTGCCATTTAACTTATATTCTTCCTTTTACAACCCCCTCTTTTTCTCACCCTATATTGTTGAAATCTTATATATGTTGCAGATGAAAGAACTCTTCAAAGACAACCCAGATCTGCTGCAGGAATTATTGACCTATTTACCTAGTATAGCAGCAGCAGGGAGCTCAAGGCCATAAATCCCATGCAAAAGCAAGAGCAGGATTCCATCAGATTGAAGCTGACTTGTTTCATTGTCTTTTGGCTTTTCGTAAACAGCGTTTTAGCTTTTTTTTTTTTTTTTTTAGATAAGGGAATAGACACACATCCAGGTCAGCAGTTATGGATACATATATGTTGTGAATGCATATACTTTAGCATTCATAGAGTTGAACAAAAATAGCTATAAATGCATGTTAATTTCTCTGCTAATCTTAAAGGAAAGATCTACAGTACACAGGCCGATGTAACATTGACAAGGTTACAATATCACCACTGCTCGTGTATAGTTTCATATTTTGGATTGATGTCATTCGCAGGTCATTTGAAACGTTTTGTTTGTGAAATCATACTCGGAGATCCACATTTGAATATTATTCCCTCCCTCCTTATTTATCTGTCACAATTAATTATTTCACATAATTTAAGAAAAATTAATTAATCTTTTAAATTCATACAATTTTGTTTATACATTTTAAAAGTACCCTTAAATTTAATATTATCCACAATTATTTTCTTACTTTATTTGCTCAACTCTCTCTTTAAAATTATTAAAATTTCATTTTTCAAAACTATTTAATATAAAGGTATAGCAATAAAATTAACACTAATGGCATATAAATTTTTTCAATGTGACAAATAAAAAGAGATACCAAAATTTTTCAATTGTGACAAATAAATAATGATGGAAGGAATATATATTTTTAGGCCATACTATGATCTCTTGATCTTCCAAATGTTATCCCACTATCTCTCAATTCAATTAAAGGCCAAATACAGTGCTGTAGCCAATGTTGTAGTTGAGACGACTTAAATTCGCAATATTCTGCTTGAACTGTCTTGTTCTTTTGCTCGAACTATTTTTGGCTTTTTGTGACATTGTTAACGCTATGTGTTATAACCTATGTTATTGGGCTATTAGCTATTTTTCTATTTAAATTTTTTTAATTTTATATGCACCTAAATTTGTATTTGAGATGAATTGTATGTCGCAGCACAACTAATATAATACTCTATTTATTTCAAAATAAATGTTTATTTAGCCATTTATACACAAATTAAGGGCGTTAAAAATAATAATATTTTTAATATAAAACTTTAACTATAATCCCAATAAATATTCTTTTATCTTTCAAAATTAATTACTCTTATCTCTACACCTCTCTTTGTAACAAACAATATTTTCATACATCATTTTCATGCATAAATATACGGGTGAAATAATATTTAAATGCATGACATTCAAGAAATATGTATTAAGTATTTATGTGAATAAATCTCGCGACTAGTTTTTGTAGCAATTATTTATGGGTGAAATATTTGCATGGGAAATTTGTGTGAACCTATGTGATTATATTGTGATGCTAATTAGTGATTAATTTTATATTTAGAATAAATAATTTGTATGTGTATGAGTTTTATGAGAGAAGATAACATTATTAATTAAATATTTTGGGGAGCAAAATGATATTTCTCACA
Organism: Voacanga thouarsii; assembly: GCA_026120185.1. NCBI lineage: Eukaryota > Viridiplantae > Streptophyta > Magnoliopsida > Gentianales > Apocynaceae > Voacanga > Voacanga thouarsii. The sequence goes on from JANUWF010001825.1 coordinate 1,987,875, forward strand.
AATACGATTTCAAATATTTTAGGAGTGAATTATAATTTTATATTCTTCAAAGAGTAAATAAATATTTTTTTAATATGTGGTACCTATCTTGTAATTAAGGTAAGATGTAACACCCCTCCTTTACACACACACATATTAGAATTACATGGGTGTATTATCATTTTGGAATTTTTTTTTTGTGAATATATTAGGAGGGAATATTTGAAAATTTTGTAAGAGTTTATATATTTGAGTAAAAATTTCTTGACTACTTTTTATATTCTTTATTTTTAAATGAAATATTTGAGTAGGAAATTTGTATATACTTATATGAATATTATGCGGTACTTATCTATGACCAATTTTATGTCTTGAATAGAAAATTAATTATTATTATTATTAAGTGATTATTACCTTTATTTATTGAATATCATTGTTTTTGGGGTTAATATAGAAAATCGATTTTGTTGAGGACCCAATGTTGATTCTTATTAAATAAAAGTCCTATTTCACTATTTTAATTATTTTAAATTTTTTACCCTATTTATTAAATGACTAGGATTTATTTTATTTTACAAGTTCTTTTATTGATGCAAAAGTAATTTTAATATCGTATTTATTTTTATACCAAATTAATTTCTTTTGTTATTTATTTCATCCCAATAAATCCTAGAAGCTCTAAAAATGTTAAATGACTATCATATCCTTTTTAATATCTGTCCAATCTCAACCATTGATGTATTTTATTCTTAACCATTGATTTTAATAGAGTTTTAGCATTAAGACAACTTTTAAACATCATTTAATTAATCTAACTCATTCTTTATTTAAACAAAACACTTATTCACCAAATAAAACTCCAAACATCATATTTCACTCCTCATTTCACACACCACACACACACTAACACACACTACAAGGTGTTCTTACTATTTCTCTCCTCTCTCTTCATCTCTTTATTTTCTCTCATGAACACTTATAACCCTAATTTAAGAACACTCAATTGGAGGCCTTTAAACTCAATAATTTCAAGTATTCAAACTAATTTTATAAGAAGGTAACATATATCAGCTTATTTTCTTTATATTTCATATTTATCGGTGAAGTCCATGTTGGACAAATTTAGGGTTTTGTGTACAACTTGATTTTGATGATTGTGATGATGAAAGATTGCTAAAATATTAATTTTAACATGTAGTAATGGTGTTTGGTTATTGAATTTGGATGGTTTGATGTGTTTGGAAGGAAATTTGATGATCAAAATTGGGTTTGGAGGTTGATTTGTATAACACCCCACTACTACGTACCCTAAAAGGGCGGGGATGTCGCCCCGTCCCGTAGGACAAGGGGTCTTTAAAATGAGGTATAAATATAAAGGCGACCTCAAAAGAATCAACTTAGATAAATAAAGAAAAACTCTTATTACATCCGGCTCAAATTGGAGCAATGCGAAATAAAATAAATATCTTTCAGAAGCTTAAACAACAATTGTCTCTTAGAGCACAATGGAACAAAAAGACCAAAAGCTTCAACTATCACATGCCCCGCTGACTCAGCACAATCTATCTCTTGAAAACATGATATAAAATAGTATGAGATTAAATCTCAGTAAGTCCTGTGTGTGCACATGGTGTTTTAAACAGTACGTATATGCATAGTGTAAAACATTTGTAGAAACATTTGGCAAGTCATAAATAATCTCTTTTCGCAATGAGTGGGTTTTCTCATAATCACGCTTTATACAAAATAAATCATCCACTCGAGTCAACAGTCATGTCACCACACTTTGGGCTCCATGAGAACAAAATGGTCAAGGTGCCACACTTTGTGTACCGAGACAGGATCAGATTACCACACGTTGGGCGTTCTGATCAAGGTGAGTGTACAGCTCACCGGGTGAGATACTCCTCCTTCTCTATACCCAACAAAACCATCCGGGTGTCCATGCCGAGAAAATAAACAATACCTTTTAGGTACAAGTGCTAGCTCGGACCGGCCTGACCAACCAATACTGTCACCTTTTCAAGCAGAGCTTATCTTCTGAAGGTGGCCTTCTACCAGAAGACTTACTCAAGCTCTCCAAGACTAGTATTGTTAGCTTACCCTTATTGAGTACTCAACGAACATATCCGTTAATTCCTGATTCACAATATTTCCAAACCTTGGCTTTGTACAACGTGATTTTTCTCTAAAAGAGTTTTTCTAAAAATTTAGGAAAAGAATAGTTTTCTTGATAAAATCGTTAGTTTGACAAAACCGTTTAAAGAATAAATATCCACGTTTACAACCCAAGCAAGCATAGCTCACAATAGCTTTACAAAGCTTTACAACATAGACTTGCCATCACAACAGTTAACAAAAGAGTTTATGCAAGACTTACCATCACAACATTTAACAAAAGAACATTTAACAAAAGAGTTTATGCAAGGACTTACCATCACAACATTTAACAAAATAGTTTATGCAAGGACTTACTTGATATGCCTCAGATAAACAAAACAAAATCACAGCTTGCTTCCTTCAAATACCCTCCTGATCTAGAATCACATAATATCATAATCAATATCTCAATCGATTCAAACATGCATTAAACTCATTTATTCCCATAACAAATCACGATCCATTATCTAACTTCAAATAAATCATCTAATCCTCAAAGTACATACACTATGATCATATATCCATCAAAGACATGAATAATATGTCAAAAAGGTCTCGACTTGACCATTACAACTCATATCCATCATCCACTATATTAAACCTTAATTTTGACATCAAGGGTAAGTATTCCCTTACCTTGCAACAATCGGGTTAGCAAGATCTCAATGCTCCTATGGTGATCGTCCCGAGTTCGCTTGATTGGAAGAGAAAAGCTACCTTCTTTCCTTCCTTTTGACCGAAAATAAATAGAAGGGATGAAATTAGCCTTTAGGTGGCGTGATTCAAGGGAAGAAAAGGAGAAGAATTGATGGAAGAAAGGAATTAAGAGGTTGAGATGGTTTTTGCTTACCTTAGAAGGTGATCGGTTTTTGCTAGGTATTGCTCTTAAGATTTTCGAAAATTGTTGTGGAGTTCTTGCTGGAATTTTTCGTGTAGAATAGAGAGGGTAGTCGGCTACTATTCTTTAGGGTTAAAGAAGATTGGTTTAGGATTAGATGATGGTGTTTAAAAAGACTCCTAATGGCTTTAGGTTTCTTCGACAGCAAGGGCGAAAATTGCAGCTTATGGTGTGCCTTCTTGCTGCCGACTTTGGGAGGGTTTAAGGGAGAAAATATTCTATAATTTGCTTCTTTGTACTGGCCAAAATATTGCTCAAGGGAAGGGATGAATGTATTCAGAATTTTGGGCCAAACAAAGAAGAGTTTGAGAAGGTTTGAAGAGCTGAAATTTCTGTGCTCGTGCAGTGGTTTTGATGTACGAAATTGCTGAACAATAAGAGGAGAAATTCTGGTCTGTTGTAACTGTGTTTCTGCAGCAATTTTCAGAGAAAATATGAGGGCTTTAGGCGCAGAAAATTGGCTTGATCAACTGAGGATTTTGGTGTGTTTTGGTGTGCAGAATTTCGGTTTGTGTAGGAGTGCAAGCTGGCCGAAATTCCTGTGCAAGGCTGGCCGAAAATTTGTAGTGGAGATAAAAATCTGATTTTGTGTAGCTAAGGTAATCTGAATTTATGAGGAGTGTTCTAAATATTTTGAGCTAGGGTTTGGAGAGTTGGATTGCACCTAGAAGTGCTGGAATTTTCGGACAGCTTGTGCTTGCACAAGGCTGCCAAATTTCAGCTAGGAAAAGGTAGCAAAACCTAGTTAAATTAAGATTGAAATAAAATCTGATTTGCTAAAGGATTTAGGATAAGATTTCCTAACTTTGGAAGAGTTTGAGTTGAGCTAAAATTCCTTCAAGAAGTGGCGGCACTAGCTGGAAAATTTTCCATATTTTTAGCCAAAGTTCTAGGTTTAAAATCAACAAGGTTTCCTACTAGAAGAATGACTCTTTAATTCCAACTATCTATTGCAAGCTCTAGCAAGTTGAAATCAAACTAAAATTGTAATTATTCAGCTAGAGTTTTCGAAAATCCAAGGGAATAAAAGCTGAAAATACAAGTGAACTTTATTTACATCAAAGCCCTTGATTTTAGGAAATAAATATGGAGACTTATTTCCTAAGAATAATGGTACTAAAATTTCTCTAGGATATCTAGATCCTTTTCGACCAAGATATGAAAAAGTCTAAGGAAATGAACTTTCAAGAAGAGAAACTAAGATTCACAAAAGGTAGGATTCGAACTCGGGTCACCAAAGGAAATCACCAACCTCCCGCTATTCCAAAGCTACTCCACATTAATAATTCTCTAAGAAATTCTTTCCACCCTATTCTCATCCTTCCATATCCTCGACCATACCTCACTTAACCAAATCTTTAACAACACCATTATTTCACACCAATCAATTCAAATGCAAGGACAACTTTAGAATTCACATATATCCATGCAAAAATAATTTTAAGCTACCATGAAAAATGCAAAATGCTATACAATGCATGACTTTTCCCTATAGTCAAAGGTGGTTTTGGGCGGGATATTACAATTTGTATGCAAAATTTGTTGATTTCGTAATTTTGTAAGACTAATCCTGAAAATATACTTTGAAGATTTTGATTTAGTTTGATTCAATCAGATTCTTCTTGCTTTAAGAGTAATATTTCTTTGGAATCATACAATTTGAACTTATGGTTAATTTTATATGAACTTATCCTATTCAGTTTTTCACCAAGGCTAGTTTCCTTTGAATTTCAACCTTCGATTGAACCCTTTTCCTTTTTAATTTGGATATGATATTTTAACACAATAAATGCTTATGTCTTAGGAGTATTTATGGAATGATCTAATTTGGACTTGTATTTTATTTTTAATGATTTTCGGAAAAATACTTCCTGAACAAGTTTGCAAGTTACTATTTCTTTAAGCTATTAATTAATATGGTTAGACACCTTAGATTTTTTTGAAGTTTTACCCGTATATTCCTCTCTTGTTGAAGTTATATTCTGTATAGTTTCATTGGATTTCAAGTAGATTTAATTGGTGATATAATTAACTCAAATTGTGTCCTATTTTGCGCTATTTCGTCTAATTTACTGATTTGAATATGTGTTAGGAAAGTTATAATTTCACTTTGAATTTCTAATTGTATCAACATAACATAATTTTATATTGATATAAGGGTGATATATAATACTTGATGATGCACCTTAATGTTCGTTTATGTTTGCTAAAAGAATGAAACCATTGAATGCATGAAACATTATTTGAGGTAGACTATTATAATAATTGCATATCCTATTTGCAAAACCTTATTATTTAGCTATATTTGTTACATCATATTAACATGAAATGACCTTATATTGATGTAAGATATGTAAGTACTAATTGATGTGATGTTGTAGTTGTGTGCTTAATGAATTTTAACTACTAGTTCCTATGCACCTACTAGTTATATAAGTGATCATTAGGTAGCACGAAAATCAACTTATAGCCTTAAATAATAATTTAATTTCCTATAGTGCTGTGTCTAATTACATACTAAATTTATATATATTGTGATTGAAACTTGATGCATATGATTATGATTTTAGGATGATTAAAGACTATTATTAAGATGACTAAGCTTGATATAGAGGACTATATATTGTGACTTAATTTAAAAAAATAGAGGACGGACATGGAACATCCGAGCTGTATACACTACAAGAAAAATCGTTATTAGCAAGGAAATTTGTGACGGTTACTTAGCAGTCGCTAATTTGTGACAAAATAGTAATGGCAAGCAAAATTTTCAATTTAAATTTATTTTTTTTTAAATTTGTCAATTAGTCGTCGCTAATTAACGAGAGTTTATCAAACGTCGCTAATCTATCGCTAATTAACAAAAGATTAGTTGTGGCATATGTAATTAAACACCAATAATAAAAGAATCATTCAAATACCATCACTAATCTGTTGCTAATTAGCGAGGGATTATCGACGATCGATAATCCCTCGCTAATTAGGGAGAGATTAGCTATGGTATGTGTGATTATACATTAATACTAAATAATTGTTAAAATATCGTCGCTAATCCGTCGATAATTAGCAATGGATTATCACCCCTCGCTAATTAGCGAGGAATTAGCGATGAAAAATTGGGCCGTCACAAATCTGTCGCTAATATATAAAAAAAATATACTATTTAATTAATATACAGAACAAAAAATCACAAAAATATCAATAGCCTAGTGGTGGAGCACGTGCTCCTCCACAATAAGAAAGCGGGTTCGAGCTCTGTGTCCAACATAATCTCATAAAATTATCCGATTGATCGGGTTAGCTGCCAAATCGAACCGGTTAGGTCAGGTCGGCTGCTAATTAATTTTTTTAAAAAAATTAAATTTGTTTGCTGTCGCTAATCTGTCGCTAAATTTAGCGACAGCCTTAATTACAAACTTAATTATAAATATCATTAATTAAATAGCCGTAGCTAAAATTCATCGCAAATAAGCGACGGATTTTAGTTCCGTCGCTAGTTTTGCGATGCCATTTGTAACGACGGTCAATATATGTCGCTAATCCATCACTAAAGTCGATTAGCAATAGATTTGACCATCGCTAAATTATTTTTCTCTTATAGTGATACCACTCTGATGGTAGGACCGATCATCCTATTCGAGCTGGATAGCCATTTATTATGATGAATGGATTACATATCCTATTCGAGTTGGATAGCAATTTGTTATGGTTGAAGAGTTATAAATCCTATTCGAGCAATTGTGACCAATTTTGTCGATAGGACGAGATTCTATTGGTGTTTGATTTGAGATCGCAAATGCGTAAATTTGAATTTTGATGTGCGATATTTAAAACACAATTTCGAAAATGTATATTGTTATATATGATCATAAGAAATGGTCATGATAGTAAGCTCAATATGGATGATGTGTAAATACGATTAAATGTTATTGATGAGAAATAATTTCTTTTCTGAAGATATTGAAATGATATAGACCTTTCATATATTATTCAGTGTGTTGAGAATATAACAAGTTGTAAAATCATATATATTTTTGGAACAACAACTCGTGCATCATAAAAATATTGTTCCTCAGAAATTTCTCACAAAGCACACACGGAATTTATTGAGATTATATCTTACACCTTTTAATTCATGTTTTTAGGGAATTATGTTAGAGGAATATGGAGAATTCTGTAGTTGTCACCTTTGATCTCGATGTATCAAATATTATTTTCTTTTATGATTATTGTCTTGAAGAATGATATAATTAAAGTACTTTGAAATGTTATTAAATTATTTGGAATTGATGTACTATTCGAAGCCTTATAAGGTTTTATTCAGTTTGCCTTTAAGTCCCGATTGTTTATTTATTTAGTTCGTTATAAAAACCTCTTATTTCTACTCGATAGGGTGATCTCCGCAGTCATTTGGGCCCTATGATTATGGGGTGTTACACTTTTTGTCTCCCACCTACATTATATTAAATGAGGGGTACGGTAGGGAAGCATTAATGATTAATACATTAAAAAATGTAAACAAACATCTATTTTGAAACAAAACAAAAAGTTAAATGAACAGTTATTTTGAAACGAATAGAATATATTTTAAGGAAATGAAACTTCAAAAGTTTAGACCAAGCCATTTGTATTTTGAAAAAATAACTGTTTTAGACTTACTATTTTTTTTTTTTTTTTATGTTAGTCCAATTCCTTTGAGAATGATATCAAATGATTTCTACAGCTAAGAATTTTAGTTTAGAATCTCTTGTGTGAATATTTTGATTTAAATATTATTTTGTTAGAAAATTTCCATTTTTGAAAAGTTCAATTATGAAAAAAAAAATCAAAGTATATGAACTTCATAAAACTTATTGGCAGTTTAATTTACTATTAGAACTTTCAATTTGCCCTAAATTGATTTATTTTATACATTAAAGTAGTAATGTCAAATTATAAATTTCTAAAACTTGGGGTCTTTTTACAAATATTTTTCTCATTCTTTTAAACCTTCCTGATTTGCTACAGCCAACACCCCTTCCCATTTCCTTTCTTCAGTTTCCTCTCCAAACACTCCCCAAAGGCACTAAATAAGGCGCCATTTTCTACGGGAATTCAACTTATTTTCAAGGGAGCATTTCTCTACTATCTAAACTTCAAAAGTTAAAAAAAATACACTCCCTTTCCTCTCTTGGCCAAAACTCTTTGGTCCTCTCCTTATTGAATTTTGCTTCCTTTGTTTTGATATTGTGGTGACGTTTATTGAATTAATATTAATTATTTATGATAATTAAACATTTCTCATGGTTAATTTCTATGGTTCTTAGGTTACTATTTTGGATAAAATTAGGGTAAATCTAGGCTAAAATTGGGATTTTCTATTATGGAATGGAATTGGAAACCAAAGTCACTTATTTGATACCTTAGATTACATTAGCTACGATTAATTGAATACTGGATATTGAAAATTTTATAGGAGGAAGTTTAGAGACATTTAGGGAAAGTGAGAATTTGATGTAGCAAGATTGAATTGATGATGAATTATTGATTTTGGCATTAATAATAATAGATAATAGATAAAGTTTGAGCTATGGAAAGTTTTGGATATGTTAGTGATGAACTAATCTAGTGTAAGTACCTTAAGGGTACTTTGGGTATTTAACATGGAAAGGTAATGAATATTATAAGATTGTACTATGTTGAGTACTGTAGAAGTGCTTGATAGGAATTGAATTCATTTGGACCTCTCTTCTTTAGGAATTTTAGGAGATCCTTAAAAAGGTGCAATGAGAAATACTAACAAACAAGTAAGATATTTTGAAGGTGATTAAGGATTAAATTCTGAATCACATATATATGATTACAGAAGATTTTGAAGTTGGAAATGCTGTAAGGATTGAAATTAAACAAAAAGTACTTAAACTAAAATGAGATCTTTTGGAGGGATATGATAGTTTTTTGGACCCATTTCTTTCCTTGAAATAATGGTCGAAGATTATAGATAACTTAATGGTAGAATCTTACACACTATCGTTTTTATAAAATTATCAAAATACCCCTAATTTTAATATTGTAACTAGGGTATAGAAATTGAATAACTAAATTTAGAAATTTATACAAATGTATTAATTTATATTAAAAGTAAATCCTGAGATGTGATGGAGGCACATTTCTCAATGCTTAATTAAGGAGTCAATTAAGAGCATTGCTTTCTGGGATTGAGGTACGTTCTCATGCCTTTCTGAATAATTTATTGGATGTAAACTCATATAGTTATTATAAAAAATAAATGTTTGCGAAAGTCAAGGCATACTTTGAAAGATGTTGACTTTTTAGTGTGATGTTGGAAAGAAAATTACATATTCCCATTTTGATAGATGAGATATGATTGGAAATATGGATAAACAACAACAACAACAACAACAACAACAAAATTAAGAGTTAGTCTCATATAAGTTGGGATCGGTTACATAAACTAATATAAGATCACGTGTAGTTATCTATATAAATTCTCTCCTTCCACTTCTTTTTATCTACTGTCATACTCTCATCTAAATCCAATAGAAATATTTCTCTCATAATCACCTCCATCTATATCTTCTTAGGCTTACCTCTACCTCTATGCAACCTATCTTGCCTCCATTCCTCAATTCTCCTAATAAGAGTATCTCTCGATTTTCTCTATATATGTCCAAACTATCGCAAGTAATTTTCTTTCATCTTATCTTCAATGAATACAATTTTCTCTGTATATATAGGAACACATAATAGAGAACTGTATGCGATTTTCAGGTATCCTTTTGGAGAGGTGTGTGCGATCTCCATTAGTTTTACGTATATTATGGATATGAAAATATGCTTTTAGAACTGATATGTGATTTGAAAACTCACTTTATTGATAAACTATGTATGAGAATTTTCGTTTTTTTTTTTCCCAAAACTTGTTTTGAACATTTTGTGAAGAAAAATTCATGCATCATTAAAATGAGTTGAAATGCCATGTGCACACACAAAACTCTCAGAGATTTTATCTTACACATCTTTCCATCAAGATTTCCACTTGGTGCACTAATTCGAAGAGTTAAGGTGGAAGGATTTTTATCCTATTATATTTATGGATGTTTATGTCTCATCGAGAATATTTAGTACAATTGTGGTTGCATCTATATTGATCTTTATCTTTTGAATGACTGTATCTTGTGTCATTATTCTAATTTAGAAGACTTGATATTTTCTTTAGTTATGGTCCTAGGGTGTGCTAGAGAAACTAGTCGTTTTATTTTGGAAGGATAGTTTATCTACGGATTTAAATGTTTATGGATAAGTATCCTTGATCTTGTTTAAATTACTTATGTTATAAGACCTACTAATGCTATAAGACCCCTGATCGAAAGGCGGGATGACATTTCCACAATGCATAGTGTATGATACTGGTTGTTACAATGTATATATGTTTAATAAATCAATTCAAAATCAATGCACCAAGCATTTTCTAAAATTGGTATTTATTTTCTCCGAGACAAGATTCATCTTGGTCTTGTTCGAATTCTTCATGTTCCATCATTGTTTCAATATGCTAACATCTTCACCAAAGGATTTTCACCTTTACTTTCCTTGACTTCGAGACCAGTTTGAGTATCCTCCCTACTCTCACTCTGACTTCGAAAGTCTGTTAGAATATATCTTTTTGATATAAGATTATCCCGTATATATATTTGTTGATGTCAACTTTGCCGAGCCGACACAACGGTTAATTTGAGTCGATGCCGATTTGATAAATTGGGACAAGCCGATGAAGTCAACATTTCGAGTAGCCGATGGTCATGGTCAACATCGGCACTACGGGACCGATAAGAAGGAAAACAGATTCCTGATCTTTCGGCGCAAGTATTTTGCACGACCGTTGGGAGCATCTTTGGCCGGAAGAAACTCCACGATTTGCTAAGGGCTCGTTTGCAGCAAGTATAAAATGGGAGCAGTGCCCAAAATAAAAAAAAATAAGAATCCATCATCCAACAACGTTCAACTTCAATTTCTTTTACTTCATCGTCATTTATAGCTTTTTAGTTTAGAATCTCATTTCCTTATAGCTTTCTTACTGCTTTGTTTTAGCTTTTTCTCTACCGTTTTGTTTACAACTTTTCTTTACAGCTTCTTGTTTGTCTTGTTTCAATATCAGACGTTTTCTGTACTTTTCTTTAAACAAGTTAATACAAGTATCATTCTATTCTCCCAGAAAGGTCCTTCCGTTGAGCATTCTCAACTAACTTTCTTGAACCCTTTCTATAGTAAATTCAAGGAACCCGGTCCCTAATTCAAAAAAGATCTGATACCATTTTCTGTTTCACCATATCGGATCATTTGTGTTTATCGGATATGAAGCCGATCCATGTTTGCATCAGCTCCCTATTTTAACAACAACGCAGATTGGCACGCCCAGTGAGACCAGAGGTCAGTATTCGCATGCTATTGCGGTCAGGACGAACAATGGCAAACAATTCAAAGCAACCACAGGTACCGCAGACATCCGAGCAACCCCCAGTCCGTGCTCTCCAGGGAGTCTTTGATCCTTCGATCACTACTACCAGCTGTACTCAGGGTACTTCTGTGGAGTATGGAGGTCAATCCTCACCCCCACCACCGGTGTCTTAGTCGATATCCACCTCATTAACTGCTATTCGATATACTATGGAACAATGTACTGGCGAGCTCTCATAGGGGCTTATTCCACAGTTCGCTACTATTTTTCGACCACTGCTTCAGAATGAGCTCCAACAATTTGCACAGAGGCAAAATTCACAAACCTTTGCTCGGCCATAAGGTTACCATGCTTAAGGGACAAACACGGCCCCTGCATACCCCATGCCATCGGCTGATGGTGCACCCTCTCATGGCTCAGTGCACCTCTTGCGAAGAGAAATGAGCTTCCCTACTACCAAAGGGCATCAAGTTCCAGGAGTGGTGGCTCAAAACATGGTGCCAGCAGAAATGTTTCCAGGCAGAAGTCTGGTCCCAATAATAGGGTTACCATCGACTTATGAAGCTAGGCCAAACCTTGTTAGGGAAAACATGCTGCCTTTGGGGGCAGACGAGTTACTATGTTCCTTACCCTCCCTTATATCCGGTAATTACAGCAGCTAACCCAGGGTAGGGAATTGGAAGTACTGAGCCGTCCACAAGGCAAGGTCCCCGACTTGTCATGCAAAGTCCTTCACCTCAGTTTCAACAGCCATACCAGCCGACGGATATGGTAACGAAAACATTCCGACGGCAGTCATGGGATCGGCTGGTATATCAAAAACCTTACCCTGAATGGGTGGATTCCATAGCAGTGCTCCCTTGAGGCTATAAGCTGCCGGAGTTTTCAACATTTTCTGGTGAAGATAATAAGTCCACCATAGAATACATCGGAAGATTCACAACACAATGCGGTGAGTTGGGAAACAATGAATGGCATAAGTTATAACTGTTTTCATTATCCTTGACAAGAGCAGCATTCACATAGTATGCCAATCTAGTTCCTAATTCTGTATACTCCTGGGCTGACATGGAAATAATGTTTCACCAACGTTTCTTTAAATCGGTACCGGAAGTTTCCATCGCGAACCTTCTGGCAATAAAGCAAAAGGGATCAGAAGATGTTGCGGATTTTATTGAGCATTTCCAGCAAGCTAAGTCCAAATGTACAACCCAATTGCCTGAAACAGAATGTGCGAGGATTGCTATTAGCAGGATGCATCCGCAACTCAAAAAACATCTCATTCTCCAAGACTTCTCGGATTTATTCCGACTGTTATCTCACGCTGTCAGAATAGAAAAGATGATCAAGGAGAAAGAGAAGAGGCGTTCCGTCAAATTTTCTCATGGCTAGATAATGATATCCATCATAGACGACACTAATGAGGAAGACGGAGAGCAGGCTATAGAGGTAATGGTAGCAGAATTGGTAAAAGACGCATCCTATACGTGTCCTCACTTGAAGCCCGGCAAAGGAAATGAGGAAATTGCCACATCAGTACCTTCCTATTTGTTTGACGTCTCAAAAGCTGAACAAATCTTTGACCAACTAGTGGTAGATAAGCAGATTCGCCTGGCTTATGGACACAAGGTCCCCAGCCAGGAAGAGTTGAAAGGAAAAGGTACTGTAAATGGTATAACTCTTTCTCGCATAGCACTAACAGTTGTATTGTTTTCAGAAACATCATTCAGAAGGCTATCCAGGACGGAAGATTGAAGTTTGCAGACAAAAGGAAGAGACTTTGGTAGACACGGATCCATTCCCGTTAGCCGACGCACACATGCTGCAAACAATATGTGGGAAATAGGAAGAACATACAGGAAACAACAAGCCTGGGGGGATAGAACAGGCATTCCAGAGATTGGATGGTAAACCGTCAGTATTTACCCGTTTATCTCCTCCCTCTTTTGTAGCACATTTTCACGGCAAAGAAGGGAAACTAACAATGCAGGTACCCCAAAAGGAGATATTTCTGCCTGGCCTCTGTTCCCGACCATCAAAGTCCCAAAAAGACGAGAGTAGCAGAAGCGGGCACAAAAAAGGCGGCTGGTTGATGCCTGGGAGGAAGAACAACAAGTCCCTGATAATAGCCAAAATATGCTCAGCATATTGCCATCAAGTTTCCGAGCCACCTCTCGTCAAGAATCCACGGAAAATGATTTTCATGCGGAAGAAAGAGCAGCAATAGAACTGGTGGATGTCCAAATTCCCCCAGAGGGGATGCTCTTTCCCATTTCAACAGCTCAAAATGTTAACCACCTCAGGCCCCTGTACATCAAAGCACATGTCAATGGCAAGCCACTTACTCGAGTTTTTGTTGATGGTGGAGCTGTCTTAAACATAATGCCTTTCTCCACCTTGAAACGGCTGGGTAAAGATAAGTTAGATTTGGCCCATACTGATGTACAGATGGTTAATTTCACTGGAGAGGCAGCTGCGGCCGAAGGCGTTATCACTTGTGAAGTCACAGTCGGGTCCAAAACCAGTAAAATGGTCTTTTTTATAATTGATGCGAAGCCAGCTTATTCTGTTTTATTGGGCAGGGATTGGATTCATGTAAACCGGTGTGTACCGTCTACTTTACACCAGATGATGCTGATTTGGGATAGAGAACGGGTAGAGCAAATCCCAGCCAATCCTAATTCGTTTTCAGCTGAAATCCACATGAACGAAGCTCTGTTTTATCATCCGACCTTCAATCCAAGCCACTATGCCAAGCTAACGATGGCCCATTACTTTATCACCACTGAGAAACCAGGTAGCCTATGACCGGAAGATCCAAAGGTCCGACGAGCTCTTGGCTTCGTTGCTCAAGATCTGTTAATAGAAGTAAACATAGGAGAAGCGGGGGAAAATAGAACAGCCAAGGTAAGTTTACATTTGACCATCGAGCAAAGGGAGAAGACAACTTGTCTGATCCGCAGGTACAAAGATTACTTTGCGTGGGACTATCATGAGAAGCCCAGTTTGGACCGAAGTATTGTGGAACATCGCCTACCTATGAAAGAAGGCTTTAAGCCCCATAAAAAATCGGCAAGACGTTTTAATCCTGCATTACTACCCAGGATCAAGGAGGAGTTAGAAAGGTTACTCCGATGTGGGTTCATCCGTACGTGCCAGTATGTAGAATGGATATCTAACATTATGCCGGACATTAAGAAGAACGGTCAACTACGGGTCTGCATAGACTTCAGAAACGTGAACTTGGCCACTCCAAAGGATGAGTATACTATGCCAATGGCAGATATGTTAGTAGATTCTTCTGCTGGTAACCAGTTTTTTAGCTTCATGGATAGTTATTCAGGGTATAACCAGATATTCATAACTGAAGAAGATACACACAAAACGATATTCCGTTGCCCGGGGTCTATCGGCTTATTCGAATGGGTAATTATGCCATTTGGTTTGAAGAACGCTGGGGCCACCTTTCAACGGGCCATGAATCTCATCTTCTACGACCTTATCGGTAGCACCATGGAAGTCTACATACACGACTTGGTCGTAAAATCCCCCATGTTTCTACAACACTTAGTTGATCTGGAACAAGCGTTTCTTCGGATGCGTCAGCACCACTTGAAGATCAACCCGGCTAAGTGTGCCTTTGGAGTTACAGCTGGAAATTTCCTTGGGTTTTTAGTACACCAGAGGGGGATTGAGATAGATTAGAATAAGGCCCAGGATATTCTACAAGCAAGACCGCCTCAGACGAAGAAAGAACTACGAAGTTTCTTAGGAAAGATCAAATTTTTACGGCATTTTTTGGCAAACGCTGCAGGTAAGCAGAAGGTATTTTCTTCTTTGTTACGGTTAAAGTTGTCTCAAGAATTTATCTGGCAGCCTGAGCACCATGTAGAATTTGATCAAATCAAGATAGCCTTATCACATCCACCGGTGTTAGCTCATCCGCATGACCAGTCTCCCATGAAGTTATATATCTCAGCTGCGGAAGGATCTATCGGTAGTTTATTGGCTCAGAATGACCAGCAAGGGATAGAAAGAGTAGTATACTACCTTAGCCGAAATCTATCGGATACGGAGACCAGGTACACCCCTATTGAAAAGCTATGCTTATCTCTTCACTATGCATGCACAAAGCTAAAGCATTACTTGTTATTTAGGGAGGTATATATCCTATGTAAGGTGGATTTAATCAAACTCTTGTTGAATCGCCCTTTACTGAATGGGCAGCTTATGAAATGGGCGGTCAAATTACATACTTTTTCTCTAACTTATGTGCCACTGAAGGCTGTGACAGGACAAGTTGTTGTAGATTTTTTAGCTGAACATCCTTCTCTGGAGATACCACAAATGGATAGGGACAAGCCGCAGAAGTACGCTTCTTTGAAACCATGGGTTTTGCAATTTGATGGCTCAAGTACCTAACAGAAGGCTGGTTTTTGAATCTCCGAATGGACAACAGGGTAAGGTCCACTTTGAGCTAAAGAAGGGGACAACTAATAATCAAGCGGAATATGATGCCCTTTTGTTAGGATTACGGATTCTAAAAGCACTAGAAGCTCAAGTAATCAGAATTTTAGGAGATTCTCAAGTAGTTATTCGACAAATAGTAGGGGATTATAAATGTGCTAACCTGTTACTGTCGAGTAAGTTACAGGAGGTAAAAGGGCTACTTCAGCATTTCCAGGAGGTCATTCTAGTTCATGTTCCCAGGACAGAAAACCAAAGTGCTAATGATTTAGCTCAGTTAGCTTTAGGTTTTAGGAAAGCAGTGATGTGCCAATAGATAACAGATACAGAGTATCAAGAAGATTGGCGACAGGAGATTGTTAATTATTTAAGAAACCCGACTGGACAAACATCTTGAGAGGTGAAACAAAAGGCCCTCAGCTTTACATTGGTAGGCAATAATTTGTTCCGGCGGAGTCACACTGGAATTCTTTTAAAGTGTCTCTCCAAAGAAGAAGCATTACGTGCTATGGTAGAGGTACACAAAGGTTTATGTGGAGCACATCAAGCGTGTCCAAAGCTGAAATGGACGCTTCAACGTCATGGTTTCTTTTGGCCATCCATGACTACAGATTATAATACTTATGCAATTGGCTATAAAGCTTGCCAAAAGCATAGCCCTTTATTGCACACTCCTTCCATGGAATTGCATCGATCATTAAGCCATAGCCTTTCCGTGGATGGGTCCTGGACATCATCGGAAAGATCTATCCACCTTCAGCAAAAAGGCACACATTCATATTGGTAGCAACGGATTACTTCACCAAGTGGGTAGAGGCACAACCATTGGCCAAAGTAACATAAACAGCAGTCATCAACTTTCTCCAGCAGAGCATTCTCTTCCGTTTTGGAATCCCAAAGACCATAACAACGGATCAAGGAATGGTATTTACAGGAGACCAAGTATGTAATTTCCTAGCACAGTTTAAAGTTAAGTTGCTCCACTATTCTCCCTATTATGCACAAGCCAACGGGCAAACAGAGACAACAAACAAAACCTTAATCGGCATGATCCGCAAGGCAGTAGAAGACAATCCAAGAAGATGGCATGAGACGTTACAGGAAGTGTTATGGGCCCATCGGAATGCTGCTAAAACTACAACCGGCTTTACTCCTTTTAGACTAACTTATGGGCAGGATGTTGTGTTACCTATTGAGATATCATTGCAATCAGCTTGGATAGCCTACCAGCATGGTCTAACGACTGAAGATTACCAGATAGCTTTGGCCCTGAGCTTAGACCAGGCTGAGATGGACTGTTGGGTTGCCTTGGAGAATATAAAACAACACAAGCAGAAGGTAGCAAGGGCGTACAATCGGAAAGTCCATAAAATAAGTTTTCAAAAAGGAGATATGGTGTGGAAGACTATCCTTCCCGTTGCACCAATGGATCCGAAGTACGGTAAGTGGTCTGCATCCTAGGAAGGTCCATTCTTAGTAACGTAGGTTTTTTATGGAGGAGCTTATCGCCTAATGACCCCCGATGGAAAGGAAGCAGGTAAAGCAATTAACGGTAAGTTTTTGAAACGGAACTATCTGACATTTTGGGAAGGGACTAGCGAGTAAAAAAAAAGAGAGAGAGAACAACTTCTTGAGCAAAAATTTTGTTCTAATATATTGAACTGATCACAAGAGGCCGATCAGATAGCCGTAAATGTCATTACAAGAGAAATCAGTTATCATCGGAAGGGGTAGGGGGTAATAGTGTAAGGAACAATCACCAGCCGATCTGGATCTTCTGACTTGACAAACGCTTAACTAGATGTCATGGCAGCTTCCGTTGGCTGCGGATCAGGAACTGGGAGCTCTTCTTCAGCCATCTCAGCCTCCATTTCTGTTCCTCTTTCAGGAAGCAGAGCCATCTCGTCAGTGGACATCTCTGGAACGCTTGTTTCGGCTGTTGAAGGGGTCGTTTCTTCAGTTTGAGTCCCGGAAGGGCCTGCTTCGTCGGCAGTCAAAGGATGTAGAACCTTGTTCAGTTCAGCCACAAAGCAGTCCCACCCAGACTTCATCTCAGTCAGGAGGGCAGTAGAGTTGGATAGTTCAGATTCGAGCAGTTCCTCTTCTGCTTCCAGCATTAGCCGTTCGTCATTATGCTGAAAAAGGGAGTCGTCAATGGCTTTGACTGTTTCCTAAAGCATTTTCTCTTATTCAAGCCGTTACTCCAAGGCCTTTATCTCAGAGGTAAGTTCTTCCTAGAATTCAGATATTTGACGTTCGAGCCGTTCAATTTTCCCTTTCCCCTCCGCAATATCAGTTCACAGAAGCGTAAGATGACCCATGAATTCCAGGCGATCTTTTTCTGCAAATGCTGCGTTTTCTCGATGCAGCTTCAAAAGCTCTAACTAGTTGTGCGTTCATCCCGACAGCGTTGCATGTCAAATAAGAAGCGACCGGTGAAGCGTATTTGCCCCAGGCATCCAATTGCCAAGTCCCGAAATGTAGAGGGCATGTCGGGGTCGGCTGATTGAACAATCCACAGAAGGGCGTGGCTCACATTATCCAGAGTGGACCTCTCAGTAGGTAAGGAAACCCCGATGAGGCCATCAAGGAAGTCCAGCGCCGAAGCCAACGTCAACATCGGTAGGGAAGCAGTAGTTTTTCTAGTTCATTGGCTGGGGGGAGGCACCGTTGTTTTGACATCATCGGCCACTGGTTGCTTTTCAGGCCTTGGCAGAATAGATGAGGGACTTTCTGGAGCCGGAAGCTCTGCCGACGGAAGGGTTGCCGCTGGTAGGAAGGCCGACACGTCAATCACAGGAAGAGGAGCCGTAGCCTCCACCGACGGGGCATCTGTCGTTGGATGAGCAATCCTTTCCGCCGCCCTTTCGACTAAAGTACGAAGCGAGATATCTTCCTCCGAGTCAGAAGAAGTGTCGATGATAACGGGACGGCCTATCCTTTGTTTGCGTTTCTACAGAAAGGTTATGCTGGTAATTAGACAAAATTGAACATTGGAGGAGCCAAGCACAACAAGCATTACTAGAAGCAAACCTTGGAAACAGGAGGAGTCAGTGTTTCATGTTTCCTCTTTGATCGACGGAGTAGAGACAGGACATCGATCTCTTCTTCTTCCTCCTCTAGGGCAGCACGAGCAGCAGCAGTAGTTTTCTGCACCAAAGGAGTATGTAAGGGCGACATTATTATAGGACTTACAGGGTGTTTTACCTATTTTCCTTTCTTAGCAGACGATGGTTCAGGCAAATAGGCGACCGGCCCGAGAATTCGCAGAAGCCAGACGCCTATGGAGGCAAAGAACAGGGCTCCACTCAGTAGCCTCCACCACAAATCAAAGTTCGGAGAAGTTTCCAACACCACCTGGAAGGGTTTAAATTCAAAAGACCTCAGAATAGCCTGGGTGCTCTCGGCTAAAGTCTGTACGTCTTCAGTCGATAGCACCAGTCTCACAGAGAAGAAGGAAACGTGCCCTATATTTGCGGGAATGTCTTGTATCAACCCAAATTGGCGAGAGAAGCAGTGGGGATTGTACCTCTCACAAGAGGTCTTAGCACTCCGAGCTCCAGGCTTGGCCCCCAGGAGAATTTCCCAGGGGCACAGGATTCGAGCCCATAGAGTTTCTTGTGGTACCTCGGGACTTTTCGACAGGCTTTTCAACAAAAGGGGGCCCTCTTGGCTAGCAGCATACGAAAAGAAAATAGCACCATGGAAATCTCGACATCATAAAGATACGAGACGATGGTTTCAGCAGAAATAGTATTTACGGGGACTCGAAGTAGCCGATAGCCAGTCGCCCGTTCGGAAGAGTCCTCCTGGGTGCCTGCAAGTCGATTGACTCCAAAGTTGGGCAAATACTGATACAGCCAGAGTTGGGCAATCCAGAGCGGGCCCCTAAGGTTGGTCGAGTCTTCCCCAGTGGCAAGAGCAGTCATCAGCTGGTTAATAGTGCGGTAGACCAAGGCGAGGACCAGAGAGACAAAGTCACAGCACCTCTTACTCCGTAAGAGAGCCGATAAATAGTATCGGTACTCATTACTGACGTCGGCAGAATGGGAGCAGATGACATACTTACACAGCCAAAGCCATAGGAAGGCCGCTTGTTCTTGATTTGAAGGACTATCTTCCACCCCTCGTTGAGCGTTGATGAAATTGCCATATGAAGAGGAGGCCTTGTCCAGATGAGCCTCAACGGTTGGTAAGCTTTTTTCGTCATAAAGCTTCGGAATCTCATCGCCTTCACATTGGAAGCCGAGTATGGTGCAGATGTCAAGAATGGTAGGGGAGAACATCCCATGTGGAAAAATGAAGTCGTTTATCGCCGAGGACTAAAAGGGAAGAACGACGACAAACAGATTGCGATCAAATGCCATCTCGAAGTCAGTCATCATGATGGCGTCCGAAATTCCCCATTGCGCCCAAATGGCCCCAAATCGGGCATAGCAGCGGTCTCGCCATTCTTGGTAATTCTTGAGTTTGCGGGACCAATGACGAAAAGAAGAGGGAAGATTGGTGATTGTAAAAGTATCCTATTGCAAAGGGAAAGTGAAATCAGCCGACAAAACAAACCGCAGGTGTTCAGCGGTAACTTCTGCAGGCAAGAGACACGGGCCCAAGACAAACAGTCTGGCATCGGCTTGGACCAGGGACAGAATATTCTTATCGGTAGGGGTTGCCATTGCAATGTTGCTTTACCGAAAGGAAATTTACAATTCGCAGGGAATTAGGGCAACAAGGTAAAGGATCGATGAATTACTCAAGCAGTAGAATTATGAAGGAGATAGAAGTAGTAGGAAGTGAAGAGTTCTGATTGGGGACCACTGCTATTTGTAAGAAGGTTTGAAATTGAGCCATTCACGGGTTCTAAGATCGAGGCGTCACAACAATTCCACAACGTTCGGGACATTTCGATTTTGTCAGAAAAAGAATAGCTGACATTAAGAGTTGTACGATTCCCATCATTTCGCTGACTCGCGTCTGCTGAAACAACGGGACTCGGGGGGCATGTGTTGACGCCAACTTTACCTAGCCGACACAACTGTTACTTTGAGCCGATACCGATTTGAAAAATTGGGACGAGCCGATGAAGTCAACATTTCGAGTAGCCGGTAGTCATGGTCAACATTGGCACCACGGAGCCAATAAGAAGGAAAATAGATTCCTGATCTTTCGGCGCAAGTATTCTGCACGAGGGAGCATCTTTGGCCGGAAGAAACTCCACGATCTGCTAAGGCCTCGTTTGCAGTAAGTATAAAATGGGAGCAGTGCCCAAAACAAAACAAAAAAAAAAAAAAACAAGAATCCATCATCCAACAACGTTCAACTTCAATTTCTTTTTCTTCATCGTCATTTACAGCTTTTTAGTTTAGAATCTCGTTTCCTTATAGTTTTCTTACTGCTTTGTTTTAGCTTTTTCTCTACCATTTTGTTTACAGCTTTTCTTTACAGCTTCTTGTTCGTCTTGTTTCAATATCAAACGTTTTCTGTACTTTCCTTTAAGCAAGTTAATACAAGTATCATTCTATTCTCCCAGAAAGGTCCTTCCGTTGAGCATTCTCAGCTGACTTTCTTAAACCCTTTATATAGTAAGTTCAAGGAATCCGGTCCCTGATTCAAAAAAGATCTGATACCATTTTTTGTTTCACCATATCGGATCGTTTGTGTTTATCGGATGTGAAGCCGATTCCTGTTTGCATCGGCTCCCTATTTTAACAACAACAATATCTTTTTATATTTTTCATGATTCGTAAATCTTTATATATTTTTCATTATCTTGCATATAATTCATATATTATTCGATATGTATGCTATATATATTCAATTGATAAAAATAAAAGAGGTGAACAGATTCTCCACTTTAATATTTCAATATGTATATACCAATTATCTTTTTCTAAGGTTTTCCAGGGTAAATTACAAAAAGTAAAAAAAAAAAATCCAACAATCTATTTTTTCTATCTCAAGGGGCCAAAAAACCCAGTATTTATGGCCAACTACAGCTGTGCCATTGATTAGTGAAGTGCTAATAATAAAAAATTATATGTCACTGTTGTTAATTGAGTTTGTGGAAAGGGCTAATAATTTACACATTGTTGTGAATATGTTAGAATTAGTGGAAGCTCCACTAATTGTAAATATGGATATCCACAATTAAGAGTTAGTGGAGACACCACTAATACATATTAGTGGAAGATGATGAATTCCACTAATAAGAGCTCTATTTACCAAACTTAAAAGATATATCATTTTGTGAAAGAATTGTTAGAGAAAATTGTGAGAGAAAAGAAAGAGAGAAGTTTGAAGAAATTCTTGTGCAAAAAATAGTTAAAGATTTATTGTATAGATTTTATTCTAATATTGCCAAAATTTCATAATACGTTATCAGCACAAGTCTCTGCTATTACAAAAGTCAGAAGACTAAAATACAAGTCTCTATCGTTATAAAAGCCAGAAAATAGGTATGCATTTATTGATCCCTGTGGCTAACCTTACTGAACTTGAATTTGTAACCCTTGATATTTCTGAAAAAAATTATATGTCATGAGTTCTCGATACAAAAATGCATCTAAATACTGAAGGCTTTAGTGAAACTATTAAAGAAAATAATAGTGCATCTGCACAACAAAAGACCAAAAGTTTGATTTTTATCCATCGTCATCTCGATGAAAATTTGAAAATGGAATATCTTATTGAAAAAGATTCATATATCCTATGGGTAAATTTAAAAGAAAAATTTGACCACTTGAAGATGGTCGTACTACCAACTGCACAGTATGAATGGTTGTATCTGAGGTTACAAAATTTTAAAACCAGGAATGAATATAATTCCGCTATGTATAAAATTACATCTCAATTAAAATTATGCGGAGAAAAAGTTACTGATGAAGATATGCTGGAGAAGACATTCTCCACTTTTCATGCCTCGAATATTGACCTGCAGCAACAATATCGAGAAAAATGGTATACAAAATTTACAGATTTAATTACTACCCTCCTCATTGTAGAGAAAAATAATGAGTTATTATTGAGAAATTATAAAGTCAGACCAACTAGCTCTACAGCATTCCCAGAAGTGAATGCTGTTGACACCAGCAGAAGCCATCGTCATAGTCGTAGTCATGGTCATGGTCGTGGCCATGGTCGTAGTTATAATCGTAGACACGCTCAATATTTCTCTTATCACAGGAATAATTAAGTTGTGAGAAATACTTGCCACCTGAAGTGGAATAAAAAAGATCATAAGGGAAAAGAAAAAGAAATTGAAAAAAATTATGAGGATAAGTGTTATAAATGTGGCATGAAAGATCATTAGTCACATAACTGTCGTACGGTCAAGTATTTAGTGAAATTATATCATGCTTCACTAAAAAAGAAAAATAAAAATATTGAAGCAAATTTTTCTCAACATCCAGTGAATGAGGTTAACGATGATGTTATTGATGCAAAAGATCTTAATATCAATATTACCCATATGGATGTATTTGATTTTTTTGAACACCCAGACGGTAGGATAAACCATTTAATTGGTGATAGCAGTGTCCAGAAGAACTAATGTCACACCCTGATATTTTTTATTTTTATTATATTTTAATAATATTTTCGTTTGCATATATAAATTTTTGTTCAGATAACTGTTGTTAATGATGATGTATGTATTATAGATAATGGAACTACACACACCATACTCAAAAATAAGAAATATTTTTCTTATCTCGAAATGGGAAAAATAAATATTTATACTATAAACGGTAGAACAAATGTAATTGAAGGCTCCGAAAGAGCTAGTATATTGTTACCTGAAGGAATAACAATTACTATTGATAAAGCACTATTTTTCTCAGAATTTAGAAGAAATTTATTGAGTTTTAAATATATACACAGAAATGGGTATCATGTTGAAACAAATGAGGAAAATGTTATTGAGCATCTTTATATTACTCAAATTAATTTAGGTAAAAAATCTATATTAGAAAAACTATCGTCTTTTTCTACTGGCCTATATTTTGCAAAAATATGTACAAGTGAAATTCATCATCTAGCAAACCAGAAA
The DNA here is from genome assembly GCA_026120185.1 of Voacanga thouarsii. Classification (NCBI taxonomy): domain Eukaryota; kingdom Viridiplantae; phylum Streptophyta; class Magnoliopsida; order Gentianales; family Apocynaceae; genus Voacanga; species Voacanga thouarsii. The sequence goes on from JANUWF010001825.1 coordinate 2,011,881, forward strand.
TTTACTGATCCTACTATTTTTAGCATTTGGCATGACCGGTTGGGTCATCCGGGATCTACCATGATGAGAAGAATAATTGAGAATACACATGGTCATCCATTAAAAAATAAAAAGATATTGACATCAGAAAAATTCTCATATGCTGCATCGTCCCTAGGAAAATTAATTATTAGACCATCACTAGTAAAAGTAAGAGTTGAAAGTCCTACATTTCTTGAACGGATTCATGTAGACATTTGTGAACCTATTCATCCATCATGTGGACCATTCAGATATTTTATAACCTTAATTAATGTATTATCGCGATGGTCACATGTGTGTTTATTATCTACTCGCAACCTGGCATTTGCGAGATTACTTGCTCAAATAATTAAATTACGAGCACAATTTCCTGACAATCACATTAAAAATATCCGTTTGGATAATGCTAGTGAATTTTTATCACATGCTTTTGATGCCTAGTGTATGTCAATTGGGATTAATGTTGAACATCCTGTAGCTCATGTTCATACACAAAATACTCTTGTTGAATCTTTTATTAAAATATTACAATTAATTACTAGACCATTATTAATAAAAATAAATCTCCCAACATCTGCCTAGGGAATACTATTTTACATGCTGCAACGCTTGTACGTATAAGGCCAACTAGTTATTATAAATTCTCTCATTTGCAATTGGCTTTTGGTTTCAAAACCAAATATTACTCATTTAAGAATTTTTGGGTGTGTTGTATATGTTCCAATTGCAGCAAACCAACGTACAAAGATGAACCATCAAAGAAGAAAGGGATACACGTTGGATATGATTCTCCCTCTATTATTAGGTATGTTGAACCCCTAACAGGAGATGTATTCACAGCAAGATTTGCTGATTGTCATTTTGATGAATCATTATTTCCTAAATTAGGGGGAGAATATAAACAGCATAAGAAATATCTTACTTGGACAACATCATTAAATTATCTTGATCCGCGCACAAACGCGTGTGAACTTGAAGTTCAAAAGATAATTCATTTGCAAAGCATTGCAAATCAAATGCCAAATGCTTTTGTTGACTCCAGAAGAGTAACAAAACCGCATATTCCAGTTATAAATGCTCCTATTCGAATTGAAGTTCTAGCATAATAAAAGATTATACCTATAACTATTAAGTCAAAAATACGCCAGAAACGTGGCCGACCTCTTAGTTCTAAAGATAAAAATCCCCGAAAGAAAAGAAGATTAAATGATCTAGATGATCATATTGAAGAAAAGAATGTTGAAGACCAAGAGAGAACTGATGACAAAGAACCAAAAGTTGATGAAAGTAATACTGAAATTTCTATCAATTATACCACTTTCGGTAGAAGTTGAAATCGGATAGAAACAGTTATTGATAATATGTTTGCATACAATATATCTCTTGATGTTACACAGGATACTGATGATCCTGAACCAATATCAGTTGATGAATGTCAGCATAGAAAAGATTGGCTACAATGGAAAGATGCGATTCAATTGGAGTTAAATGCTCTTACAAAATGTGAAGCCTTCGGACCTGCAGTCCGAACATTGGAAGGTGTAAAATCTGTTGGCTACAAATGGATATTTGTGCGAAAGCACAATGAAAATAATGAAATCGTACGATATAAAGTACGGTTAGTAGCTCAAGATTTTTTACAAAGATCAGGTATTTATTATGATGAAACTTATTCTCCTATTGTTGATACTATTACACTCCGATATCTTATCAGTTTGGTAGTATATAAAAAGATAGATATACGCCTATTAGATGTTATCACTGCTTACTTGTATGAAAATTTAGAAAATGATGTTTGCATGAAAATCCTCGAAGGATTTCACATGCCCGAAGCATATAAACATTATCCTCGAGAAAATTACTCCATCAAGTTGCAGAAATCATTATATGGCCTGAAACAATTTGGACGCATGTGGTTCAATCGTCTTAGTGAATATTTATTAAAAGCAAGATTTAAAAATGACCAGGCATGTCCATGTGTTTTTATTAAGAAGTCGGATTCTAAATTTGTGATATTAGTTATATATATTGATGATATTAATCTTATTGGAACTCCAAAAGAGCTCCAAGAAACAATTGATTATTTAAAAAGAGAATTCGAAATTAAGGATTTTGGTAAAACTAAATTTTGTCTTGGTTTACAAATTGAACATCTGGAAAGTAGAACATTTATTCATCAATCAACATATACATCAAAAGTTATAAAAAGATTTTATATGGACAAAGCACATCTATTGAGTATTCCAATGATCGTCTGGTCATTAAATGTGAATAAAGATCCTTTCCAACCTCAAGAAGATGATGAAGAACTCCTTGGTCTTAAAGTACCATATTTCAGTGCAATTAGTGCATTGATATAACTTGCTAATAATACACGACCTGATATTGCTTTTACTATCAATTTATTAACAAGATTTAGTTATTCACCAACACAATGATATTAGAATGGAATTAAACAAGTCATTTGATATCTCCACGGTACAATTGATCTTGGATTATTTTATTCAAATAAAACCAGCCCAACATTGATAGGTTATGCAGATGCTAGTTATTTATTTGATCCATATAAAACACATTCTCAAACGGGCTATCTATTTACATGTGGAAATGCTGCTATATCATGGCGTTCTACCAAACAATCTATAGCAGTTACTTTTTCAAATTATGCTGAAATTATAGCCATTCATAAAGTAAGTCAAGAATGTGCATGGTTAAGATCAGTGATTTATTATATCCGAGAAAGTTGTGGATTATCATCCATAAAAGATATTCCAAGTCTTCTTTATGAAGACAATGCAGCTTGCATAACTCAATTACGAGGAGGATATATTAAAGGAGATCGGACAAAACATACTTCACCAAAATTCTTCTTTACTCATGAACTCCAGACGAAAGGTAAAATTGATGTACTACAAATTCGGTTATGTAACAACCTCGCAGATATTTTCACGAATACTTTACCGACTACAACATTTGAGAAGTTAAGATATAAAATCGGTATGCGTCGGTTCAAAGATTTAAAAGAATCATCTCATCAGGGGGAGTAATAAACAGACATATAAAATAGTGTACTCTTTTTCCTTTACTAAATTTTTTTTTCCCACTGAGTTTTTATCTAGTAAGGTTTTAATGAGACATATTCTTTATGTAATGGACATCTAATGGGGAGTGTTGTGAATATGTTAGAATTAGTGGAAGCTCCACTAATTGTAGATATGGATGTCTACCATTAAGAGTTAGTGGAGATACCACTAATACATATTAGTGGAAGATGATGAATTCCACTAATAAGAGCTCTATAAATAGAGCTCTTCCCAAACTTAAAAGATATATCATTTTGTGAAAGAATTGTTAGAGAAAATTGTGAGAGAAAAGAAAGAGAGAAGTTTGAAGAAATTCTTGTGTAAAAAATAGTTAGAAATTTATTGTGTAAATTTTATTCTAATACTGCCAAAATTTCACAACACACATTAAGATTTTGATTTGTTGTTTAAAAGTTTTACACTATTAATTATTACAAGGAAAATTTTGATTGCAATTATTATTCACTACACCTATTGCTATTTCATGTTGTTGGATTAGGTTTAGGATTAAGTAGTCATAATACTACTATTCAACCAAATGTCGCATCCTCAAACTACTTAGAAAAGGTCAGCTCTACAAACTTAATTAGTCTTTTAGTCCATATTTGAAATTGTGCATTTCTTGTCGGTATTTTTTTTTTTAAAATGTTCACTTTATAAATTAATTATATGTTTCATTTAGATTTCTACCACTAATCTGGTTCATCTAACACATAGTTAGATCCCATTGTTAACCTTCTTCATTAGTAAAGCTGAGATGATAACTCATCTCAACAAAATTTTAGGGTTCGAAACTGGACAAAACTTTGTCAAAATTTCGCTTAAAAAAAAGATGAAATGATAACTTGTGTATAATTAAATGCTTTTTCAAAATTTTGTACCGGGTCAAATATAAACATTCAATTTCGCAAAATGAAGAAAGTACTAATCTGTTTCTTCCAAGATATCAAATACAAATAATATTGATGAAGCTAAACAAGTCATGCACGAAAGCTTTTCATGGTAGATTTTAATGTTATAGAAAATGAAATCAAATATATGGTATATGCACTAACCCGTCTTCATTTGAGTGGCCCTTATAAAAAGGAATGGATAATAGTTGTATATATATGTTATACCACATCAACATGATATAACACATTAATGTAACACTTATATCCAAAAAGACGCGGGTATATATAGTTCATTCTCACTCTAATCTCAATGAATTTGTTAGTTGTGAGTATAAACAATATAAAAAACTTCAATAAATTCCAAAAAATTTTGCTCCCGTCTTTGGCAAGTGACTATAGGATTCATATTGGATTGGGTTTTAGATGCAGCAGTTAACCAGAAAAAAGAAAAAAGTTGAAAGTTAAACAATGCCAGGACTCGTCTCACAAGTCTTCTTCACACAGAAAGAGAAGACAGAGAACAAATCCAACAGCCCATACGATTAATTCTTCAAACTCTAGCGATGAATTCTATTTTCCATTTGTTTCTTGAAGCATATTAATGACAATCTTCTCTCCTGTTCGTGATCTTTGCTAAGTGAATGAAAAAATACAACGTTCGAGAGTTCTCATTTCCCCTGTCTTCTCTAGATGTGTTGAAATAAATTTTAAAAAATATAGGATAAACTATTCTGATGAGTTTTAAACTTTTGACTTGTTCAATTTTTATTTTCTAATTAAAAAAAATATAAAATAATTCTTCAAACTTTCTAATTTTTCGAATTTTAACCTTTCATGACAATTCTATTAATTTTTAATGATATTTTAATAATTTTATATTTTTAATTATTATGTTATTTTTTATTTTAAAAGAATTTTTTTTATGTTTTTCCTTTTTCCTCTCTTATAATTTTCCTCTACTTCTTTTCCTTCCTTCCTCACCGCTGCAATTCCGGTGGAATTGCATGGTCTTATAGAAAATAGGCCAAAAACTTAATTTTGCTGCATTTTTGGGGAACAATAAGGGAGAAATATCATTTAGTGAGATTAGACAACCAAGTAGGAAGGAAGACTTCCTCAAGTTCATTAAGTATGCGGTCAGTGTCAGAAAGATTCCAGTAAAGCAGGAGTTCGTTGTCATGGGTTTTAGTGAAGCCAGATAAGATTTTCTCCACATCACTTTTGGCTTTTTCTTTGTTTAACCGGCCTAGTTTTGTGAAGAACCCCGTTTGTCCGGCTGAGCATTTGAAACGGCTTTGGTTTGATTGGGATAAGGGAAACCTGGAGGCGGTTGACAGGCTGAAAATAGTGCTCGCCGGCGGTGGGTGTAAAATCTGACATTGGGAGGAGACGGCCAACAGGATGGAAGACCTCCTCAAGTTCATCAAGAACGCGATTAGTGTCAGAAAGATTCCAGTAAAGCAGGAAAGGTGCTTTAGATTGTGAATTTGGGAGTTTTTTCAAGTGGGTCTTCATTATGGAGCTCAATTGTTTGAAGATTTCTCATGATTTTAGTGGAAAGAGTTTATTTTTGTTTCTGAGACTAAGTAGTTTTGAGCTTCTAATGAAAAGATGAAGAGAAGATGAAGAAAGGAAAAGATGACGAGATGAGATTTTTGGAAAAAACGAGACTTTAAGAGTAAGAAGATGAATAGTAAAAAGACGATTTTATCTTTCATTTTTTAATGGATTAAAGGGTTGACTATTGGTCAATTGTCACATAAGAACAAAATTTGGACTATTAAAAAATTCGAAAAATTATTTTATACTTTTTTTAATTAAAAGACAAAAGTTAGACAAATCAATAATTTGAGGGTTACTAAAATAATTTTTCCAAAATATATAAAGCAGAATAGCCTCAAAAATAGCTACCTACAAACACTAGAGACTTTGGAGGGAAAAAAAAACAAGGTGAAACCTGAAGAATCGCGGAAAAATTAGATACGCAACGAAAGACAGTAAATTAAAATTTTTTCCGAACAAAAATTTAGGAATTCTTACTTCTAAAATAATTAACTTTAATAACCGGAGCCGAATTTGGGTTCGACAACACTTGTTAATATGAATGTCTACTTGTTCCGTAAGGACACCAGCTAACCGTCGGCTCTTTCGTAACAAACACTTACCACGTTTGCAAACTTTTGGCCTTTCAGAATATTCTTTAACCACTATGAACCTCTACCGGTGAAAGTAGAATTTAGGTAAAGAAAATTAGAACAAAAAACGAAAGAGTTAAACACTAAAGAAAAACAAAGGAAAACCAAATTAAGAAAAATGGCAATTGTTTTTCCAAAGAAAAAGAAATGAAAACTCCCTCTTTTTTTGTAATTTTCGGTCAACATTAATGGCACATGAAAATCTCTTTTTAATTATTAGCTTTCCTTTTTCTTTTTTAGAAACAAAACAGCCTCCCATATTTCTTTGTTTCTTTTTTTCCTCTTTTCCTTTTTCTTCTTTGATGGGCCATATTCTCTTAATTAGTCAAATGGTTAATTAAATAGCTCCCTCATTAATTAATTAGTCCACTTAGGCCCAATATTAAAATTACTCAAGATAATTAATTATTAAACTAATTAATTAAATTAACTCATTTATTAATTAATTAAACTACTTAGGCCCAATATAAAAATTACCTAAGATAATTAATTAATTAATTAAATTGGCCAAATTAATTATTCTAAGCTAAATAAATAAATAATTGGACTCGTAAAATAATTCTACCAATAAAAAATTCACCTAATAAGCTCATATAGTAAATAAATTTATTAAGGTTATTTGAGCTACTTTGAGGATAAAAAGACATATTACTCTTGGCTACTAAAATAACTAAAATACCCCTACTAATAAATAGCAGTATTTTAATCAATTTAAATATTTCATTTATTACCGTATGAAAATATTAACCCCGAGACTAATATTGCGAGTGCAACATCTTTAACCCACAAGTATAATGAAGAAAATACTCTTCTACGTAACACCCATCGTCATTAAGATAGGAAAATAATACTAACACATTTCTCAATGACATCTACCATCCTTTGATAATTAGTCCGATAATCCACGATTTCTAGTACGTATCCACTTATCACATGGAGCTACCCAAAAGTGTACATACTTAGTCATGTTTCCCATAGCTCTGGATTATTAGATTATCCCAAACAATCATAAAGGGGTGATTTCTTCACGTAATGAAGTATAGAAACTCTATTGTATAAGTCCGTCTTAATTAACTAGAGTCATACACCCAATGTACAAGGTTATTAGCCTTGCGATAAGACCACACCCAACACGCATCAAACTGTACAAGTCCAATTTCACCAAACCACCAACTTATACTCAAGTCCTAGGGTACTCGTCCATGCAATAGCTGCAATAAACCAATCTTTATTTATTTTAGTACTTTACTAAAAATTATTATCACGTGGTCTAGTTCTACTATTGGTGCGATGGATTACTCAATGGTTAAGGGTAAACCATTCCCCATTTAGAAATCATAATGTAATGATCTAAACCTTGATAAAGCGTTCGGCTTCATCAATCGATCAAGAACAATTTTTTCGCTTATGTGTTAGTAACTTGTAATCCATACCTTACTATGAAAGCATGACCCAATCACGTAAATTACTTACTAACACACTTGGACTTTTAATGTGCAAACATATATATGAAGGCTTAAAATGGCAAAAATCATCAAAACGAAAGTATGCTAAGAAAATGAAAAATTTACCTCTGTGATTGAATGGCCCTCTTTGCACTGATATAGATGTTTGTACAAGGATACTTGAAGATATTGAATCACATCCCTGTAAACATCTACTGCATGAATGGCCTTTAATGGCCTTTATCATTTGTAAAATCAGCTGGGTTTCTATGAATTTGGAAAATTGAGAAAGCCTCTTCACAGAATACATGAATGGCCTTTATCATTTCTTTTCCACATTCCCTGAGAGAGAAAAGCCATTTGCGTGAAAACAGAAAGCATCCATACTTTCTATTATCCTTCACGCAGAACAACACCAGATTCATCTCGTGTTGTCTTTTATTTTTTTAATATTAATATTTTTAAAAAAATTATTTTACCCTTGGTCTTATTCATTGGGTCAGATAAAATTATTTATTCTTGGGCTTGAACACCCATAAATAATAAATCTCAATTATTTATTTTCTGGACTTTCTTAAACAGCCCAATAAATAATTAACAAGTTCAAATAGACCAATATAAAATTTCATACATTTTATCTACTTTATATCCAGATTAATTTTTTAATTATTCAATCTGGGCTTTGGGCCTTAAATAATTAATTAACCAATTAAACTAGATAAAATAAATACTCTCTCGGACCTTTTATTTTATTCTAGTCCAATAATAAATTAGACTAATAAAATAAAACCCATAAATATCAAGACCAATTCCTTAACCCAAATCTTTCATGACTTAATGGCCATTTCAGGGACCAAAAGACACATTATCTTGACTACTAAAATTATCAAAATACCCCTACTATATAAATAGCTATATTTTACATTTTAAATATTTTCTAATATCACCATAAGAAAATATTGACCCCAATGATAATGCTGTATTAGCAAAGTCTTCGACCTGCAGGTGTAATGACTAAAATACTCATCTATACATCGCCGTATATTTTGAGAGGAAAAGTGTACTAACACTTCTCTAATAGACATCTACCATCCTTAAACCTCTAGTCCAATGATCCACAACTCCTAGAATGTTTTCACTTTCCAAGTGAGTTATCCTAAAGTAAACATCCAAGTTATGTTCTCCAGGGCCTTGGATAATTAGATCATTTGAACAGTCACAATGAGCGATATAGCGTAAAAACTATCTTGTATAAGTCTATCTTAACTAACTAGTCACATATACCCAACATACAAGTATATTGCATCTACGAAAGAACCTCAACTACAAAATATCAAAGAATATGCTTCTAGTTTCGTCAGACCATCAACTCATACTCAAGCGGTAGAGTATTAGTCCACGCTGTAGCAATAATAGTCTGGATTTCTTTTAAATAGTACTTTTAGAAACCACTATTACAGGTCCTGTTCTACGTATTCGAAATACACTCATGCTACGAAGTGAGTGGACTACTCACTGGCTAAAGGTAAGCCATTCTCCATTTGGAATTCATAATACAATAACCGATACATGATGAAATTTCTATTCTCATCAATCAGTTAAGAATAAACATTTATGTGTTAAGTAATTCGTGATCCATACCTTACCGTGAAAGACCACTATTCACATAGATCATTTACTTAAACACAATAGGTCATTTCCAACAAAAAATTGTACACAAATAAAATATAAATTCACAAATAAATTTTGAGAATAAACTAGTCTAGAGGGCATATATTCTAACAATCTCTCACTTGCACTCTAAGACTAAAAAAGTCCGTAGGTGCCCACCCCTATAGCATCTAAGTGTCTCTTGAAGACTCTTTCAACCAAAGGCTTGGTGAAAGGATCTACTAGGTTGTTCTCCGAGGCTATCTGTTCCATCACAATTTTTCGTCTTTGAATGAAATCCTAGATCAGGTGGTACTTCTTCTAAATGTGCTTCCCCTTCTTATGGTTCCTAGGTTCTTTGGATTATGAGACTGCAGAGTTATCGCAATACACAACAATCGGTCTATCCAGGTGTGGCATAACTCTAAGTTCTAAAAGGAACTTTTGGAGCCAGACTGCTTTCTTGGTGCTTCCGAAGCTGCCACATACTCAACTTCTATAGTTGAGTCAGCAATACAAGATTGCTTGATACTCCTCCATGAAATAGCTCCTACAGATAAGGTGAAGACATATCCACTAGTGGATTTTCTCTCATCCTTATTGCCTGGAAATCTGAGTCGTGTATCCAGTAGAAACCAAATCATCAGCCCTGTAAACCAGCATATAATCTTTTGTACCATTAAGGTACTTAAAAATGTGCATTACAGCTTGCCAATGAACCTCCTCAGGGTATGACTGATATCTACTAACTACGCCTACGGCAAAGCAAATATCTGACCTAGTACACAACATGACATACATGAGACTTCCCACAGTCGAAGTGTAGGGAATCCTACTCATCCTATGTTTTTCCTCTTGAGATTTTGGATTGTCCTTAGAACAAAAAGACAATCCATGTCAACAAGGGATTAGAGCTCCCTTGCATAAGTCCATGGTAAACTTGGCCAGTATCTTGTCAATGTATGTCGCTTGGGATAATCTTAACATTCTCTACTTCCTATTTCTAAGAAGTTTAATCTCGAGAATGTAATTGGCTTCTCCCAAGTCCTTCATACTAAATTGACTAGACAGCCAAACATTAGTAGATGACAATGTCCCTACATCATTCCCAATAAGTATAATGTCATCCACATATAGGACAAGAAAAATCACATTTATGTCTTCTAATTTCCTGTACACGCATGGTTCATCCTTATTTTAAATGAAACCGTAAGACTTTACAATTTCGTCAAAATAAATGTTCCATGTTCTGGATGCATGCTTAAGTCCATAAATGGACTTCTTAAACTTATAGACTATATGTTCTGGGCCTTTAGCAATAAAGCCTTTTGGTTGGGACATATCAATGTTTTCGTTAAGATGGCCATTAAGAAATGTCATCTTGACATCCATTTGCCAAATCTCATAGTCGTAATAACATATAATGGTAAGGAAGATACGGATGAACTTAAACATAGCTACCGGGAAAAATGTTTCATCATAATCAATTCCCTCTTTCTGAGTATACCCTTTCGCCACAAGTCTAGCTTTGAAGGTTTTCACCTTCCCATCCACTCCCCTCTTCCTCTTGTAAAACCACTTAAACCCAATGGGCTTATTCCTTTAGGTGAAGCTACAAAATTCCAAACCTGATTGAAGTACATAGACTCAATCTCGACTTTTTTTACTTCATGCCATAGATCTTCATCGACATCAGCAATAGTTTCCTCATATCTAGTACGATCTTATTCCAGATAGCCAGAGACCAGCTTGAAAGCCTCTCATGTCCATCTTTCTGGAACTCTAGATACCCTCCCACTATGACGAAGCTCCGTTTGTACAGGTTCTTGAAGCTGTGCCTCTTCTTGTACCATAATCGGGTTTGAAGAAGTTTATTCCAAAGATAACTTCTCCTTGAGTTCCAATCTTGTTGAACCTTTAATGAAAGTACTTTGATCATCCTCAAAGTATCTAGCATTAGTACTTACCAGTACTTTCTACTCATTGGGATGATAAAAGTAACCTCATTTTGTCCCTTTTGGATACCCAACAAAGTAGCATAATTTTGATCTTGGTTCTAGCTTGTCTCCCTTGATCAATACATAAGCTAGACAGCCCCATATCCTGAGATGATTTAGACTTGGCTTACGCCCAATCCACATCTCATTGGGTGTCCTAGGTACTGACTTGGAAGACACCAAGTTCAGAATGTATACCGCTGTTTCCAAGGCATATTCCTAAAAAGAGACTGGAAGAGTAACATGAGATATCATCCTTCGGACCATTTCCATTAATGTCATATTCCTTTTCTCAGCTACTCCATTCTGTTGGGGTGTACCTAGCGCAGAGAATTGGGATATTATTCCATGATGTACCATGTAATCCTTAAACTCACCAAGGAGATATTCTCCACCACGATCCATTCGTAAGGTTTTGATCAGTTTACCTGTCCAACGCTCCACTTCAACCTTAAACTCTTTGAACTTGTTAAAAGAGTTAGACTTACGCCTCAATAGGTAGACATAACCAAACCTTATACAATCATCCATGAAAGTGATGAAGTACTCAAAACTCCCTCTAACTTGAGTAGACAAAGGACCACACACATCAGTATGAACAAGGCCCAATATCTCCTTGGCTCTATCAGCCTTTTGGGTAAACGTCCTTTTGGTCATTTTTCCCATAAGGCAGGATTCACACTAAGGCCAACTTTCCAATCTTAATGAGCCCAATGGCCCATCTTGGATTAACCTCTGAATCTTAGTTGAGTTAATATGGCACAACCTTAGATGCTAAAAATATAAATCATTGACGTTGGTCTTTTTCTTCATACTTAAAGGTTCAGATTGAGTGTTATTTATTTGATTGTTTGTAGGATTTAAAAAGAATAAGTTTTCATACATATGTCCTGTATATAAAACTTCTCCATTTATACTGATAGTAATATCATAATGGAAAGAAACAAAATATCCATGATTTATTAGCTTTGCAACTGAAAATAAATTTTGTCTAAAATTGGGTACATATAAAATAATATTTAACACAACTACTTTATTACAATAAAAAAAACAAGATCCAGCTTTCCTACTGCAAAAGCCCATACTCATGCTCCATTTCCTACTCGTAGTCCATGCTCGCCCTTCTGGAGTCTACTTATCTTCTTAAACCCCTGCAAGGAGTTACAGGTATGATCAATGGCACCAAAATCAACAATCCAAGTGGAAGTTGATCCAACCATTAAAATAGACTCTAAATAGAGAACAATACCTGTAGGATTTTTCTTGGCCTGAAATTCTGGACACTTCTTTTTACAGTGTCCCTTCTACCCGCACTTGAAGCATTTATCTTTGTGCTTGTTGGGTTGGTTCTTGGGCAGGGCCCAGTTCTGGAAGAAAAAATTCTAGCAATCATAACCTTAGACTGTGGCTTCATGACCTTCTCCACCACCTGAAGCTCTTTCATTAACTCAGTTAAACTCATGTTTAACTTGTTCATGTTGTAGTTCAACTTGAACTGAGTAAAAGAGCCTGTCAGAGATTCGAGAACCATGTCCACTTAGCTCTCGGAGTCAATAACAGCTCATAAGACTTTTACTTCCTCGAAAGCAGCAATCATTTTCTTGCTTTATGCTCCATTATTGATGCTCCCATAGCCATCTTAGTATTTATGATCGTCCTAAGAGCTTCCTACCTTGCGAGCCGACTCTTATCGGCGAACATCATGGCTAATGATTGGCTAATGTCATATGCAGTGGCCAAGTACTCGTGTTTTGACTGGAGCATATTAGACATGGAGGCCAACATGTAGCATCGAGCCATTTCGTTGGCCTTCTTCCATGCTTTCTTAGCCTCGCGCTCGTCAATGGTGGAACCTTCCTTGATAACAGGGCAGGTTTTAAAGAGGACATACTTATACTCCTCAACAGTGAGTATTATGTCCAAATTTCTTTTCCAATCCACATAATTTGGACCCATTAGCTTATTCTCATGGAGAATAACGGCCAAAGGACTTAAAGAACATCCACCAACCATTTTTTGAAAAATCAAAAATAAAAGAAAATTCAATTTGTGAAAAAATAAAATAATTTGTGACTTTATCCTCATATTAAATCCGATAATAATTAATCCTATCACTGTTATCTATAATATGATTAATTTGGCTCTTAGAAAAAATTGATATAGTTTCTTAGGAAGATTAACAGTTTTTTAAGTTCAGTGTATTAACCACCACAAATTAATTTCCCTTCTAGGTAATAATCTAGAAGATAACTCCATCATGGGATGACCATTTCTTCTCATTTCCTATGGACATCCCTCGCACTATACCTCTAATATGGGCTGGCCAATCATAGCACGTGTCTCGAGTTATTAGTTACATCCATCTATTAGTTCTAGATCCTTGTAGTATCTCCATCCTATACGGGTTCACTCCCAATGTGACGCGAAGTGACTCACAATCTCTAATGAGGATCGTGAAGGAAGCCGTGAAGCCGTTGAAACTCTTCTCCCACTTTGTATTTTAAAATAAGGATTTTTCTTGAAAAATGTCTTTTGAAAATTTCAATTAAGTTTTCTTTTAACTCAAAATAAAATATCTAAACCCATAAAAATTTCTATGTCAAGGTTATATTCTTTGAGAAATTTTTTCATAGATTAATTTTATTTAAGTTAATAAACTTAATAATTTCAAAAATTTTCAATTAAACTTTCGAGAGATTTTGATCTCAAGATTAATTTAACAAAAACAATTTTCCTTGTTAAAATTCAATCAAAATGGTTTTCTATTTTAATTCACAAAAATATCTAAATCCAACATATTTTCTATGTCAAGGATAAAATCCTTTGAGAAAATATCCAAGAATTATTTTTTGTTCGAATTAAAATTAACCATTTAATTTAAGAAAAAAGTTTTTCTTTGTCAAAAATTCCCAAAGACTTTGGTTTTTGAGAAAACGCACACATAGGGTACAAAAAGAAATAAGTATGTTAGAAAACTGTAAATATTTTTGTGCTTTTCTATTCTTTTAACCTAAGTGTCTAAATAATAGAATTAAACACATTAATTAATTAATAGTCATGTTTAATCCTAAAATTTCCTTTACTACTATTTTTCATGCAAAATATTCAAAGAATATTAACTATTTCAATAAAAATAACTTCGCCTAGTATGAGAACAAAAACAAAAACAAAAACAAAAATTATTCGGGGTCGGGTCCAGTGCACCCGCCACACTAGATCACGGCCCCATAGAAGAACCCATGGACCGGATCCGAGCGGGTGCTCGCATGCGCTCGAGCCCGCCCCAGCCGTGGTCGAAATTGTTGACCGCGGCTTCAATTTGCAAATTTTGCAAATTGAACAGCTTTCTCGCGCTTGGATAGGTGGCTGCTGGCTGCGGCTCGCAGCTTCACACACATCAACAAGCGGCTCGGCTCATTCAGCGGCTCGATTTGACGACTGGCTTGCACAGTGCTTCTTCCCCAAAATGCATCCTGCAAATTCTTCTATGATTTTTCTTCCATTTTCACTCAAAAATTATCCAAACAACTGCATATGCCCTTAAAAAAACACTGGATTTACACAATATCTATGAAAGTAATCAAAATATATTATTCCTATACTTCCACTTGCAAAGCTTACAGTGAAACTACCCATACCAGTAAACACGAAGGATCACAGATTTCAACCAATACAAATATTTTCTTGTTTTAGTTAAGCTTAACATGCTTCCTACATTTGCCAAACCATAGCTCTGATACCAATTGAAGGCTCAAAACGGAAAAAATCATAAAAACGAAAGCATGTTAGGAAAACGAAAAATTTACCTCTGTGATTAAATAGTCCTCTTCAAATTAGTATAGATGTCTGTATAAAGATATTTGAGGCAAGTGGCTCATGTCCTTGCAAACGTCTACTGCGTTTCATCTACACGAAGCTTTTGATTTTCTGAAATTATGCTCGTAGCACAGCTGGTGAAGGCTTAAAGAAGTGGGTTTGATCAACCTTCATGAAAGCTTCAACGAAGCTTTCTCTCTGTGATATTTTTGGGTTTGTCTCTGTGAATTAAATTTGAATGCAGAAGTCCAATTGCTCCAATCAAATCATGTAACAATCATAGCTACATTACATCTTTCATTTTCACACCCCGAGAGAATACATCCATTTGCGTTAAAACAGAAAGTACCAATACTTTCTGTTATCCTTCACGCAGAACAATACGGGATCCATCTATGTTGTCTTTTTTTTAATTAATTAAATTAATAATTATTTATTTATTTTTAATTTTATTTTACACTTGGTCTTATTCATTTGGCTAGATAAAATTATTTATTCTTGAGCTTGAACAACTATAAATAATAAATCTCAATTATTTATTTTCTAGGCTATATTAAACAGCTCAATAAATAATTAAGCCCAAATAAACCAATATAAAATTTTATACATTTTATCTAGTTTATATCCAAATTAATTTTCTAATTATTCAATCTAGGCCTTGGGCCCTGAATAATTAATTAATCAATTAAACTAGATAAAATAAATACTCTCTCTCGAACATTTTAGTTTATTCTAGTCTAATAATAAATTAGACTAATAAAATAAAAATCCATAATTATCAAGACCAATTTCTTAACCCAAATCTTTCATGACTTAAGGGTCATTCTGGAGACCAAAAGACACATCGCATTGGCTACTAAAATGCCCAATATACCCTTACTATATAAATAGCTATATTTTTTATTTTAAATATTTCTTAACATCACCATAAGGAAATATTGACCCCAAGGACAATGCTACGTTAGCAAAGTATTCGATCTACAGGTATAATAACTAAAATATCCCTCTACGCATCACCGTGCAATTAGAAAGGAAGAATATACTAACACCTCTCTAATAGACATCTACCATCCTTAGACCTCTAGTTCAATAATCTACAACTCCTGGAATGTTTTCACTTTTCAAGGGAGCTACTCTAAAGTAAACATCCAAGTCATATTCCCCAGGGCCTTAGATAATTAGATCATTTGAACAGTCACAAGGGACGATATAACGTAGAAGCTATACTGTACAAGTTTGTCTTAACTAACTAGTCACATATACCCAACATACAAGTATATTAGTTCTACGAAAGAACCTCAACTACAGTATATCAAGGTATATGCTTCTAGCTTCGTCAAATTACCAACTCATACTCAAGCGGTAGAGTATTAGTTTATACTATAGCAATAATAGTTTGGGTTTCTTTCAAATAGTACTTTTAGAAACCACTATTACAGGTCTTGTTCTACGTATTCGAAATACACTCATGCTATGAAGTAAGTGGACTACTCACTGGCTAAAGGTAAGTCATTCTTCATTTGGAATTCATAACACAATAACCTATACATGATGAGATTCCCATTCTCATCAATCGGTTAAGAACAAACATTTATGTGTTAAGTAACCCGTGATTCATACCCTACTGTGAAAGACCACCATTCACATGAATCACTTACTTAAACACAATGAGTCCTTTCCAAAGGAAAATCGTGTACAAATAAAATATAAATTCACAAATAAATTTTGAGAATAAATTCTTTTATTAATAAATTTAATAATTATATCAGATAAATTAATTTAGAGAGCATATATTCTAATAGGTATGTCCTCATTGGATAGAGGGATAGTGACTCCTTAAACTCAGATGTTCTTTTTGATGAAAAAGTCATGTTCGTAAAGGCACAAAGTGGGTTCAAAAGGGGACGAGTTTATGGGTTAGGGTCAAAGGCGACACAAGTTCGATCTAGGTTGTCTCAGAGTGGACCGCAGACATCTTCCACTACACCAGCTGATATCGGACATCTAATAGAGCAAAGAGTTCAACAGGCCGAGCGGAGATTCAATCGACAAATAGACTTGTACTAGGACTTCATGAGGTAACAACACTCTATATTTGGTGGTTGGATGGCAGCTATGTCGAACAAGGTGGGCATTCCTGCACCATCTATGCCATCAATAGAGAAAATAGAAGTGCGCATAGCAGCTGCTAATGCTGAAGATGAAGACCCCAGTGCTGACGATGGATTTGATCCAACTGATGAGCTCTCAGGCCCACGTAGGGGCTCTCGTTTCCCTCCTCCACCCCCTTCTGCAGCTGCTCCTTCTTTAGCTACATAGACTTTGTTATATTTATTTATAGATTCTTTATACACTATTACTTATTTCTATGAACAATTTTACTTTTTTAGATACTTACTATGTATTTATATTTTACTATGTTTCAGTATTCTAATTATATTTATTTGTGCTTAGTTTCAGTTTTTTACATTATTTTTTAGGTTATGAACACAGTTTTGGCATTTGTTTATGTAGTGTTTTATGATTAATTTACAGGGAGCTGATAATTTAAAATAAATATAATAATAAAAAATAAAAAAATTCATCCCAAAATCTTTGTAATTTGTGATGATTTAGCAAGGGTTAGAAAATTTCGTCGCAAACTGCGACGATTTTGTGAGGGCAAAAAAATCCCTTGCAAAATCGTCACAAATTGCGATGATTTTCTATCCCCTGCTTTGCAACGATTTTGCGAGGGCCACTTTGTTTGGGTAGAAAAGTCCCTCGTAAAACCCTCGTAATTTGCAAGGATTTTGCGAGGGCTAAGTTTTGGAAACAAAAATCCCTCGCAAAGTCCTTGCAATTTTGCAAGGGCCACAGCTGTGGATGAAAAAGTCCGAGGGCCAAGTTTTAGGGAAAAAAATCCCTTGCAGAACCCTAGCAAATTGCGAGGGTTTTGCAAAGGCTACAACTTTGGGTGAAAAGTCCTCTGCAAAACCCTCATAATTTGCGACAATTTTGCGAGGGCCATGGCTTGGGGTGAAAAATTCCCTTGCAAAATCCTTGCAATTTGCGACGATTTTACAAGGGCCAATTTCTTTAATATACAAAGACCCTTGCAATACCGTTGCAATTTGCGAATATTTTGTGACAAACTTATGCATTTCGTCACAAATGGCGACGATTTTTTCGTGCCCTCGCAAAAACCGTTGCAAATAGTGACGGTTTGTCTTGGCCGTCGAAAATAGCAACACCATTTTTTGCGATGGCCAAAACTGTCACAAATCGAGTCTGCAATGGTTTTTCGCCGTCACAAAATGGCAAATTTCCTGTAGTGACAGATTGTGAAATATGTAAGAAAATTTAGTTTTCATCTTGCATTTGCAAACACTACTAGTAAGATTTGGATTTTTTGGAAGGATTTTACTGGGGTTGACATTTTGATTGGCTCTGCTCAGTTTGTACATATGTCTCTAATTTTAAATTAAGGAAAAAAGTTCTTTGGCTTATTTATTTATGCTGCTTGTTCTTGATTGGGTCGACTACCACTATAGAGCACCTTAACTGCTATTTCTTGGGGAATTGATCAAAATGACCCAAATGGGGCCATTCGTCTTCAACTGGCTCCTACGGCGAGAATAGGTCCTAAAATGGCCTCGACGCATTCGTTGATAGTGTCCTTATTAAATTAGAACGCTATCAATAAGAGTGTCCTAATTTAAATAAGAGCGTTCTAATTTAAATTAAGACACTATCGAGAAAAGCATCCTATTATTGAAGGATTTAAAGGGGGAAGCAAAGCACGCAGTGAAAATAAAAAACTGAAAAATAGGAAAAACGCAGACCGGAACCGGTGCCGATGCTGACGGCCTCAGCCGGCGCTAGTCACAATCTGGTGGGACTCCGAGGCGAAAAAATTTTTACCTCCTTTTCTCGTTCTCAGAATTGGCTGGACCGGAATGTGTGGAACTGGGGTAGGTGCACTAGTGGAAACCTCAATTAAATTTTTCGGCAAGCCTCCTACTCCATCTGTGCATGTATATGAACGTCAATCTCTCGATCTTCCAGTATATGGCCTACCTAATCCCATTTGGTGAACAACTCACAGATCTAAGGAATATTTTCGAGAGAGAAGAGGGGCTGTCACAGTTTTTCCTTTTCACCAGAGAAGAAGCAATGAAAATAACGTTGTGAAAACCACCCTAGGTCTTTGTTCTCCTGTTTAACCTAAATAAAACCCTAGGTTAAATTGGATTGGCCCATTGGACTCTTAGTTTAGCTTTTTTAACTAAATTAATTATTTTATTTAGAACCAAATAAATGGCCCAATAAATAATTAATTTTTCAGCCCAAATAAAATAGTCCAATTAACAAGCTTATATTAGTTTAGTCACAGGTTAATCTTTAATGATTCAAACTGGGCCAAAGCCCTGAACAATTAATTAACCCATCAAACTAATTTAATTAATTTTCTCTCTCCATAGACCTTTATTTTCTTCTAACCCAATAATTAAATCAGACTACTTAAATAAAATAAATTTTATTTAATTTAATTTAAAACCAATTCTTTAGCCTGTATATAATTAGGACTCATGGTCTATATTGGGGACCAAAAGACACACCGCCTTAGCTACTAAAATGACCAAAATAACCTTACAATATAAATAGCTATATTTTGCATTTTAAATATTTCGTACTATCACCATAAGAAAATATTGACCCCAAGGACAATGTTGCGTTAGCAAAGTCTCCGACCTACGAATGAAATGACTAAAATGCCCCTCTATACATCGTCGTACATTAGAAAGAAAGAAATGTATTAACACCTCTCTAAATAATATCTACTATCCTTAGGCTTCTAGTCCAATGATCCACGACTTCCTGGATTGTTTCCGCTTTCCAAGTGAACTACCCTAAAGCAAACATCTAAGTCATGTTTCCTAGGGCCCTGGATATTTAGATCATTCAAACAATCACAAGGAGCGATATAGTATAAAAATTATCTTGTACAAGTCTATCTTAACTAACTAGTCACGCATACCCAACATGAAAGTATATTGGCCCTACGATAGAACCTCAACTATGGCATATCAAAGTACAAGCTTCCAGCTTCGTCAGACCACCAAATCATACTCAAGTCGTATACTAGTCCACACTGTAGCAGTAGTAATCTAGGTTTCTACCATATAGTACTTTAAGAAACCACTACTACAGGTCATATTCTACGTATTCGAAATACGCTTATGTCATAAAGTGAGTAGACTATTCACTGACTAAAGGTAAGCCATTCCCCATTTGGAATTCACAACATAATAATCTAGACATTATGAGATTCCCATTCTCATCAATCGGTTAAGAACAAATGTTTATGTGTTAAGTAACCCGTGATCCATACCTTACTGTGAATGACCATCATTCACATGGACCACTTACTTAAACACAATGAGTCTTTTCCAAACGTAATTGTGCACAAATAAAAATGTAAATTCACAAACAATTTCTGAAAATAAATTATTTTATTAAAACATTCGATGTTTACATCAGAAACCTAGTCTAAGAGGGTACATTTCCCAACAATTATAGGACCTATCATCGCCACAGGAGCCAATTGAAGACAAATAAATCAGGACACTGTTGAGAAAAGTGTCCTATAGGAAATTCAACAAATTTTCTTTTCATATAATTAATTCAATCATGATATAATTTTTGAATTAAAATTTTACAATTATTTTAAAATATTTAGACTTTTAAATATTTGAAAAAATATTTATTATAATTGAACTTTTTTAAAAAAAATATTGCGAGGACTCGTATTCCTTTTGCAGATCATAATGTATTTTTAAACGAGCAAAATTTTGTAATGTTAAAAACACATTTTAAGGAAATATTAAATTTGGATTTTGGGTGTTAATTTAATTAGGAATTAATAGATGATAATATATTATTTTTATGCTTTTTTTGACCTTGCGAATCCTTTTTAGTATTACATTTATTTATTTATTTTCTATTGTTTGAGTAATATTACAACTACTTTAGGCTTTTTGAATGATTCCTTTTTTATATTTTGTTGAATTATTCAACAAGACCATAGCTAGGTTATTTAAAATAGCTTACGTAGAAAATATAATGGAACAATTTGGAAAAATATATTATATTATATTTTATATTATTTTATTTTATTTTCTAAATATTCTTGATATTGAGTTCAAATTCTAATATTGATAAAAACATAGAATTTAATTATTAGAGGGTTTACGTATCTATAGGAAATTCAATAAATTTTCTTTTCATGTAATTAATTCAATCATGATATAATTTTTGAATTAAAAATTTACAATTATTTTAAATTATTTAGACTTTTAAATATTTGAAAAAAATATTTATTATAATTGAATATATATATATATATATATATATATATAATATTGTGAGGACTCAGATTCCTTTTGCAAACCATAATGTATTTTTAAAAGGGTAAGATTTTGTAATGTTAAAAACACAATTTAAGGAAATATTAAATTTGAATTTTGGGTGTTAATTCAATTAGGAATTAATAGATGATAATATATTATTTGTTATGCTTTTTTTGCCCTTGCAAATCCTTTGTAGTATTACATTTATTTATTTATTTTCTATCATTTAAGTAATATTACAACTATTTCAGGTTTTTTGAATGATTCTTTTTTTATATTTTATTGAATTGTTCAACAGGACCGTAGCTGGGTTATTTAAAATAGTTGACGTAGAAAATATAACGTAACAATTTAGAAAATCATGCTATTGCTACAATATCCTTTAGGATGGATTGAGTACGCGACGATACTGTTCACGAGCCTATTCATGAGGGATTGATATCTAGGCAGGATAAGCATCGATCTTCGCTGATTTGGTCACAACATACGTAGACATGCGAGATGCTATTAGCATTTAAGCGTTGCGATTCTTGATTTTGAGAATTGTATCCATTCCCTCCTCGAGGAATGGATTACATCGATTTGGCTAGTTTTAGAGGAGTTCAGAGAGTTGGGCAGCTTCATTTAGACCACACCCTTGTTACTGCGTTAGTTGAGAGATAGCATCCCAAGACACTCGCATTCCATCTATAGGTTGGAGAGGCCACTGTGACACTAAGGGACATTGCCATTTTGTAGGGTCTCAGAGTTGATGGCAACCCAGTCATTGGAGAGGTTTACAGGCATTCTCGCTCAAGGTGGGTGGATATGACTTATGCACTCCTTGGTTTTTGGTCTCGGGACAATCAGTTTAGGGGTAACCGGGTAGAGAATAGTGCCCTGGAGGCACACCTCTAGCTCTCTCTTCCAAATGATGCCCCCAATGCGGTGGTGCAGCAAAAGGCTCTCGAAATTATACTCCTTCTTATCGGTGGCATGATTTTGTCGAACAAATCAGGCCATCTGCTTCTTCTCTATTTCTCCCATTCCTTGTAGATTTACATTCTTGCGGTTAACTAAGTTGGGGCAGTGGACCCTAGCGTGGATGTATAGATGCCTCTGTGAGATGACAAATCCTACAACGAGGGAGATCCAATGATTATGTTGCAGTTTAAATTTTTTATTTTTTAAAATTTTCGTAGGGATATCCGACTTTAGTATAAGATAGTTCGAAATTGATTAGCTTGTTATTTTGTTTAAACTGTGTAGCTATGGGCTTGGGAGCACATCCATATTCTACGCCCTGACAAGGTGGAGTTGGGCCATAGACCTCCCCTTGCAATATACGGTGCATGGAATGTGTGGCTGCATCTACATCGGACACCTACGCACGTTCTAGTGATGTACAAGGACCAGTTGGACTCCATGCACGAGCACCATGTAAGCATTCACAACACCAACCAATAGATATAAATAATATTATGTTGTTTATTATGTTTATTAAACTACTATTTGTTCATGTGTCAGTATATTTGGCGACCTTATGATAAGATAGAGTTGGAGTTCATATTGGCAGGGTATATGGAGGGGTCGGATATATGGTTATTGCGGACGGCATTTATTTATTGAGACGTTGTGAAGTTCCACTACCCCGATCGGGTGCTTAGGCAGTTCGGTATGGTGCAGGGCGTGTCCCACAGTTCTGAGTACGATGCTGAATTAGACACGAGGGGAAATCACACGACTAATTGGTCGTGGTAGCACTTCTCATTTATTAGATAGTGGGTATCGCTTTGGCAGACGGTCGTGCACGGTATAGTCGGGTTTGGAGTAGAGTCGAACTACCCAACTTGGTATAGACTTAGGACTAGGTAACGAATTGGTAATCCGTCTCCACCAGGAGGTGAGGTCGCATGCTACCAGGTGACCAGTTCAGGATACGCAGTCATGGTAATATTAATAGTCATTATAATTGCCTTTTTCCTTTTTTTTTTAAAAAAATTATATTTTCCTTTTGATATAGTGACTGACAAGGATGTTATGTGTATGATTGTAATAGTCGAATGGGCTTATCAAGCCATTTACATCGCCACTGAGGTTATGTATGAGGCTGACTCCAGGTCAAGGATGGCATTCGACCTAATCAGGGACACTTGCACACTTTCACTTACTGCCGCGGGGATTGACCCAACGTGTTTAGACGCCCATCCCATGCCAGAAGTCAATATATCGGTTGTTCCAAAGTAGGCAGCCAGCAGAGGCCCTCAAGCCCATGTTGACGTCAAGCAGTCCCTAGCCAGCGAAGGGGTGGTAGATAGGCTCGTGTTGCTCCCAGGGAGCCAGCTGCCACAATGGCTAATGTCCCCGTCTTGCTACTGCCTCCCCCACAGTCAGCGGACCACTTCAATGACGGCCATGTACAATTGATCCCGAGTTTGAGGCTGGACCTTCTAGACATGGTGCAGTACAGACTCCTAAGGACTTGATATTTGACACCAGTTTCCTGTCACCATTAGTGCATGAGGAGATCAATTATCTTCAAACTCAAGGGCCAAGGATAGTTACTCAAGCAGTAGTTCAGGTTGGTTTAGAGGATGTTGATCATGCTCAAGTCAGATTAGGGATTCAGTGGTAGCGGAGACGATCACGTTATCACCGTCCGGCATTACAAGATCCTATTCAAGCAGAGGGTGCCGTTGGGCCATCCGATGAGACACATGATCCATGAGTGGGCAGAGACGTTAGACCAATACACACCATTTAGCCCAAACCCTATAGGACGTAGCTCACTTTCAGGCACATTGTACCCTATCTTGTGTAGTCCCTGAATGTTGGATAATTAAGTTACAACTTCAATTTTTGAGTTTACACTTTTATTTTGAAACGTCCCTTAAAGTATATGTATATAAATTATATTTTTTTTATGTTAGATCAAAGGAACCAATGATTAAAATTTAGCTATAAATCATTCAATTTGAACTAGAATAAGTTATAATAATTGAATATTTAAACTACTAATTTAATTTATTTTAAATTAAGAAAAGTAATTTTCACTCAAATTCTAATTTAAGCATGGATTTTGATATAACAATTCTTTTAAAAAAAAGAATAATGCCCCATTAACAGAGAGAACAACAAATGATATATTTTCTTTTTTTTTTCTTTTTGGCTTTTCTAGTGTTTTTATTATCAACTCAAGTAATAAAATTAAGATAATTGAGCAGCAATTATTCTTTGTATATTCAAAATTTTCCACTATATATGAATATAAAAATATCATATATTCTAGTGTATTTTTTGGACCACTTTTTCCTGCTAAGTTTTGGCCTTATTTGATTTCCGCCGCACTTACCATATTTAGTAGACCAAATTTTCCACTTTATGCCCCATAGTTGCTAAAAAAAAATTTCGCCCTCCTCTCCTTCTACTTCTTCTTTTCCTTTTTCTTTTCTCCATTGTGTTGTATTAATCTTCATGTGGGCAGCAATTTCATAAAGATGACGTCCATATAAGGCTGCAATTAAATTTGAATTTTTCAAAAAAAAAAAGAAAAGAAAATACAGTTTCGGACTTATTTTGACAAAAATCTAATGCAATTAATTTTTATTTGTAAAATATTAAAATTTTTATTATTCTATGTACATTACAATATTAATATTTGAGTTTAGATTTATTTTTTTATAGAATTCAAAATCATATTTATATATAAAATTTAAATATAATTTCAATCTAAATACACTTTTTTTTTCACTCCAATATTCCTGAATAGTTTTGTAACTTTTTTTTTCTACAACAAATACTATAAACTGTTTTTTTACCAAAAAGTAGATCTAATCTAAATACATTTTATTTTTAATTTTAATAATCACTTGAACTAAATTACATGTTAAGGGTCACATTTGTTTTGTAATCCTTTTTAGTAATCAACTTGGATTTATTATATATTAATCAAAATTACCCTTATTTATTAATCCTTTTTCAAATATTTAAATATCTTATTCGTTTTTAAAACAGATACTTAGAAGAGTACTCGAATTGAACTTCTTAGTTGATGAAAGTTATTTTTCGTATTGAGAAGATTAATTATGAAAAGATAAATAAAAATTTTATTTATTTTAGAAAAACAATCGTTATTTTTTAAATATCTCAAAATAAAATGTAAATACTTAATTCTAAATATATAAAGACAATATTAATATTTCTCAAAATTATTAAATTTTTAATCAAAATATTGATATAAGAGAAGAGTGATAATACTTCTAAATAAACTAAAATTATGAATTTACAAAATCACTAAACCTTAAAATTCCACCAAAAGGTACAATAACAAGAAGTTAAATGGAAAAGGCAGGCAGAGGTTTTTTTTAATCCAAAAATACTTTGAAAGCATAGAATAATTACAACGCTGAGTTGTGTTAGTGTATTGGATATTGAATTAAAAATAAGCTCAAGAAAAAAAGAAAAGAAAAGAAAAGAAAAAACAATAATGGAATTTCCTTCTCAAATTTCATCATGCCACGTGAGTGGCAACATTTGCATGTGACATCGTGGCTAGAGCAACTGCTTTTGACAAGAAGAAGGCAGCTGTTCAGCGGACCACTGTAATCAGAGTCCTAAGCTTAAGCTTCATTCTTTCAATCCCGGTACATGTTGTACCATCTAAAAAGCTGTGCAAGTACTATGCAATTAATAGAGGCTGCTGATTTTCCAATCAAAGTTGGTCAAGTAATGAAAAAATTGTGATTCAAACAATTAAATCCAAGTCACGTGCAAGCCAGTAGATGGTAAAGTTTTGAAATTTCTACAGGTTATGTCCGAAGGCATATTGAACCATTTTGCAATTAGTAAAAGGTGAAACGCAAATTCAAAGCTTGAGTCATTGAATAATCTCCCTTTCACGTAATCGTAAACATTTTTCAATAGACAAAAGAAATAGAGTCCACAGAGAGACGTTAAACGATTGCGTTAAAGCAAAAATATTCAGATCTTTTCACAAATTTCTCACTTGAGCCATTAAATAACTGAAAGTGATTAGCATCGAGCAAACATTACTCACATTGTATCTAATTGAAAATTACAAATGAAAGAATTAACAAACTCTGTATTGTTAGTTAACCAGGGTACCTACGAGCACAGATAGGCAACTCAACTGAATTGAACAAGCACCGCCTATACTCGACCAGGGCTCTAACAATTGCAATTATCAAATATCAACAATACCGGCAAGGCCACACAGTCCAAACGTAATGTAACTAGACAGAATTCACACTTAATAAACAAATCAATAGTATACCTAATTGACTTGCTCGCTGTTCTACCAGAACGTACCTAGCGCTGGCACTCCTCCGGACAAGCTGCGCCGCAACGCATCGTATCGTCGACCGAATCACCAGTCTAATATCTGGTTTGCCTTCAAGAAGCTATTCGCCCCACTCCGGTGCGATGGGTACAGCGACTCTTCTTGCAGGATAAGACGGTCTCAGATCACTGTTGACGCACACCAACTGTGATCACCTCGAAAATCCCCTCGTTCGCCGGTCCCGATAAGGCAAAAATTATGGATCGCGGAGAGAGAACCGAAGCGGTGAATTTTCTCGCAAAAAAGCAAAAAGCACGAAAAGGGGTTCACCCTAATGGCGGCTCTGTTCCCCCTTCTAATATCGCCTTAGGAAAATTAAAACCCAATTCGGATTAGGAAGTCCTAATTCCTTTATCAGATTTTATGTTTCCTATTCCTTTTCAAGTTATAGTTAATTAATTGGGCCAAATAAAAATAGAGGATCGTGAAAACATGGCCTAAGCCCACCTTTAACAACATTTAATTATGGATTCCCACCATGAAAATGACTTCTACCACAATCAAAACAATCTCTAACATGTCAAGAATAATTCTCATTAATTGTTTTAGGCTAACTAATCATGAGTTAAAAATTATTAACTCCCAAAGTTGCCATTTTCAACATGTATCACATCTATAATTTATAAAGAAAGAATGAACAAGGATGGAGAGGTACATGATGTTATTACGTTGTTGCTAAGAATTTATAAAGACATTTGAACGCAACTTATAATAGCATCAACCTGGCTTTTATCGGCCGCAAATGGAGGCTTTGTCAGAGGACTCTATTACATAGCGTCCTTAAGATAGGATGCTAGTAGCAATAGCGTCCTCTTGTTTTCTTATTCAGGACAATTCCTCATGTTTAGAGGCTTTTCAAAGGCCTTTGCAGAAAAAAATGGACGTAGGACGCTAGTAGCAATAGCGTCCTCTTGTTTTTTGGATGATTCCTCGTGTTCAGAGGCCTCTGCAGAATAAAATTGACTTAGGACGCTAGTAACAATAGCGTCCTCTTGTTTTCTCTTGTCTAGTCACATCCAATCGTTTCTACAGAGGACGCTATTGTGAATAGCGTCCTCGGTAGTTCCCATATTCAATGGCTTTTTCATAGTACCATCTGATCAAAATAGAATTCTTTTCAGAGAAAAAAACAGTGGACACTATTGTGAATATCATCATACAGGACGCAACTAGCAATAACATCCTAGTTGTCATTTTTTTTATATACACGAACACCCATCATGCTTTAGAGAGAAACTACCTACTTAGCATCGCCTTTAAATTCTTGCCAGTCGTTTCTTAGTTTGTTAACGTCCTCAAAAGTCATGTCTCTTAAATTACCATTAAATCTCGGTTTCTTCTAGGACTGCATAATATCATATAAACCCGGTGGTTCAATGATATTTGATGGCCCATGTAGAAAATGACTAAACTTACACAGCAGAATCAGGTTTTCCCAGCTAGTTGACAAAATACATTCACACATGAGTACCGATAGGTCGACAGCTACACTAGAGATATCTATGAGATATCCTTAGGTACATGGCACAAGGATTCAATGGGGATTACTTCTATTAGAGAGTGAAGATTATATGAATAACATCTAGTCCTTGCCCTCTATTTTCAAAGAAGGTGGTGTGCACATTTACGTAAAGTCTAATTCTATTGTAAATGTAGAACATAGTGCGCCAGCAATTCTGGCTGGACAAGGCGCTGACACCATAGGGCAATTTGGATCCTACATAGATTTAATGCTCCAACAGGAGGAAATGCGTTCAACAACCTTTCAAGATCAATTGCCATAGCAGTCTACATACCCTGTTGCTACTCTAGATCAATTTTCTGGTCATGCACATGCAGAATTGTATAGTTGCGGCACAGGTCGAACCCCCCCTCCCCAATGCTACTGAAATAGGACCCTCAGAGCCACCAATATTTAATGGCATTGCAGTGATGGACTCACTGGGACAAACATCTAATGTCGATAGGCCCCCAAGCTCGGATGGAAATATTGGACCAGATGTTGGATTCGCGGACGGCGGCGATGACAGCAACAGCAACGACAGTGATCATGACAACGTAGAAGTACAACATATGACACTTCAACCTTCACCAAAACCTGTCCATTTTGTACTAGTACATGACATGGGTATGCATTTCTTTGGTAGTTTCCAAGACATTGGTACGGGGGCACCTAAAGCTGACTTTTACAATGTCGGAGATGACTTATGTGTTGATGAATGATTGGAGGAGAATTGGGAGTTAAGACACAAAATGCATTTTCAGGATAAGTCACAAGTAGTTTATGCCATAAGATTGTGGCACATGAGAAAAGGCTGTGAGTTTGCAGTTATCAAAACTAAGAGCACAGTTTGGACTGCCTTTTGCAAGAATAACACTAACCAAAATCCATATGCATGGTATATCTGAATCATAAAAAAAGTAAGCAGTGGACGATGGGAAATATCGATTTAGAACGGTGAGCACATGTGTCTCCAACGGGTCATAAACAACAACAACAACAAAAACTTGTCCCGCAAATTTATTGCGCAGCACATTCTAAATCTCATTAGGGGTTGTTCATGATAAACAACAACAACAACAGATAACCACGAGACACGTGTCAGCACTATATTAGTGGTTGTTCATGATAAATTTCATGTTGGATGTTTATTTCGGAAGGAATAGTATGCCCGAAAAGCTGTTGTTGAGTCACTATATAGTACGTGGTCATCTACATTCAACGTACTGCCTAACTACATGTTGGCATTACAGAATTCGAATCTAGGTACAATAGTGCACTGGAAACACCATGACAACAGTGCTAAAGGTCGTAACATATTCCGCTTCATTTTTTGGACTTTCAAGCCATCAATTAAGGGATTTTCACATTGTCGTCCAGTGATTATAGTAGACGACACACATTTAAGAGGGGCATACACAGGTGTTTTGTTGATTGCAAGCACTTGGGATGTCAATAACCGTGTGTTTCCACTAGCGTATGCGGTTGTCGATACTAAATCAATTGTTTCCACTGGCACGAAAGACCTCACTACAAGAAAAATACACTTTAGCGACGGCTTTGTTACCGTCGCTAATTTGCGACGGAATAGCGACGGCAAGCAAAGATTTTTAATTTAAATTTATTTTTTAAAAATTTTGTCAAAAGCATCACTAATTAGCGAGGGATTAGCTACGGCTTATCATTCCTTGCTAATTAGTAAGGGATTAGCTACAGCCTACGTAATTAACACTAATACTAATTAATTATTTAAATACCGTAACTAATCCCTTACTAATTAGTGGGGGACATTTATTGTCCCTTGCTAATTAGCAAGGGATTAGCTGCGGCAAACGTAATTAACACTAACACTAAATTAATTGTTCAAATGCCGTAGCTAATCCCTCGCTAATTAGTGAGGGATTAGCGAGGGATTTGTGATTATTTATTAATATTAAATAATTGTTAAAATACCGTCACTAATCCGTTGCTAATTAGAGACGGCTTAGCGATGGCAAATCAAGTCGTCGTTAATCCATCACAAATCCCTTACAAATCCATCGCTAATCTGTAAAAAAAAAATACTATATATT
Source organism: Voacanga thouarsii (assembly GCA_026120185.1). Lineage (NCBI taxonomy): Eukaryota > Viridiplantae > Streptophyta > Magnoliopsida > Gentianales > Apocynaceae > Voacanga > Voacanga thouarsii. The sequence continues at coordinate 2,042,284 of JANUWF010001825.1, forward strand.
TAATATAAAGAACAAAAAATCACAAGGATATCAATAGCCTAGTGGTGGAGCACGTGCTCTCCTATAACAAGGACGCAGGTTCGAGCCCCGCGTTCAACATAATCTAAAAAAATTATCTGGCGGGTCAGTTGTCGGGTCAAGCCAGTTAGGTCGGGTCATGACTAATTAATTTTTTTAAATAAAATTCGTTGACCATTACTAATCTATCGCTGTTAGCGACGGATTTTTGTTCCATTGCTATTTGCGACGCAAGTTTTAGCGACGGTCAAAATCCGTCGCTAATCTCATTTAGCGACAAATGACTGTCGCTAAATTGTTGTTTTCTTGTAGTGCTTGTTTGTGTTGTGTCTGATCGACATCCTGGTATCTTGGCAGCTATAAAGAGACAGCCTGGATGGACTGAGCCGTTGGAGGTTCACATGTTCTATTTTGCACACATCCGTGACAATTTCAATCGACAGTATAGGAATATAAAATTGAAGCCACTGATGTACAAAACCGGGGTTGAGAGGAAAAAATCCAAGTTCAAATTTGTAATGAATGAAATAAGGGAATACAATCAGGAAGCCTACAACTTGTTGATGCAAATTGGCCCTGAAAAGTAGACACTTTCACATGACGGCGGATATCGATACAGGTGTATGACAACGAATTTGTCCAAATTGTTAAGCAATGTTATCCAAAAAAAAAAAACACAAGCATTACCGATCAAAGCACTTGTCAATGCAACATTTACAAAGATAGTTGAATATTTTAATCTGCGTCGGTCCGAAGCCACCCACTGTAACAAACCATTCCCTTCATTGATATGGAATGCATTCCAGGCAGCTTTGCAGAAGTCTAGAAGTTACAAGGTTATGCAATTCAATAAAAGGATTGGAATATTCAGTATAAGGACACCCGCAAGAGTTGGAGGAAAAGGTAACTACACAGTGAAAATGTCTTCACGGGACTGTACTTGCACAAAATGGAATATTTTTAGATTTTCATGCACCCATGTATTCATAGTTTGTCAACACTATGGGTGGCAACCTTCGGAATATGTTTTGCCTATTTACTCTATAGAGAAGTACGTTGCAGCTTACAGCCATAACTTCTACCCTATCAGCAATGAAAATTATTGGCGTAATGCTAACTTTTTGTTGAAGAGCTACGCACTGGCACTTAAAGGTAACAGATCTAGATAGAGGCGTACCGCACGTTTTTGAGGTGAGATGAATTATCGAAATAAAGGATCCCCACCAAGATATGAAAATTTTCATCAAGCAGGACATAATAAATGAAATTGTAACAACACTCGCTTTGAACCTGGAGAATAAATTTTGCAATCACATGTACTTGTACTACAAAATAATTTTTTGCATGGTATATTATTCATTTGACAGCGACCTTGTTATGGGTTTCGCCATTTTTCAACCTAAACCGCACAACATGGAATATCTATTAATTTTGTTACATAGACATTTAAAATAATAAAAAATCATACAATTAAAGTACACAGGGGCCAGACGAGGACGAATGGCCCCAAATGGGGCAATTCTGATCAATTACCCTAGGAATGATATAAAAAACGTCAATAATTTCCAAAATATTTTCCCGCCATTTTGGTAAATGAGAGTAAACATCCAATACTTAACCAGCATGCGTTTTTCATCCCCACCAAGAAAAATGAAGAAGATGAATATAAACTAAGTCAAGACTCCAATTCTACACATATGATCTCTTCTTTTCTTCTTCACCAAAAGACTGCTCTTGAACTTTTTATTCAAAGCAAAAATGGACACTACAAGAAAAACATTAATTTAGCGACGGATTTCTGCGATGGCCTTTAGGCCATCTCTAATTTGCGATGGAATAGCAACGGAAACAAAAATTTTGAAAATAAATTTTTTAAAAATTTCCGTCACTAATCCGTCGGTAATTGCAACGGATTAGCGACGGAAATAAATCCGTCACAATTTTGCGACGGATTTCTAAAATTAAAAAATAAATTAATTTTCTTAAAATTAAAAAAAATCCGTCGCAAATCCGTAGTAATGTGCGATGGATTTCTAAAAATAAAAACTAAATTTATTTTCTTAAAATTTAAAAAAAATCTGTCGCAAATCCGTCGCAATTTGCTATGGATTTGCGAAGGGGTTTCTAAAATAAAAAAGTAAATTAATTTTCTTAAAATTAAAAAAAATCCATCACAATTTTGAGATGAATTTCTAAAAATAAAAAATAAATTAATTTTCTTAAAATTAAAAAAAAAATCCGTCTCAAATCCATAGCAAAATTGCGATGGATTTGCGACGGATTTCTAAAATTAAAAAATAAATTAATTTTCTTAAAATTAAAAAAAAATCCATCGCAATTTTACTATAGATTTGCAACGAATTTCTAAAATTAAAAAAAATCCGTCGCAAATCCATCGCAATTTTGCTACGGATTTGCGACGGATTTCTAAAAATAAAAACTAAATTTATTTTCTTAAAATTAAAAAAAAATCCGTCGCAAATCGTCGAAAAATTGCGACGGATTTCTAAAATTAAAAAATAAATTTATTTTCTTAAAATAAAAAAAATCCGTCTCAAATCCGTAGAAAAATTGCGACGGATTTCTAAAATTAAAAAATTAATTAATTTTTTAAAATAAAAAAATCCATCGCAAATCCATTGCAATTTTGCTACGGATTTGCGACAGATTTCTAAAATTAAAAAGTAAATTAATTTTCTTAAAATTAAAAAAAATCCGTCGCAAATTCGTCACAATTTTGCTACGGATTTCTAAAAATAAAAACTAAATTTATTTTCTTAAAATTTAAAAAAAATCCGTCGCAAATCCGTCTCAATTTTGCTACGAATTTGCGATGAATTTCTAAAAATAAAAACTAAATTTATTTTCTTAAAATTAAAAAAAAAACCCGTCGCAAATTTGTTGCAATTTGAAACGGATTTGCGGTGGATATATATTAATATATTAATATAGTATTTTTATATACATATAAATATGTTAATATATTTTTTAATATAAAAATAAATATATATACATACATATATACATATTTATTTATGTTAGTATGTGTGTATATATATATATACATATATATTTATACATATATCTATATATATATGTTATAATACTTTTAAAATATATTAATATATATATATATACATATTTATATATACATATATTTTACATATATATATAATGTATGTCTACATATATATATATATATATATATATATATATATATATATACATACATTATATATATATATGCAACACACACACATAATGTGTGTGTGTATACATACATACATACATACATACATACATACATACATACATACATACATACATACATACATACATACATTTGCTATTAAGTATATATACATTAATAGCAACAGATGCATATATATCGTATTCTTACATATATTCATACATATATATTCTTAATAATATCATATATATATATATATATATATATATATTTCAACTTACTAATATTTTTTTTCCGTATTCTACTATTTCAAGACACGCACACATACTATATCATATGTATATATAAATAATCAAACATTAAATTTTTTTGGGTGAATTTTTTATATTAGTGACGGATTTGCGACAGATCAAGGTTTATGAAACCCTGATCCGTCACAAATCCGTCGTAATTTGAGACGGATTTGCGACGGCAAGCTAAAATTAAAAAATAAATTTATTATTTTTGTGACGAATTTCTAAAAATAAAAAATAAATTTATTTTCTTAAAATTAAAAAAAAATCCGTCGCAATTTTGCTATAGATTTGCGATGGATTTCTAAAATTAAAAAATAAATAAATTTTCTTAAAATTTAAAAAAATCCGTCGCAATTTTGAGATGGATTTGCGACGGATTTCTAAAATTAAAAAATAAATTTATTTTCTTAAAATTTAAAAAAAATCCGTCGCAAATCTGTCGCAATTTTGCGATGGATTTGCGACGAATTTTTAAAATTAAAAAATAAATTAATTTTTTTAAAATTTAAAAAAATCCGCCGCAATTTGAGACAAATTTGCGACGAATTTTTAAAATTAAAAAATAAATTTATTTTCTTAAAATAAAAAAAAAGCCGTCGCAATTTGTGACGAATTTCTAAAATTAAAAAATAAATTTATTTTCTTAAAATTAAAAAAAAATCCGTCGCAAATCCGTTGCATTTGCAACGGATTTGCGACGGAAAATTCTGTCATCGCAGATCCATCGCAAAGCCCTAGCAAATCCGTCTTTAATTCACAAAAAAAAAATTATTATATAATTAATATATAGCACAATATATCACAAAAACTTCAATAGCTTAGTGGTGGAATGCGTGTTCCCCCACAATAAGGACGCGGGTTCGAGCCCCAAGTCCGACATAATCTCATAATATTCTTGGCGGGTCGGGTTGTGGATCGAGTTCTCAGCGGGCTGGGTCGGGCCGATGAACGGGTGGGCCGAGTAGATAATTAATTAATTTTTTAACAAAAATTTTTTGCCGTCGCAAAATTAATTAATTTTTTAAAAAAATTGGCTACTGCAAATTAAATTAATTTATTTTTTAAAAACAAATTTTTTTCGTTGCAAAATTAATTAATTTTTTAAATAATTTTTTTCACTACCGCAAATTAAATTAATTAATTTTTTAAAAATAATTTTTTTCCGTCGCAAAACCGTCGCTAAATTATTTTAATTTTTGTAAATAAAAAAAATTTTACCGTCGCAAATCTGTCGCAAAATTAATTACTTTTTTCAAAAGTTAAAAATTTTTTGATTAATTTTTTTTTTAATAAAAGTTTTTGACCGTCGCTCGACGCCCTTTTTAGCGACGGACGTAATCTGTCACTAAACGTTATTTGCGATGGATTAGCGACGAATTTGGCCATCGCTAATTTGGTTTTCTCTTGTAGTGGGAGAAAGAATCCACCAGCCCACATGACTCTTTAAACTCTAACAATGAAAGTCGATTTCTCTTTTTTCTGCCTTTATATTCTACAGATCTCACTTCTTTCTTGAAGTATACGACTGATGGTTCTCTGTTGATGATCTTGGCATTTCAATGTTCTGAAGTGAACAGCAAACGCCAGCTGAAGAAGAGATACCTGAGGCATCTTCTAGGCCCAAAGTGTTTGAATCATTTCCCAAATTTATGAGTGCTGTTAAACTTGCCCTTGGAGGATTCGACTTTGAGCAATTTGCTGAGTTTCGTGAGCTTGTACCTGGCCTCTCCGTTAGAAGGTCTCCTCTTTCTCAACCTTGTCGTTATGGTAGTTTTCCTAGTTACAGAACTCGCTGATCATCCAACTAAGATAGTACTAAGTCTGGTGCATCTTTTGAATTCAACTCATTAATTTTCTTTGATTTTGTGTTTAAATTGGTTGAGACGTTTTTGAATTTCCTCATTCTTCTCCATTCTAATTTTTTTTTTTTTTTAAATTCTTCTCCATTCCAATTTTCCAATACTAGTCAATTTTAAGATGAAGCTCTCGTCATTTAAAACTAATATATATTTTGATATCCCTTATACAGAACTGGGCTTGTTCATGTTAGATCAAGGATGGATGAGATACACAAAGAGCATCCAGAGCTTCTTGATCAGTTTAAGACATACCATCCGCAAGTGTGTGAGGACCCAACTCTACATAAAGATAATCCTGTTTCGCCTGAGAATGCACTAAGTTTCTTGACAAAGACAAGTTAAACTTAGATTCTTCAAAAAAGCTTCAAAATTAAACTTGATTCATATCTTCAAAACGACAGGCGCGCTTTCATAGCGATCCACGCTTGCTGACCTTTCTCAGTGTTAGGGATGCTTATCAGAATGGCAGAACGGGTGTGCAGGATGTGGTTAATCAGGTTGTCACTCTTTCTCATTTTATGCTTTCATTTCGTGAAATGAATGAAGAAGGGGCTTTATGGCTCAATTGGTGCTTACTTCAGTTAATGGCATATGAAATTTTTTGAACCTGCTTCTGTATGTTCACCTGTTTGGTGGATGGTGGTGCTTCTTTCTCCTATCCTTTCATATTCAATTCTTTTGCCGATCAGCACTGAGAAGATGATAGATCACACTTGCACTAGAACTCGGGTTGTTCTTGAGTCGATTGAGAATGCAAGAAATTGGTTTAGTCTTTGTTCAAGATAGAGTGAGAATGCAAGATTAATATTCTTTCATATTAATGAAGTCTTTCTTTTTTTTTTGTGGGGGGGGGGGGGTGGTGATCTGAATTATCACAGCTACAATTTCCTCATTGATTCCTTCATGTTCATTCTTTTCTGCTTCAGGTGCTTCAGATTTTCACAGATTCCCTAGATCTTATGGAAGAATTTCATAACGCTCCTGTCAGGGAGTCAGGGACTTATCATATTGAAACATGACTTGAATAACTATATATTTGGCTCTAGAAGATTTAGTCTTTGTTCTATAAAAAAGAGTGTGTCTAGATAGATCTTCCATTCTAAATATATGCTCTGAATACATATAATAATTATTACTGCAAAAAAGAAAAAAGAAAAACACATACTTCTGAAGCAGACTTTTATTGTAGCAAACGTTTATAAAAAGTTCATTCCTTCTTTTTTTTTTTTTTGTATATCTCTTCATTTGGTTGATTTGTTTTAATCTTTACACTGTTTCAAAATTTCTTATTTCTATAACTGTTGTTATTCAACCCCCTTTCCCTCTCCCGTATGCCCTCGCAGCTTTATTAGATGAAACTTTTCATGTTTTTTTTTTCTTTTATTTGGATATTTCAGGTATAGTTCCAGTTCAAGATATGTGATTTTCCTACATAGACAGATTTAGGGAACGGGGCAAGGGTTGGTTTAAGGTTTCTTGAAAATCACTTATGTTAGAGTGCCTTGCATCCCACATCAAAACCACCAAACATCATCCACTGCCATTAAGGTTTTATTTGGTTTCAAATCCTACATCGAAAGTTTAAGAAATCATCCACCACTATTAAAAGCTTTACTTAATTCATAAAGGTGTCCCACATCGGATACTAACAACAATAGCCCTCATTTGAAGCCTTATAAATATAAGGTCTTGTTTGGCTTTGTAACAATACAAAACACCAACACAAGTGAGCTTTGTAACCTTTAAGGCATTTGTTCTTTGTAACTCACTTGTTCTATATTTGTGGTGTTTAGTAATTATCTTTTTCATAGTGAAATTTTGTTCTACCTCCACCCGTGGACATAGGTCATTTGACCGAACCACGTAAGTCCTAGTGTCTCTCACTTTTATTTCCTTTCTCGTTATGTATTTTTCTCCACATTATTTTCATTATTATTTCTTTATTATCATCTTGTGTGGTTTTTCCATTGAAGTTTTTGGTTTCCATATTTGTTTGCTATTGGAGAATTTTGGTTTGTTCCTGGGGCCTATCCCTAACAAACTGGTATCAGAGCTACTAGCTCTTAACTCTGTGGCAATGACGATAAAAAAGACTAAGGTAGAGAAATTTGATCGAGGTGTCAATTTCGGCATGTGGCAACTTAAAATGGAGGCCATCTTAATTCAAGGCGGTGTTGACTTAGCCTTGAAAGGAATAGAGGGAAAGCCAGCAGAAATGACAACAACGACATTTGAAGACCTAGATAAAAGGGCGAGATCAGGTATTATTCTAAATCTCTCTAATGAGGTTTTAAGAGAAATTGCTACTAAGACTTCTGCCAAAATTATGTGGGAAACATTGAAGACTTTATATATAAAGAAGACAGTGGAGAATCGGTTTTACCTGAAACAAACCTTGTTTACACTTCGGATGACTTAAGTACATCTATTACTTCACATCTTGATATATTTGATTCCCTCATTATGGATTTGAGTAATAATGATGTGAAAATAGATAATGAGGATCATGCCATTTTATTATTGTGTTCTCTTCCTCAATCTTTTAAGCATTTTCGAGATACTATGATGTATGGAAAAGAAACCATCTCGTATCAAGAAATTAAATTTTCTTTGAAATAAAAAAAATGATTGATAAAGATTTAATTAGAGAGGTTAGTGAAAATCAGGCTGAAGGTCTGGTAGCCAGGAGTAGATCCTAAAATAGAACTTGTGGCAGTAATAAATCAAAATTCAGATCTAAATCCAAATATAGAAATTTGGTTTGCAATTATTGTCATAAAAAAATGGCACATTAAGTCTGAATACTTTACATTGAAGAATAAGGATAAGTATAAAGAAAAATCTACTAATGTTGTTGAAACTAGTGTTGTAGCATATAAGAGTGAAGGAAATATTTTCTTTGTGATTGATAGCAAGACAAAGTCTGAATATGAATAGATTTTAGATTCAGGTTGTTCTTATCATATGTTGGGGGTTTGTTTTCCACTTATGAAGCTTATAATGGTGGAGTTGTTTTGATGGGTAATAATATGATTTGTAATATTGTGGGTAAGGGCACAATTCGAATTAAAATGCATGATGGTATTGTGAGAACTCTCACTGATGTTAGACATATTCCTAATTTGAAAAAGAATCTCATTTCTTTGGGCACCCTTGAGGCACTTGGATGTAAATATGTAGCTGAATGTGGAGCTATGAAAGTTTGTAAAGGTGCTCTTATTGTCATGAAAGGTTGCAAGTCTAGTAGTTTATATATTTTGCAGAGAACTACTGTCATAGGTTTTGTTGCAGCTTCTACATCAGTTTTGCCTGATTCTGATATCACCAAATTATGGCATATACATTTAGGGCACATGAGTGAGAAAGGTCGCGCATGTTGAGCAAGAGAAGCCTTCTGGATGAACAAAATACTAGCACATTGGACTTCTGTGAGAATTGTATTTTCGGGAAGCAAAAAAGAGTCACCTTCAACTCACCAGTAATTCACCGGACTAAAAGTACTTTTGATTATATTCATTAAGATCTTTGGGGTCCATCTCGTGTCCCATCTAAGGATAGTGTTAGGTATTTGTTGACTTTCATTGATAATTATTCAAGAAAAGTTGGGATTATTTTTTGAAAAATAAAAGCGATGTTTACCTAACTTTCAAAATGTGGAAAGTTTTGGTTGAGAAAAAGACAAGTAAACACATAAAGCGGTTGATGATGGATAATTGCATGAAATTCTGTGAAAAAGAATTTGATAAATTTTGTAAGAATGAAGGAATTGTTTGACACCATACAGTAAGAATAATACCTTAACAAAACGGTGTTGCAAAACACATGAATAGAACTCATTTGAAAAGAGCATGTTGTATGATTTCAAATGCAGGGTTGACAAAGTATTTCTAGGCAGAGGCAGTTTCTACAGCATGTTACATTGCCAACTACGCTCCTTCTGCAACTCTTGATTTTAAAACTCCTAAGGAAGTTTGGTCAGGTACGCCTGCTAATTACTCCAATTTGAAAATTTTTGGGTGTTCAGCATGCATGCATATAAATGATGGAAAATTGGAGCCTAGAGCTAAAAAATGTAGTTTCCTTGGGTATGCTTCTGAGGTGAAAGGATACAGATTGTGGTGTCCAAATCCCAAATCACCAAAATTTGTAATTAGTAGAGATGTTACATTTGATGAATTGTCTATGTTAAATTCCAAAAGGGAGTCTTCAAGTTCTTCTCGTGCAGATGAAGATGGTATGCAGGAGCGAGTGGGCTTGAAATTGACAGTTTTGGTCCTTCTAAGTTAAATTCTTCTATTCAGAAAAATACAGTACTGGTACTTGTTGCCTTTGATCAAGTTGTGGTTTCTAACAAAGAAGTTCGAGAAGAAGATGAATATTCTGTAGCCAAGAATAGACCAAGAAGAGAGATTCAACCACCTCAAAGATATGCAAATTTAGTGGCATATGTATTGTCAGTTGTAGAAGACACAATTGGAGTTCGTGAGACGTTCAAAGAATGCCTAGACTTGATTGGCATTCACTGTTCGTAATTTGTGATCTTAGGACTTTTGTGGAGAAGGTAGAGCAAAACTGCTATATTTAAGTTTGGGATGCAAGTCAAAATGGATATTTGTTGGGGTGCATTGCATTCCACATCGAAACCACCAAACATCATCCACTGCCATTAAGGTTTTGTTTGGTTTCAAGTCCCACATCGAAAGCTTAAAAAATTATCCACCACTATTAAAGGCTTTGCTTAGTTCATGAAGGTATCCCACATCGAATACCAACAACAATAACTCTTCTTTGAAGCTTCATAAATATGAGGCCTTGTTTGACTTTGTAACAATACAAAAAATCAACACTAACACTAATTAGTGAGCTTTATAGCCTTTAAGGCATTTATTCTTAGTGGTGTTTAGTGGCTTTGTAACAATAGTGAAGTTTTGTTCCACCCCCACCCATGGACGTAGGCATAAGTCCTTATGTCTCTCTTTTTATTTTCTTTCTCGTTATTTATTTTTTTGTACATTATTTTTGTTATTATTTATTTGTTATCGTTGGTGTGGTTTTGTCATTAGAGTTTTTGTTTTTCGTATTTTTTGCTATTGGACAATTTTAATTTGTTCCGGAGGCCTATCCTTAACAACTTGTTCTACTTAGAAAATTAGAGATTTTTCAGAAGAATTTATAAAAATTTTATCTCCTTTCCCCTAAAAATTTTTCAAAATTTATTGTATTGTCCTCTTTTCCTATAACTTTGCACCCCTCCCAGCCTCCCAAACCCACCCCCCCCTCCCCAGTCCAACTTTCTCTAAATTCGATTTGTGGAGAAATAAGGGTTGTCAAAATTATGTTTTAGCGTGTTACTGTCCTCAAACACAAATTTAGCATCCCTTTACAACGAAGACTACTTCTTTAGTGAAAGAATGGTCCGAGTGAGCCTGCAGACATGTTGGTTCAGGTTAACCCTAGCTAGCATCTTCTGATGCCAAATCATCATACTAAGTTTCATTAAAGCCCACCAAAAAAATAATAATAAAAATAAAAAGATAGGGGCGGGAAATGTACAGATTTTTTCAGAAATGGGTACAAGACGAAGTCAACAGTGAACTTCTTTATGCCATGTTCTAATTTTAGTGGTAGAGAAAGGATGACATCGAAGGAATTTTGAAATTCGTTTGCCAACATTCAGCAGTTAAATATATGGCGGCGGCCTAAATTTGGGAAATTCTGTTAGGTGATATATATATATATATGATATCAATATATATATATATATCTATATAAAGTACAACTTCAAATTTAGAGGATATAACTATCTAAAACTCATAATTTACTTAAATTATATAAAGATTAAAATCACGTAAAAATTTTTGTAATTTTTTTGAACAATATTATCCTTTGGAAGAGAGATGAAAAAAGAATTGAAAAGGAGGGAAAAATCTCTAAATTCTATTTAATCCAAGAAATATATATGTTTTCAACATTTGTACTGTAATATAATTACTTGTGTAATTAATATGGATTGTGTTGTAATTTTCTATCTCCACAAAGGTTTCATTCTGAACAAATTATCAAAAATACAAATATATATTCAGTTTTTCGAAATCATATATTTTAGAAATTTATATATTTCTATGTAATGTAAACATGCTATACATGGAGAATAAGTTTCAACGTCATGGTCTAGCTAAGTATTCTCCTGCCCTCCTCTTTCTGTCTCTTGTCGTAAGATTTAAGAAAAATAAATAGTATTAGATGGATAGTTTCTTGGTTGACTATTTAATTTATAATTTTATAATATCAAATTCAATCAGTAATTTCTCTTTCGAAAAAATTAACTTTAATTGGTACACCAAGACTTACTCACATTATATTTATGTAATGTGTTAAATTATTATTAATATTAAAAATTATGTGTAGAATATTGAACTAAATTAGTTAACGAACTTGTTTTAATAAATTTTCAAATGAGTTTGAGAAAAATATATTTAAACAGGTGTTAAATAGATGAAAATTTTTAATAAATCAGGCCAGAGGCTTGTCTTATTGATTAATAAAAATTTTCTTAAAAAATAAGAAAAATCGGAAAACCTGCTCATGTATTAAAATTGGGGGGAAAAAAGGAGAAAGCCTGAAAATTAGCTTTGGGAACTGTATAATAGCTGGTGTCTTTGGAGGGAAACAGAAACGAGGCCAAACTGCCAAGCTCATTCTTGATTCAACACAACAAGGAGCCATTTTCTCCACACTTCTTCTTCTTCACACATCAACTACAATGTTTTCTTGAATTTTCAACGCAAAGTGTGATCAATGGAGAACGATGGCAACAACCCTTCTCGTTCTTCTCACTCTGGAGACAACGGGTAAGTCGATTTCCCTTTCCCTGCATTGCCATCTATGTGGTGTGGGCTCTTCATGAAGTACTCTAATGGCGTTTCTTGCTTGTTAAATGCGTTCTTGGTAATGGGTATTTCAATATTGGACAGCAAACTGTCAATGATGACCACCCGACAAGAAGAAATGCCGGTGTCATCTGGCACTATAGTCGACCCGGCTCTAGCATATGTCCGTTCTGATGAATCTGCACCCTGGAACTGGGGGAGGAATGTGAGGTTGCCTTCTTCTATCTGTTTGCCTAAAGACCTGAAGAGCCAAACGTATATTCTTCACCAAAGCTTGCTCCATATTCTTAGTAGTTGCATTCTTGGAAGTCAATTTTTGTTTGCTCCAGATGATTTTCTTCAATTTTGTGAAAATGTAATATGTTAATCCATTTCCATTTTTTCTATTGATTGCATCTAGTCCGTCTTAATATTTCTTCCTTTTTGGTAATTTCAAGAAAGACTTCAAGGAGGTTTGATCAAAGACTTAAGGTCTTTTTAGGGGTCCTAGGCTCAACGTTCATGCTCATTATCAAGAAAACAGCTGCAATATATTGGTCTGTATCTGCCCAATTTCTATTAAGTTATTTGTACTTCTTTATGGTCACATTAAGTGGAAAAATGGTTATATTCATTCAAGATAGTGCGTGTTGAACATTGAGGAATGTTCTGGGCGTTCGTCTTATCATTTCGTTCATTGAAATGTTCTTTGCTTGATTGGTTGAGTAGACACTTCAATGAATGATTTATGTGGAATAGGAGCAAAAATTAGTCCATGCATATGCATTCTTACCCCCTTTTTTATGATGTTTGTGATGGCAATCGAATGTTGAACACCTATAGCCAATATAATTGGAATCAGTAGATTCCAATCAAATTTACCTTAATGAGCTGAGATTTTGAGAAAGGTACTTCCATTTGAGTAAAGAACAATGTTCATGTCTTCGACATGATAACCGGATCAGCTGTTATATCACGTAAGACTTGGCATTTGCATGGGTTTGCACTTTGATATGTTTTTCTGGGCCGGTAATCTCTTGTTTTTCTTGGTGTTTAAGGTATTGCACTTCACTTATGTTGATTGGGACATCAGATCAATATATATGATATACGAACATCCTCATGGAATTCTAAGCTACAATGCCCTCTTAGAGAACCAGAACCAGAAGAGCATTTCTGCACTCACTTTCTCTTCTATTTGTTTCTCCTCTTCCTCCGTTTTTCTTTTTCCCAAATGACATCACCTTACAAGTTTCATGGTTCATCAAACTTGGTTTGGATTACTTGAATCAAACTTCTTGCAGATGAAACTGGTACATACAAATTTGGAATTCCTATTCTCTGTTTTAGGAGAGTCCTAAATCTTTATGTGCCATAGTTGGAAGGAAACACGCTTGTACATACAATATAGATGTTCTTTTCAAAGCTCTTTCTTTTAAAGGAGGGTTGATTTTTACTTGTAGTTATCTTCTTTTTGTTATTCTTGGAGCTATAGTGATCAGTTCAAGTAGTCTAATGCTTGGTTAATGTCTGGTTTTCAATTACAATGAACAAAAGATCCTACTCGTTCGGTTACCTTTAAACTATTGTTTAAAGATGCATTGGGAATCGGGACTTATGAACAGCACCAACCTTGAAAATTTTCAACCTCTGACATCTAATTCACTTAGTTTGCTACATCAACTGTTGTTTATCTATAGCCCTTTTTGCTTCTTATTGCTCAATGGCTACCATATGGCTAAGATTTTTTCTCATCTTCTTTAGAACTTCTAGACTCGAAACCCCTAGCTCAACCGAAAATGTTGTATGACTAAAATCCCCATCGATTAGCTACCGTTGCTCAACTATTTCAACACTTGGAATGTTTGTCCCTAGAATGATATTTCAGTTACATAACTACAGATATATAAGAAATTGAGTGCAGATACAACTTTAGTCAATCACGTATACATTATTCTTCTGTCTTCTGTGAGGTGCCTGGCAGGACTCTTAAAATCAGGGGCCGGTAAAATTTCATCTGAAGTTGTATGACCTCTACAAAAGCTAACTATACCTACAACTTCCAAATCCTTCCTCCTAAGATTATCCTAATCACATCCTTAGGAACTCTGCTACTCCTGAATGTCTTGGTTGTAGCAATGGGTTACAGTGCTTGTTTTTAGCACGATTTTGAAACAGTTTTAGAATGTATCCTGAAGCAATTTCAACTTAGTCATGAAATGAGCATTTGTACAAACTTGGAGTAATTTAAATTTTCATCTGCAAAGTTGTTACATTTAAACCTTGTTTGCACTTCAGACATCTTTATATTATGAGCTTTCATCATGAGTTGGAAAATTATACATTTTGAAACTTCAAAGGAGGGAAACTCCTTATCCAAGCAGAAGAAAGAATTTGATGGCCCTTTTCTGCAGTTGTTTCTATATCATACTTGGAGGAGGAAAAGCTTATAATTGAACCTGCCCCAACTTTTTCACTCTAAAGTGACTATTTCTTCGATCCCTTGTACAGAGATGCAGTTCAGGTCCGTCAGCATATAGAAAGGGCAGATGAGAACCTCCAAGAGCACCACAAACTTCTCCCTGAATTTAGGACACTTCCCCCAGTTGGCGATGTCCTTGATCCAAATCAGGATGCTCAAGATTATGAGAAAAAACTACAATTTGTATACAAGGTTGCGGTATGTTTTATGTACAAGATGAAATTCATAATTTTCTTGGCACAAGCTTCTTACTTATTCAGTTGTTCATAATGACAGGACTGGTTCCAGGGTGATGAACGCGTTAATGTCTTTGGGAGAGCCCTGACATCTCTTTGTACTGGCACCAAGAATTTTCAGCAGATGTGCAATGAGGTGGTCACCATTCTCATTTTATGCCTTCCTTCTGTGATTTAACACGAAAAGAAGTGAAGAGGAAAATTCTAGTTCATCAGTATCATCTTCAAATATTCGGTGTTCTAGTTTCAGAATCTTATCTCCCCTCTGCATCTTTTCTGCCATTTGTTTTCATACCATCATGTGCATACCTCACTTGTCCATTGCTGCTCCTTTAAGAATAAATCTAGATGTCAAGTAATAAACGGGTGTTTACCTGATCTGCAATGGATGCCATAGTTCAGTAATTATGATATGCCATAGTTTAGTTTTGATCTTGTTCTTCTTCGTCTTCTTGTCTTGCCGGAATTATTTATATTGCCATTTAATGTATTCTTCCCTTTACAACCCGCTCCTAAATCGTTTAAATCTTATGTGTGTTGCAGATGGAAGACCTTTTCATAGACAACCCATATCTGCTTGTGGAGTTTTTGACCTTTTTCCCTCCTCCTGCAGCAGCAGAAGCAGACCACTCAAGTTGATAAATCCTACTTAAAGCAACAGCAGGTTTCCACAGATTGAAGCTGACTTGTTTGACCATTGGATCATGATTTTTCTGTTGTATCAATGTCTTTTGAGTTTCTGTAAAGAGAGATTTAGCCATTCTTCTAGGCAGGAAAGGAAAAAATGCATTCCAGATCTTCAATTGTAGATATATATGCTGTGAATGCATATTATACTAGGACTGCACCATTCATAGAAAATCTCTACAGAAGAGCTGCAAATATACGTAAACTTCTACTAGTCAACTTTGGGTACTATATTTTGATGGACAAGTTGCATGTGATTTGGATTGATGCCAAAACTGTATAACCCCGACTCCACAAGCATGCCCAAAGACGTCATACTTTGATGTGTACATGAGTCAAGTCGATAGGCAAGTCTTTAAATTAAAGCTCAAGCTTAGTTGGATAAAAATATTATGGAGTTTGAACTCGATATTAAACTTGATTACTTAACAATTTCAAAAGCTTGAAATTAAAATTCAAATTGTTTAAAAAATATAGAAAAATATTTTATTTCATATGTATTAAAAAAATAATATTAAATTAATTAATTAATATAAATATATAATCAAATATGTTAACAAAATTTGACTTGATTAAAAATTTTAGTTGAATAATACTTAAATATAAGCTCAAGTTTGAAAAATGTGAATTCGATCCCACCACTTATCGATTCGATTAGAGATAGACCAAAAACTTGGAGTTGGAGGGGATGTTGACGAATTACATAAAAAGATGATTAAACTTAGAAACTTTGTTCTCCCCCACCACCATGCCCCTTGGGCTAGTCCATTACGTTGGGTTAAAATGACAATAATAAATCAATAATAATAATAATATTATTATTATATATATATAGTATTTAACTTTAAATTCATAAAGAATTAATTAATTGTCCTTAAATTTAACTTATTTTTCTATAAATGTTTACATTTATATATACATCACATGTTTTTTAAAAAAAAACCACATACAATACATAAATAAATTAATTAAAAGATTTATCACTGTTATTTGAAAGGAAAAATAGTATCCTTTTATTTTGTTTTTCCTTTTCTGAGGAAGCATCATTGCAATATTATTAACATTTATAGGTAGATGACATAAGATAATCTAACAAACTAAAATATGAAATTCTCAGGGTCACATTTTGGTTAGCCACTGTAAAAATCAAGTTTAGTACTTTGTCCTCATCACAAATGACTGCAGTGGTGTGATAAGAAAATCTATGATGAAACACTGTTGAAGCTAGCTGGTCTTTTCAAGAAGGATTTGAAATATTTGTGAATCACAAGATTGGAAAAGATGATAATATTTAGAATAATATTGACTAAATTATTATATGAGTTTTTTATTATTATATAACGGTTGTGAATATATTTTTTTTTTGTAAATTATTAAAAGATATGAGTAGTTAATAGGAGTTAAAAGGAGACACTAATTGATTAGGAGTTGCTCTCTTTTTGTAAACAGTAGAAAATCTATGAAAAAAGAAACTTGAGGTGCTTTTCATTGGATTTTTTTTTTTAATAAATTTTTTGCATCTCTGTATTTAAAGATATCTGCTATATATCGTTGTATATAGTAAGATGCAACAAAATGCAAAAACTTACCAAAGCACTATCAAGATCAACAATTTTGACAGGATTAATATTATTTTTTTTATTTCTTTTTATTAGTTATTTTGTGGATGTCTGCCCTTTCAGGTTTATTGTGTATATGTTAGCATCGGTGCAGATATCACTTGTCTGCAGGTGAGATAAATTTTTTTTAAATTGTTGCTTTGAATATTAATTTTGTTACTAAATTAATCAAAAGTATTTATTATTCGAGAAAGGAATAAAAAACAAAAAACTGAAACTTAACTAGACAACTGCAATAACCATGAATATCTTATAATTAATCAATATATAGAAAAAGAAAGAAATGAAAATCAAACCAAGTTGAGAGTGCTCATAGCAAAGGCCATTTCTGTTCATCCCACTACTTCTCCTCTAAACAAAAATATTCTTGTACCCTTGATTCAAAGCAAAAATTGAGTATGAATCCACCATTCCACTAATTTCTTCAAACTCTAGTGATGAACTGTGAGTCAATTTCTCTTTCTTTTTTCAATTGTTTTCTACAATTTTACTCATTGTTTGAATCAACACGATTCATAATATTTATTAAGTGAATGAAATTCATTCAATTCATTTATTTTTAATTTATAATAATCTAAATAATGTGTGTTTTTTATTTTTATTTTATTTTAAAAATAGAAAAGAAAATAGACCGATATAATAATAGTGAGAAAGTACTGTTTCTTTTTTATTTATTAAAAAAATATACAAAAATAAATAAAAATGCAGAAAAGCCTGAAATGTTACTAGCTAGGAAAAACTATATATATATAAATAAATAAATAAGTGGTTTTTTTTTTTTTTAGGAAAACTATATATAGCTGGAGCCTTCGGAGGGAAACAGAAAAAAGGCCAAACCACCTAGCTCATTCTTGATTCAACACAACCAAGAGTCATTTTTTCCACACTTCTTCTTACAGCAACTGCAAGATTTTCTTGAATTCTCAAAACAAAGTGTCATCAATGGAGAACAATCGCAACAACCCTTCTCGTTCTGGAGATAAAGGGCAAGTCTATTTCTCTTTCCCTGCATTGCCTTCTATTTGATTCTACTTGCACTACTTCAGTGGCGTTTCTTGCTTGGTAAATGGCGGTTCTTGGTAATGAGAATTTCAATATTTGACAGTAAACAAGCAATGATAACAACAGAAGAAGAAAAACCGGCCTCCTCTGGAACTAAAGTCGACCTGTCTTCAGGCTATGTGCGTTCTGCTCAATCTGCATTTTGGAATTGGGGGAGGCCTATTAGGTTTTCTTCGTCTATCTTTTTCTCGAAGAACCAGAGGAGCAGAAGGTATATTCTTCACCATGTCTTCTTTATTAAGCTTCTCCTTTTACTCCTCATTCTCAGTAGTTGCATTCTTGGAACTCGATTATTGTTTGCTACATATGATTTTCTTCAATTTTCCGAAAATCATATGTATATGTGCCCAATCTTGGAGCCTATCTTGGCATGACATTCCCTTTTTTTGGTAATTTCAAGAAAGAGATCTAGGAAGCTTTTTGTTCAAAGATATAAAGGTCTTTTTAGTGGGGGAACATTAACACCTGAGATGGCTTTGGCTTAATGTGCATGCACATTTTCAAGAAAATAGCCGTAATATATGTGTCTATGTTTTCCCAATTTCTATTAAGTTATTTGTACATGTCTATGTTTACATTAATCGGTTAACTTGTTATGTTTATTCCAGTTAGTATGTGTTGTACAAGGAGGAATGTTCTGCATGCATATATTTTGTCATTTCATCTGTTGGAATGTTCTTACGCATGTTTTATTGAGCAGGTGCCTCATCTAGTGATTTATGTGAAATACATATAAATTTTGCACCCTTCATATCACCACAGACATTTTAATGATTTTGTGATAGCAATGGAATTTTGAACAAAGTTTTAATAGGCCTAAGTAATGTAACTGGAATTAGTAGGGTCCAATCAAATATACTTTAATGAGCCAAGTTTTCAGAAAAGTACTTCCATTTTGAGTGAAGAATGCTCATGTCTTTGACATGTATAACCAGTTCAGCTATTATAATGGACTAGGCATTTGCAGGGGTTTGCACTTTGACATGGTTTTCCGGGCTTGTTTTCTTCTTTTTCTTGGTCTTTAAGTACTCCACTTCACCAATGTTGATTAGGACATCAGAGAATTAATTTAATATAAGAACATTATAATCCAATTGTAAGCTACAATCCCCTCTTTGGGAACAAAAGAAAGGAATATCTATACTTCCTCTCTCTTCTACTTGCTTATTCTCTTCCTCTATTTTTGTTTTTCCAAAATGACACCACCTTACTTGTTTCATGATTTATCAAACTTGATTTGGATTACTTGAATCATACTTCTTGCAGATAAAACTGGTACATGCAAATTTATAATTCATATTCTGCAGTTTGGGATAGTACTAAATCTCAGTGTGCAATATTTGGAGGGGAACATGCTTGTACATACGATGTAGACATCCTTTTTACAACTCTTTCTTTTAGAGAAGGTGTTGTTTTTTACTTGTAATTTTCTACTTTTTGTTAGTCTTGGAGCTATAGTCAGTTCAACCAGTCTAATGCTTGGCTAATGTTTGGTTTCCAATTACAACGAATAAAAATTCCTACTCGTTCAGACACCTTTCAGCTATTGTTTAAAGATGCATCTGGAATTTGGAATTATGAACAGCATTAACCATGAAAATTTTCACCCTTCTTATTGCCCAATGGCTACCATAGGGCTAAGATTATGCTCATTTTCTTCAGACCTTCTGAGAATCTGTCATTGACTGACTCCATAACTCCTGCCCCTCCAGAATCTGTCAGAACTTCTATGAATTTTGTCAACCCAAATGTTGTATGATTGAAAATCTTCATTGATTAGCTACAGTTGCTCAACTTTTTGAACACTAGGAATGTTTGCCGCTAGATTGACATTCAAGTTATACAACTGCTGATGTATCAGAAATTGACTGCAGATGCTACTCTTTCTTCTTCAATTCTTTTTAATCAATTAAGTATAAAATATGCTGATTTCTTCGATGAGGTGCCTGGGATTGATCATAGTTAGTGAATGGACAAATATGCAATTCGGGAGTTTGTGTTCTTGGATTGTTTATAAAATATTTCCTGTAAAGAGTGGTCACAAAATATCCATGGGACTTGTAAAGAAGTCTTGAGATGAACTTCGTGTGAATCTCAAGAGTCTACAGAGGATTAGTCCCAGGAGATTCGATGCATCTCCACTGCACCCCTCCTTGAGCCAACGCTATCACAAATGAACAAAAACGAAATTGTGACTGGAGCAGGACTGTAATGGTTGGAGACTTCCCCTTTGAAAATTTCATTACAGTTGCTGGTTTCCTATGTATCCAACATGTTTATTCCCTTTAGTTTTCATATTGACCTCTTCATAAGTTAACAATACCTACAAGTTCCAAATCCTTCCACCATAAGAAATATGCCAAAATTCTCCTAATTGCATCCTGAAAACTATGCCCATTCCTGCATGTCATGGTGGTGTATCAATATGGGTTACATATATGTTTTTAGCAGGACCTTGGAACAGCTTTAGGATATATCCTGAAGCAATTTCATCTTATTCATAAAGTTTCCTTTTCTTACATGCATTTCCCTAGGGGGGGAATTTTGAGCTTTTGACAGAATTTTTTATCCCTTCTATAGAGATGTAGGTCAGTTTGTAGCAAGGGTAGAGGAGATGCTCCAAGTGCACCACCAGCTTCTCCCCAAATATAAGATGATTCCCCTGTTTGGCCAGGGCCGCAATCCACCATCTAGGAAATCAATTCAGTTTGTACAGAAGGTCAAGGTACGGTTAATGTGCAAGATAAGGTTAATTATTTTCTTAGCCCTAGCTTCTGATTCTGTTCAGTTGTTCTCAATGATAGGACCATTTCCAGGGTGATGGTCGATTCAACTTCTTTGTCAGTATCCTGGTAGCTTTTGCAATCGGCACCAAGAATTGTCAGGATGCGTACGCTGAGGTTGTAACCGTTTCTAATTTTGTGTCCTCCTTTTGTGATTTAACCCAAAAATGCAAGCAAAGAAAGAAATTTTAATTCAGTATCATTTTCATATTTTTGTTTTCCAGTTTTTATGTATCCCTCAGTCAATAGCATGGAATATTCAGTGTCTTCTCTCCCCGCTGCATCAAATGCAGTGGAGGATTATCATGTTTTGTTAATGGCAGTGCCTTTTTATCCCATTGTTTCCTTGTTATTTTATCTAGAATTAAAACAAAGATGATGTGGACGATAACAAGGGAATGATGCATTTTAGCAATTTTGATTGGGGCAAGATATACATTTTTTCTGCCATTCGTTTACATGTATGCATTCCTCAGTTTGTTCATTGTTGGTACCTTACATATACAGAACAACTATCAAATATCTTTTCTCTATAGGAATGAATCTAGATGTCAGAGTAATAAACAGTAAAGGTAGATTTAATCTGCAATCAATGCCATATATAGTTCAGTATCTTTAGTATGCTTGTTTAAGGTCAATTGCTTTTTGTTGCACAACTTATCATACTCTTTTCCAACTGTTTCGTGTAGTTTTGATCATGATGTTCTTCTTCTTCTATTCCTGCCTGAATCATTTCTATTGCCATTTAACAAATATTCTTCCCTTACTCTACAACCCCCTTTTTCATCACCCATATTGCTGAAATATTATCCATGTTGCAGATGAAAGAACTCTTCATAGACAACCCAGATCTGCTGCAGGAATTTTTGACCTATTTACCTATTGAAGTAGCAGCAAGGATCTCAAGGCAATAAATCCCATGCAAAGCAAGAGCAGGGTTCCATCAGATTGAAGCTGACTGGGTTTATTGTCTTTTGGCTCTCTGTAAGGAAGGATTTAGCCATTCTTTTAGAAGGGAAAGTAAGAAAGCATTCCAGGTCTTCAATTGTACATATATATGCTGTGAATGCAAATTATACTAGCACTGTACCATTCATAGAGTTGCGCAAAAGTGGCTGCAAATGCATGTAAATTTTCTACTACTCATCTTGAAAATACTGTCTCTTGGAGGAAAAATCTATACACCAAACTAGCTAGTAAAGGCTGATGCATCATTGGCAAATATCTGATATTTCTTCATTCTACTCTTATTTTCCTATGACTTGGATTGATCAATGCCATGTTCGGATCTTTTGAAATGTATTGATCTTTCTGTTTACCTTATTCTTTCAGTTTTGTTAAGGTTTAAGATAAATAAACAGTATTAGAGAGAGAATGTAATATTTTATAAGGGAATGACTGCTTTAAGAAATGACAAATTATTTATATTATTTTTTTTTTAATTTTTCATTTAAAAGATCGATTGAAATGCACTATTTTAAACTAAAATGTTATCAAACTTAAATCCCACTGTATCTAAATCTTTGTCATTGTATAAATACTGTACATAAAGTATAACACATGCGCATGTTCTGATATTTTACTAGCTTTAAATTTATTTTATGAATTTAAATTTGACAAGTACTCCAATTATGAAAGTAAATAGCAAACTTTATGAAATGTGTTGATAGAAGAGAACAATTGATAAAACATTAACATTGTTAAATCTGGAAATCAAACCAAAGCAATATAACCTCGATTCATAATACATTTTAGATATGTGCCTAAAAATGTCTAACTATTTTAAATTTACCAACCTTTTTGTTTCCTTGGCTAAGGATATTTGGATTGAGAAAAAGAAAATGAGAGGAGAGGAGTAGGATAAAAAGAAAGGGAAGGAGAAAAGAGGAGATAATAATTATTTATGATGTCTTAGTTAGACATAGAGAAAAAAGAAAGAAAATATTAAATATAGCGTTTCGAGAATGGAAAGAAAAGAAACGAAAGGAAATAATACTACTCTTTTCGTCTCAAATTATCTGTTCACTTTAACCGATTACGTGGAGGTTAAGAAAAGTAATTTTTTTTAATTAAATAAATATTCTCTTCCATTTTTACCCTTACAATTCTATGATTATTAATTTTATGAATAAGATAAAAATCATATTTATTAGATTCATTTATTATCCTTTATCTGACCCTCTATAAATAACAACCTCATGTAAACGAACATAATATCAATTTGAATCAATTCAAGTAATTCTCTTATATCTCTACATCTTATAGTTTCTTTATTTTATACGTTTCTTATAATTTTTTAATGATTCTATTTTTAATTAAATTTATAATATATCATTAGTACAAAACTCCTCCAAAGTTAATCTACTAAAGTTTAGAGCAAAATATGCCAATTACTCTTAAACTTTTTTAAATTTTAATTTTTACTCTCGAACTTTAAAACATGTAATTTTAACTCTCAAATACTTGAAACATCTAAAAAATTGTCCTTCCAATAATAAAAGTCTAAATACAATACAAAGCTACCAGCTTAATTTTGACTCTCATTCCCCTATATTCTATTTTCAAAATATTATTTCTTAACTTTAATCTCACTATCTTTTCTTCCAAGTTCTTCATATTATCAACAACAATTTCAAGATCTAACTCCATGCTTCTTAGCCGCTCAATAATATTGGGATTATTCTTTCGCGCATCTTCAAATCCAACCATACAACAAAAATCACATATTTCATCTTTTAATAAATAAAACCCAGACATAAAGATGAGAAAAAAAAAAAGAAAAAAAATACTAGATTCAATTTTTGATAGATAGCAATTTTCTTAACATCTCTACAAAAAAGAAAAATAGATCCAAAAGAAGAAATGAATTACCAAAAAAAAAAAAAAAGATATGAAAAGATAAGTGAGAGACTGCAAGTCGTAATAGCCTTTTTCTGTCATAAACAAAAGTTACTTTGTAAGAATTAGAAGAAAATTTAGTGCCACATTATGATGGTTACGAGTGGATAAAAATATACATAAAATAGATCATGTGGGAGCTATGTAATCTTAACAGTTTCAATTTACGGGAGAACTATTTTAAGTATTTCAAATATTCGAGGGGTAAAATCATATATTTTAAAGTTTGATAATGGAAATCAAAATTAGTAAAAGTTTAAGGGTGACTGACATATTTTTTCATTAAAATTTATAATCAAGCCGAGAATATCGAAGTTACTATTTTAAGCCATACAATCAAGCAACCTAATTTTTTAAATTTATAAATAAGAATAAGAAAGGTACTTTTTCGATTTAATTTTATATTAGCATAGCGAATCTTACCAACTTGAATTTGTAACTCTTGATAATATCAAAAAAAATTACTTATCCTAAATACTAAATGCTAAAATATATTTTGTTGCAATTGATCTGGCAGATACATTATAGAGGAAAATTCATCATCATCACAAAATTATACTAAAATCATATTTTTCTCTGTCATCATCTTTATCATAATTTAAAAATAGAATGTTTTACCGTAAAAAATCTACTTATTTGTGGAATAATTTGAAAGAAATGTGAAAAACCTTAGAGGGGGGTGAATAAGGTTTTTGGCAAGCAAAAACAATTTTTCCGAAGAGTCTAAAATGCTGAACAAGGATGATCAC
Source organism: Voacanga thouarsii (assembly GCA_026120185.1). Classification (NCBI taxonomy): domain Eukaryota; kingdom Viridiplantae; phylum Streptophyta; class Magnoliopsida; order Gentianales; family Apocynaceae; genus Voacanga; species Voacanga thouarsii. The sequence goes on from JANUWF010001825.1 coordinate 2,067,032, forward strand.
AAAGATACTTGGACTGACTTTATTGATGCATTGAAGCTGTCCAAGCACTCGTAAATGTGTATTCAGATTTAGACAGTGAAAGATCATAAAAACAATATACATGAACCACTGAAATAAAATGAGACAAGAGATGTATAGTGTTTCGATCAACAATGATCTACGTCCACTACCTTAAGCCTCACACTTAAGGATTTTCAACCCTATTTCATTAACCTCGCTTAATGAAACAACCACATACAAGAGAGGATCACCACACTAGGTTTTACACAACCTCTCAAACATATCAAGGCTCACCCCTATGGGTTTTACACCACAACCTTGAACAATCACACAACAAGGATCACCCCTATGGGTTTTATCACACAACCTTGAACATACACAACAAGGATCACCCCTATGGGTTTTACCACACAACCTTGCTATTACAAGCTGAGAATTGAAAATCAATATAACAGAGATAAGCTCACTTACTTGAGCAGATATTCTCTCGGATACAAGCACAAAATACTTTTATCTTTGATACACAATGAACTCACTTTGAAGTTAAGATAAAAGGAGATTTTTGAAAATATTGAGCAATAGTATTTCTAAGATGGATGTTTCAAAAATCTTACTTGTAATCTGGCTTTAAGGGCTATTTATAGAGCCAAAAAGTGGAGTGCCAACGGTCATAAAAAAACGGCTATAAATTTTTCTGTTTAAACTCATCCGAGTTTTGGACTCGGGTTTTGAACGAAGATGCATCCAAAAGTTAAGTCCAAAATGGCATATCCCTGACGGACAATTTTTCAACCCGGTTTACAGGATTTTGTATGAATCTTTTGAATTCAAACTGTACCATCCAAAATTCTGTGAATTCTAAAAACTTTGAAAATCATCTCCTTTAAAGCTTCAAGGTAAAGCCAAATGAATCAAAAGATAAGAGGACATAGGAAATAATAAGTATACCTTAATGAACACTTCCTAGTCTAATATTCTTCATAAAAAGTCTTCTTGATGTATAACTCCTTATACTTGATTTTCTAATTGATCTTCCATTCTTGAAATCGGTGATGAAGGAGTCGCCAACAATTCTTATCTGAAGACTTTAGAAGAACAAAGGTCAATCATGTCCTATCACAATAAATTGACACGTTAGTCCATATCAACGTTTGTCATAAATCAAAACATAAAAGAAGGCACTTAGGGCTAACAATCTCCCCCTTTTTGAGTGATGACAAACATGACACATTTGATATGTAGATAGAAATAACATGATGAGCAAAAGGTGCAAATAATTGTAACAAATCTCATAGAGATCTTATGAGAAACCATATCTCAATGATCCTAAAGCATATCATATCTCTATATAAATATTCAAAGTAATTTGATAGAGATAAAATGCTAAAAAGCTCCCCCTAAATATATGCTTATGTGATAATTTTGAACATAAGAGGGAATAGAAGAAGTAACGATTTATTCATCCAGTAAAGTGTATCCAAAATCGTTTTGGAAGAACTTGTGTTTTCAGAATATCTTTTGGATAGGACTTTTGGATGTCCAAAACATTTTTCAAAAACTCGCTTATAAGAATATTTGTTTTGGATACAAAGTTTCGAGTCCAAAACTCCCCTTGATTCGATGCACCAAAAATTTATCACAAAATTTTTGTTTCAAGGATCCAATTATCATTCAGAATTCTGTGTTATAAAATTGAACTTTCACAAACTGAGGAATTTTTCAGAAAAAATTGTGAACAGTGAATCAGAAATTTTCATCACGGTTTTGATTTACCTACGCAACTGTTCATATCATAAATGGTTCATGCAGTTCATGCAGTTACTTCAGAATTCAATAACTGTTCATACAGCAATTTCAATTTTTCAAAGGGTTTCAACTTCCATAGCAGTTACTTTACTGAACAAAAAACCAAACATTAACGAGTCCAATATTAGTCATGTAGAATCCATGCAGAACTCATAACATTTTATTTTTGGATATCAACATGTAGATCAAATTCATATGCAATCGTAACATGCAAACTTTACATTTTCTATCAATTACCGCATACCAACAATTTCATACAACTTATATTGCAGACTATAACATTTTCGGATTAGCATATGTCTTGCAAACAACATCATGCCGACAAATCATGCATACCAACATTCAACATTTTCACAACAGCTTTCATTTTTTCATTTTCTCCTTATCAACATGGGGATCTATCTAACATTTTCTTTCTCCCCCATAATAACTGTCATCTCTCCCATATTCATTGTCATTTTCTTTCTCCCCCTTTGTCATCAATCAAAAAGAAGCATAGCAGAAGGAGAAGTAATATGCACTTAACAGTCATCAGATAGATAATAGGCATGACAGAGAATTAAACTTAAAAAAGTACCAGAAATTATCCAAAGACAGAATATAAATGATCGAAAAAGTAAATTGTTCAACCGTGCGTAATGTAAGTTGTTCATCAGCCTACGATGTTACCCAAGAAAACAGTCTAAGAAATATTAATGGTTTCACCCTTGGATCCAATACCTTTCTTGGAAAACTGACCAGCTATTCTGTTGGATTTTCGCTTTACAACCACATGCTTCTGTCTTTTTCCTTTGGGTTTGGGAGAAGGAGGAGGAATATCTTTTTTCTGGATAGGAGAAGGCTGTGGTGAGGGTTCAGGAGAGGGAACCTTGATATCTGCAGGCGGTTCATTCTTGTCCTCTGAAGATTGTTCATCCTTTTTATGATCAGATATAGAGGCGGAAGGCTTAGCAGATTGCTCAATGACAGAAATTATGTTCCCTAAGTTCTTGATTTTTGAGCTAAGAGATTCCAATTTCTCTGCAAATGAGCTGATTGCACTCAGAATATTCTCAGACAAACCCATGTCATGAACATTGCCTTCATCAAATTTTCTTTTAGAACCAGAGATAGTCTTTCCTTCGTCCTTAATTTTCATCAGGTTCTCTCTTTCTTTTCCAGCAGTTTCTCTAAGCAATTTCCAAGAATTATTCTCCCTTACATATCCCATCTTTTCAAATGAGTCATAGCTATAAACATTTGTTTTTGAGGGATCAGAAGTAACAGAATTTAAATCAATATTGAAAAATCTGAAGACTTTGGTCAATAAATTTCCAAGCGGAAGAGCCTTGCTAGAAGTATTTCTAGACTGCAACATTAACTTTGTTGCTAGAAATCCAAAGTTAATCTATCTCCCCTTAACTAAGGCAAGCATGACCACCATTTGAAGTATGCTAATAGAGGTCTTATGATCGGAACTAGGTACAACAATGGTAGAAACCATATGATGAAGGATTCTACCCAATCCATTCAGCCCTTTAGAACTTCGATTTCCAGAGATCCCAAAGCTTTTTCTACTAGTAAACAACTTCTCAAAATATTTTAGAATAAAAATTTCATTTCCTTCAGGAAATTTGTTCAACTCAAAATACTGAAAAACCAGCATCACGAACATCACAGATTATGTTCAACATTCTATGGTCAAATTCAAAATCTTTTCGTTTCACTCGTGTCACATACCACCTAATCATGAATCCTCCCTCTATTTCTTCCAGTTTTCCCTTTCTCAAATTTGCATAAAATTCCCAGACTAAAGGAGTGTAGATTTTCTCATCAACTGATAGCAAACTCCCCCACCCGACATGATCAAACATATCCAGAATATTTGACAAGTTCAGAAAAGTAGAGTGGTTCACTCGATAGCCAAAAATAATAGTTCGATTTCTAGAGACCCAGTCATTGTATTCAGATTCACATTTGGAGTCGAGAAATCGAAGTACCTGATTTGCAGAACTCAGTTGTTCGGAGGAAGATTCAAACGAATCATAATGAGAGGCCGAGAAGTGAGGCTGAGGAAAAGCTTCCTTTGCTTTCGCTTTGCCCTTTGTTGAACCCGAAACCTTTTTCATTAACACCGGAGAAGATTTTTGCTCCTTCTTAGGTTTTGGAACGGTGGATTTTGTCTTGGCCATTGAAGGATTCAAGCTTTTACAGAGCTTTTTGGGTTTTCAGAGAAGAAAAACACGAAGGAATTGTTTTGGAAGAATGACGGTTTCAAGGGTTTTGAGAAAGAGAATATCAGATAGCTTTGAATAACTAGGATAGTGTGAGAACAATGTGCCTTGGAAACATGTGTTTTTCTGAGGAGTTTTGAAAAACGCGCAAACCAATTTTTTTTGAAACACGAAATTTGGAATAAAAGAATATCAAGCATTGATTTTGGAACAAGACCGGGTCCGAAATCATTGTCCAAAAGAGTGTTTCCCTGATATGCATTTTGGATGTAGGAATTGGATTCTAATACTGCGTCCAAAACAAGAACAGGGTATTATGGATGTAGAGTTTTGTTTCCAAAACCTTTTTCTTCACAATTCATGCACAAGAAGAACTTACACAAAAAGATTATTTATCAAATTCTTATAATACCCAAACCTCTTCTCAAATTGTTGAACCTGTCCTCGGCTAGAGGTTTAGTGAAGATATCTGCAAGTTGTTCATCCCTTGAGACATATTCAACACACACATCTCCTTTGAGTACATGGTCTCGGATGAAGTGATGTTTAACTTTAATGTGCTTTGTTCTCGAGTGCTGCACTGAATTTTTTGTTAGATTGATAGCACTTGTATTATCACACATTATAGAAACACAGTTAAAATTTAAATTGAAATCTCATAGAGTATTCTTCAGATTTGAGCACAACAGCTTCCTACTGCAATATATTCAGCCTCAGTGGTGGATAATGATACGCAAGCTTGTTTTTTACTGTGCCATGATACCAGTGAGTGTCCAAGAAATTGACAATGGCCACTAGTACTTTTTCTTTCAACTTTACACCCTGCATAATCTGCATCAGTATATCCTATAAGATCAAATGTGTTAATACGTGAATACCATAATCCATAATCATATGTCCCAATAAGATATCAAAGTATGCGTTTAACTACACTTAAATGAGATTCCTTCGGACAAGATTGAAAACGAGCACAAAGACATACTGAAAACATAATATCTGGTCGACTAACAGTAAGATATAGTAGACTTACAATCATACCTCTATATTTTCGTTCATCTACCTCCTTACCCTTTTCATCTTGGTCAAGTTTTATGGATGTGCTCATGGGTGTGTTGATTTCTTTTACTTCATTCATTCCAAACCTCTTGAGCAACTCTTTGGCATACTTTGCTTGGTTAATGAAAATTCTATCTTTAGTTTGCTTAATTTGTAGTCCGAGAACGAATTTCAATCCTCCCATCATACTCATTTCAAACTCTTACTGTATAGTCTTGGCAAACATCTTGCACAAGGAGTCATTAGTAGCGCCAAAGATAATATAATCAACATAGATTTGGACGATTAGTAAGTCACCAGAGCAATCAGATTTGATAAATAAGGTATTATTAATTAAGCCTCTAGAAAATCCTTTTGAGATTAGAAAACCACTAAGCCTTTCACACCAAGCTCTATGAGCTTGCTTTAATCTATAAAGAGCTTTAGATAGTTTGAAAACATGATTTGGATAGAGCTCATGAGAAAAACCATGTGGCTGCTCAACGTACACTTCTTCTTCAATAAAGCCATTTAAGAAAGCACTTTTGACATCCATTTGATAGAGCATAAAATTTTTAAAAGATACAAAAGCAAGTAACATTCTAATAGATTCTAATCTAGCAACAGGAGCAAATGTTTCATCGTAGTCAATGCCTTCCTCTTGATTAAATCCTTAAGCTACCAATCTAGCTTTATTTCTAATTATAGCTTCGTTTTCATCAAGTTTGTTTCTAAAAACCCATTTTGATCCAATAACAGGATGATCATGCGGTCTAGGAATAAGTTTCCAAACTTGATTTCTTTCGAATTGATTCTATTCTTCTTGCATGGCAATAATCCAAAATTCATCATGTAATGCAATATCAATGCTGTTAGGTTCAATATTTGAAAGAAGAGCAAAGTTGTTGATAAAATACCATCGAGTTTTAACTATTTGGTTTGGATCTCCAATGATTTGCTCCTTTGGATGGCCTGATTTGAATTTCCAATCCATTGGCAATTGATGATTTGCAGAATCTTTAGTTTGATCTTTCTCTTGTTCATTCTGTAATTCTTCGACCTCCTCCTCTTTTGCATGAGTATCTAATGATGGAGCATTTACTTGATCTAACTTAGCTTCATTTGAATTTCTTACATCATCATCATCTCTTTTTTACGTATAAATGTTAGATTCATCAAATACAACAAGTACAGATTCTTCCACACAAAGTGTTCTTTTATTGTATACTTTATAAGCTTTCTTGTTGGAAGAATATTCAAGAAATATTGCCTCATCGAATTTGCTATCAAAATTTTCAAGATTATCTCTTGTATTTAGAACAAAACATTTACATCCAAAAACTTTAAAATAAGAGATAGGAGGAGTTTTGTCAAACATAAGTTCAAAAGGAGTTTTTCTTAAAATAGTCTTAACATAACTCGGTTTATTGTATAGCATGCTGTGTTAATAGCTTCCGCCCAAAAGTATTTTGGAAGAACATTTTCACAAAGCATTGATCTAGCCATTTCTTACAAGGTCCGATTTTTCCTTTCAATAACACCATTCTGTTGAGGAGTTTTAGCTGCTGAGAAATTATGAAAGATTCCATTTTCATCACAAAAGATAGTGAATTCGCTGTTACAAAATTCTTTTCCATTGTCACTTCTAATAGAGACCAATTTACATCCAATCGAGTTTTGGACGCGCTTAATTAGTTTTGAAATTTCAGTAAAGGCTTCATCTTTTTGTCCAAGAAATAATGTCCAGGTAAATCTAGAAAAATCATCAATAATTACATATGCATATTTTTTACCACCAAGACTCACAGTCCTCATAGGTCCAAATAAATCCATATGAACTAATTCAAGAGGTTTTGATGTGGAGATCATTTTCTTTGGTTTAAAAGAAGTTTTGATTTGCTTTCCAAATTGACATGCATAACAGATTTTGTGTTTATCAAATTTCATTTTTGGAAGCCCTCTAACAAGTTCTTTTGAGGATTGTTTGTTTAACAAATCAAATGATACATGACCTAGTCTCCTATGCCAAAGATAACCATCATTATCATGAACGAATAGACATCTAATTCCATTAACTACAAGGTCATTAAGATAAAACACATTTACATTTCCCATGCGTTTAGCAGTAAAGATGATTTCGAGATTTCCACTGTCAAGTATAGAGCAAGAATCTTTTTCAAAAATAACTTTGCAACCATTGTTACAAAATTGGCTAATGCTGAGCAGGTTATATTTCAAATCATCAATAAGTAAAACTTACTTTATAAATGTTAATGAATATTTACCAATATTACCAATGCCGAGAATCTTTCCTTTTTTCTTGTCTCCAAATGTAACAAATCCTTCATTTGTTGTCTGAATATCTTCTAGCAATGCTGCATTTCCAGTCATGTGTCTTGAACAACAACTGTCCAAGAACCACTTGGTAAAGCTTAAAGACCGTGCCTATACATGAGAAGAAGAGATGATTTTTTGTACCCACACTTTCTTGGGTCCATGAAAGTTAGTAACATTTTTTTTTATTTTCCAGAAAGTAGCTTCACCGAATTCCACTTTTCTTCTAATAAGACATCTTGAAACAATATGTCCAGGTTTTTCACAATACGTGTATGCCTTGTATGTACTGTGAGAAGAAGTAGGTTTAGCATGCTGAAACTTGTTCTTTTTGTAGTTATTCTTATGGTCATATCCTAAACTACTTTGATTTTCGGCTAAGCTAAATCTGGGCATGCAAGTTTTGTCTTTATTCTCATGTTTATATTCTAAGCTACTTCGATTTCCAAAATAAACAAATCTGGGTATGCAAGGTTTGTCTTTATCCTCCTGATTATATTCTAAGCCACTTTGATTTCCAGCATAAACAAATCTGGGCATGCAAATTTTGTCTTTATCCTCATGTTTATATCCTAATCCACTTCGATTACCAAAATGATGTTGAGTTCCAAGAAGTTTTTCCAGATTGCTTTTACCATTTGTAAATTTTTCAATGCAATTGGTAAGATCATTTACTCTAATTTTCATATCATTGAAGGTGCTAACCATGCATTCAAGAATTCGAATTTTATCACACAAGTTTTTATTTTCCAGAGATGCATGATGTAATGCTGTCATGATCACATCTTTTTCAATTTCAGCAGACATATGTATTTCAAGAGACATTTCGTAGCTATTCAACAAAGCTTCATTTTCTTTCATCAGACAATTTACCTTTTGGACAGCTTCAACTTTAAATCTTTATTTTTTCTGGACAGTTTTTTTAATTCACAAAACATATCACATAACAACTCATTAGGATCAACATGCTTTTCAGTCATAGATGTATGCGAAATAGACATGCATTCTGATGTTGAAAAGTTTACCTCATTTTCCAAAGCCATGAAGCAAATGTTGGCAGTTTCTTTCTCAGATTCTTCATCTCTAGATTCATCATTTAAGTCCCAAGCTCCCATCAATCCTTTACCTTTCTTGATTTTCTGGTCTTTCCTCTTCTTAGACACTTTTCCTTCCTTTCCTTTTGCAACCGGACAGTCTGCAATGAAGTGATCCATACTTTTACATTCAAAGCATTGAGGTTTGAAGTTGGAGGTTTGTCTTTTCTTTCTTATAAGCTTCCTTCCTCATTTGTAGTTTCCTTTGAACATCCTTCTGAATTTTTTTACTATCATTGCTAAGTCATCACCGTCCATGCCTTCACTGCTTTCCGAAGAGCTTGTTTCTTCATCTTCACTTTCAGCTTTTAGAGCAATCTATTTTCTTCCTTTATCATGTTCATCAGATTCATGAAACCTTTTAAGCTTCATCTCATGAGTTAAAAGAGATCCGATCAAATCTTCAGTAGGTAAGGATTTCAAATCCTTGGATTCTTCAACAGCAAGAGTTTTAGGCTGCCAGCTTTTTGGTAAAGCATCAAGAATTTTTCGATTTTGTTCCCTAAAGGAATAAACCTTTCCGTAAGATTTCAGACCATTTGAGATATTAGTAAATCTTGTGAACATGTCAGTGATGCTTTCGTTTGGTTTCATAATAAATAATTTATAATCATGAATAAGAAGCCCTAGTTTTGATTCTTTGACTTGATTTGTCCCCTCATGGGTGACTTCTAACAATCTCCACATATCATGAGCTGAATCACAACCACTAATACGGTTGTATTCAATTGCATCTAGTGCACAACACAAAATATTCATAGCTTGAAAGTTTAGAATCATTTTTGCATTGTCTTCCACACTATACTCATCATTCTGTTTAGGTATTTTTATACCATCAATCATCTTTGGTGGAATAAAAGGATCATTTTCTATTAAACTCCATAACTCGAAGTTAATAGAACACACATAAATCTTTATTCTATTTTTTCAGAAGGTATAGTTGCTTCCATTAAACAAAGATGGACGATTTGTTGAAGATCATTCAACATATGGAAGAGAAGATGAGCTTGCCATTAAGATCTTTTTTACAAGGCTGTTAAACCAAAAGTATGTAGACCTCGCTCTGATACCAAATGAAAAACCTTAGAGGGGGGGTGAATAAGGTTTTTGGCAAGCAAAAATAATTTTTTCGAAAAGTCTAAAATGCTGAACAAGGATGATCACAAAGATACTTGGACTGACTTTATTGATGCATTGAAGCTGTCCAAGCACTCGTAGATGTGTATTCAGATTTAGACAGTGAAAGATCATAAAAACAATATACATGAACCACTGAAATAAAATGAGACAAGAGATGTATAGTGGTTCGATCAACAATTATCTACGTCTACTACCTTAAGCCTCACACTTAAGGATTTTCAACCCTATTTCATTAACCTCACTTAATAAAACAACCACATACAAGAGAGGATCACCACACTAGGTTTTACACAACCTCTCAAACACATCAAGTCTCACCCCTATGGGTTTTACACCACAACCTTGAACAATCACACAACAAGGATCACCCCTATAGGTTTTACCACACAACCTTGCTATTACAAGCTGAGAATTGAAAATCAATAGAACGGAGATAAGCTCACTTACTTGAGCAGATATTCTCTCGGATACAAGCACAAAATACTTTTATCTTTGATACACAATGAACTCATTTTGAAGCTAAGATAAAAGGAGATTTTTGAAAATATTGAGTAATAGTGTTTCTAAGATGGATGTTTCAAAAATCTTACTTGTAATCTGGCTTTAAGGGCTATTTATAGAGCCAAAAAGTGGAGTGCCAACGGTCATAAAAAAACGGCTATAAATTTTTCTTTTTAAACTCATCCGAGTTTTGGACTCGGGTTTTGGATGAAGATGCATCCAAAAGTTAAGTCCAAAATGTTACATCCCTGACGGACAATTTTTCAACCCGATTTACAGGATTTTGTATGAACCTTTTGGATTTAAACTGTACCATCCAAAATTCTGTGAATTCTAAAAACTTTGAAAATCATCTCCTTTGAAGCTTTAAGGTAAAGCCAAATGAATCAAAAGATAAGAGGACATAGGAAATAATAAGTATACCTTAATGAACACTTCCTAGTCTAATATTCTTCATAAAAAGTCTTCTTGATATATAACTCCTTATACTTGATTTTTCAATTGATCTTCCATTCTTGAAATCGGTGATGAAGGAGTCGCCAACAATTCTTATCTGAAGACTTTAGAAGAACAAAGGTCAATCATGTCCTATCACAATAAATTGACACGTTAGTTCATATCAACGTTTGTCATAAATCAAAACATAAAAGAAGGCCCTTAGGGCTAACAAAATGTTTGACTAACAAAAGATGGTCATCCTTCTAAAACTACAGTATGATTGGATGCACTTACGATTTAAGATTTTAAATCTATTAATGAGTATAATTCTGTTATATTTAAAATTATTTCATAGTTAAAGTTATACGAAGAAAATATTATTAATGAAGATATATTATAAAAAAAACTCTACTTTTCATGTCTCAAATGTGCTCTTACAGTAGTAATATCGAGAAAAATGATTCAAAAAATATGTAGAATTAATATCACGTCTCCTCGTAATTAAGTAAAATAATGAATTATTAGTAGAAAATCATGAAACTCGACCAACAAGTTCTACTCCATTCTCAAAAGTGAATGTTGTTAAAACTTATGATTTTGGTCCCATAAGATATTGTGGTAATGGTTTTGGTCATGGGCCGCCTAGCTGTAAACATGTGTATTGGTTCTAATAGAAATATTCATTATAATCGGAGTGGTAAAACAAAGTCATGAGAAATAATGATAACAATCAGAAATATATAAGAAACAATAAAAAAGAAAATGAGAGGACATTGTTCCAATAAATTATGAAGATAAATATTATTAATATGGGTAAAAGGTTATTAGTTTCATACCTGTCATACGACAAAATATCTTGTTGATCTTGATTAGGCTTCTATTAAAAAGAAAAACAAAAATGTTAATAATACAAGTCTTGAAGATGTTAATGATGCTCTGAAAGCATACAGAAACCATGCATGCATGAGCCAACACCGGCAAAAATAAAAAACAGAGAGCAATGGAAAGTAACAAGCAATACCTCTGTGCTTTGTTTGACTTTTCACCCGTGAAGAAGCCGGTGATATCACAGGAAAAACTCCCTCGGTAGATGATGTCTCAGGGATTGTCAAAGCCTCCGATTGAAACCCAGCAATCCTTCGACTCCTCCGTGGCATGAACGCAAAGCCTTTGCTTCTTAGGATATTCCTTCGCCCAATCTAATTGGTGAAACAACTTAGGTGAGGAATGTCACTTCTTGAATCTTTGCTATTAATTAGCAAAATTAAGAAGAACAAAAGGAAGAAAAATGAACGAGAGTGAGAGAGCTTTACAGAGGAAAAAGCTCTGTTATTTTTTCCATGTGTTTCCAGTGAAAAGAACCCTATCACAACCCACGACTATTCACAATCTCAGATAACCAAAACACCGGAATTTTGATATTTCAAAACTCCTAGAGGCTATCAACAGAAGAGGTTTGGCTAACCCTTAACTCTTCTGTTCCGTGAATCAAAATAACCCTTTAGTCCAGGCTATTGGGTCAAAATTAATTTATTATTTTTCTTGGAACCAATGAGCCCAAAAATAATAACCATTAATCATTTATTTATTGGGCCAATTAAAATAATTCAATAAATAATTAATTAGTCCAAATGAATTAAAATAATTATTTAAGCATTTTATTAAGTAGTTTAAGCCTAGGTTAATTTTTCTAATTATTCAATTTGGGCTTAAGCCTTGAATAATTAATTAACCAATTAAACTAGATAATAAATTTAATTTCTCTCGTTCTTTTATTTTGTTCTAGTCTAAAAATAAATTAGACTTCCTGAATAAAATAAAATCATTTTATTGTGACCATTTCCTTGACCTAAAATAATTAGGACTTATGGGATATTTCTATTGGGAAATATGCCCTCTTAGACTAGTTTTTTAATGTAAATATCGAATGTTTTAATAAAAGAATTTATTTTCAAAAATCATTTGTGAATTTACATTTTATCTGTACACAATTACGTTTGGAAAAGACCCATTGTATTTAAGTAAGTGGTCCATGTAAATAGAGGTCTTTCACAGTAAGGTATGGATCACGGGTTACTTAACACATAAATATTTGTTCTTAACCGATTAATGAAAATGGGAATCTCATCATATTTAGGTTATTATGTTATGAATTCCAAATAGGGAATGGCTTACCTTTAGCCAGTGAATAATCCACTCACTTTATGACATAAACGTATTTCGAATATGTAGAATAGGACCTATAGTAGTGGTTTCTGAAAGTACTATATGATATAAACCTAAATTACTACCGCTACAATGTGGACTAGTACTCTACGATTTGAGTATGAATGCGTGGTCTGACGAAGCTGGAAGTATATACTGTGATGTGCTATAATTGAGATTCTATCGTATGACCAATATACTTGCATATTGGGTATATATGACTGGTTAGTTAAGACGGACTTGTACGAGATAATTTTTATACTATATCGCCCTTTGTGGTTGTCTGAATTATCTAAATATCTAGTGCCTTGAGAAATATGACTTGAATGTTTGCTTTAGGGTAGCTCATTTGGAAAGCGAAAACAATCCAGGAAGTCGTGGATTATTGGACTAGAAGCCTAAAGATGGTATATGTCATTTAGAAATGTGTTAGTACATTTCTTCCTCTCTAATGTACGGCGATGTATAGAGGGGTATTTTAGTCATTACACCCGTAGGTCGGAGACTTTGCTAATGCAGCATTGTCCTTGGGGTCAATATTTTCATATAGCAATATTAGGAAATATTTAAAATACAAAATACAGCTATTTATATGACAATGGTATTTTGGTCATTTTAGTAACCAATGAGATGTGTCTTTTGGTCCCCAATATAGATCGCGAGCCCTAATTAAATACATGTTAAGGAATTGATTTTAAATTAAATGAAATTCATTTTATTTAAGTAATCTGATTTAATTATTGGGTTAGAATAAAATAAAGGTACATGGAGAAAAAGAATTAATTAAATTAGTTTGGTGGGTTAATTAATTATTCAGGGTTTTAGCCCAGTTTGAATAATTAAAGATTAATTTGGGACTAAACTAATATAGGCTTATTTATTGGACTAGTTTATTTGGGCTAAAAAATTAATTATTAATTGGGCCAATTATTTTGTTCTAATTAGAATAATTAATTAAGTCTAAAAGGCTAAATTAAAAGTCTAATGGATCAGTCCAGTTTAACCTAGGGTTTTATTTAGGTTAAACAGGAGGATTGGAAACAACGTTGTTTTTTTGGACAGACTCTTTTCTATGGAAAAAGAAACACACGTCTTACTCTCCCTCTCTCTAGAAAACATTCATTAGTTCTGTTAGTTGTTCACCAAATGGAATTAGGCAGGCTATATATTGGAAGATCGAGAGTTTGGCGTTCACCTACATGCAAAGACGGAGTAGGAGGCTTGCAAGAATCGCACCAGAGGTTTCCACCAACACACCTACCTCGGTTCCACATATTCAGGTCTAGCCAATTCTTAGAACAAGGAAAAGAGGTAAAAATTTTAAACCTCGGAACCTATACAAAGCGCAACCGGCACCGGCTAGGGTTGTCGGAGCCGACGCCGGCTCTATTTGGAGTTCCCCTGTTCTTCAGTTTTTTTTTTTTTTTTTGCTTTTGATGCGTGCCCTGTGTTTTTCCCTTTCTATGCCTTCAATTGGTGTTGAAGCTTGAAGGTTTTGTAAAAATATAGGGAGCATGCATCTAGTTGAATAAAACTGGACACATATGTGTGATTAAATTATGATCCTTCGCTATTTTGGTATAAATAGATTCTCTGTTAAACCTCTCGGATTGAGGTATAAGAGATATGTAATTTATTATTTTTCTTATAAGTCCAATGTTAATGGATATAGGCGATTGTTGGTTTTGATTGATTTCATTATATTGGGATTGAAATCGAAGAGCCAATGGTACCAGAAGTTGCACAGAAAAACAGAGAAAATTTGCATAAGAAAATCGCAAAAAAAAAAAAACTACAGAAGAACTCATCTAGACCGGAATTGGCGCCGCCTAGGCCGCCCAAATCGGCAGCGGCTAGGGTCTGGACTCGCGTCTGGATTTTAGGTCACCCATGGATCCTGGTTCTGTGCGGCGGGTGCAAAAGGGGTGCTCGATCCAGTGTGGCGGGTGCAATGGACTAAGGAAATTTTTTTATTTTTTCCTTGTAATTTTTCTTGCATTTTCCTTTTTTGTTTTGGGGTCCATATCAGACGAAATTAATATTTTTGCAATAGTTAATATTCATGAAATATTTTTTGCATGAAAAATATTAGTAAGAGATTTTAGGATTAAATAAGATTATTAATTAATTAATTAATTAATGTGTTTAATTCTATTATATGGGCACTTAGGTTTAAAAAATAGAAAAGTATGCTTTTTCTAGCATGCTATTTATTTTTTATGTACCTATATGCACGGTTTCTCAAAGACTAAAGTCTTTGGGAATATTTTTGATAAAGAAAATATTTTGCTACAAATTAAATAGTTATTTTAATTTGAACAAAAATTAATCCTTAGATATTTTTTCAAAGAATTAAATCCTTGACATAGAGAATGTATTGGATTTAGATATTTTTGTAAGTTAAAATAGAAAGCCATTTTGTTTTATTTTGGCACAAAAAAAATTGTTTTGTCAAATAAACTTGAGACCAAAGTCTCTAGAAAGTTTTAATTGGAATTTTTTTTGAAATCATTAAATTTTTAACTTAAATAAAATTAGTTCATGGAAAAATCTCTCAAAGAATATAAACCTTGACATAGAAATTTTAATGGATTTAGACATTTTATTTTTGAGTTAAAGGAAAAATTTAATGAAAATTTTCAAAATGATATTTTTCAAAAAACCTCTTGTTTTAGAAGACTAAGTGGAAGAAGGGTTCCAACGGCCCCACGGCTTCCATCACAATCCTCATTAGAGATCGTAAGTCCCCTCGTGTCACTTTGGGAGTGAACCGAACCCGTATAGGATGGGGATACCACAAGGATCTAGATCTAATGAAGGGATGTAATTAACAACCCGGGATACGTACTATGATCGGCTAGCCTACGTTAGAGGTTATAGTACGAGGTATGTTTATAGGAAATGAGAGGAAATGGCCATCCCCTCGATGGAGTTATCTTCTATATCATTACCTAGAAGGAAAATTAATTTGTGGTGGTCAACACACTTAGCTTAAGGGACTATTAATCTTCCCAAGAAGTTATGTCAGTTTTTCTAAGAGCCAAATTAATTATTATCAATTTTGATAATAAGGATAAAGTGCACATTTTTATTTTGTTTTAACAAACTAAATATTTTTCTTTTATTTTTCGATTTTTCAGAAATGGTGGAAGGTTCTTTTAGTCCATTGACCGTTATTCTCCGAGAGAATAAGCTAACGGGACCAAACTATGTGGATTGGAAGAAAAACCTAGACATAATACTCACAGTAGAAAAGTATAAGTATATCCTTTATGAAACATGCCTTGTTATCGGGGAGGATTCCACTGCCGAGGAGCGTGACGCTGAGAATGCATGAAAGAAAGCCGACAAGATGGCTCGTTGTTACATGTTGGCCTCCATTTCTAATGTGCTCCAATCCAAATATGAGCACATAACCACTGTGTATGACAAAACTTAATCATTAGCCACGATGTTCGCGGATAAGAGCCGGCCCGTAAGGCAGGAGACTCTCCGAATTATCATTAACACTAAGATGGCTCATGGAGCATCAGTCAGAGAACATATGTTCAAGATGATTGCTGCTTTCGAGGAGGCAGAAATTTTAGGATCTGTCATTGACCCCGAGAGCCAAGTAGACATAGTTCTCGAATCTCTACCAAATTCCTTTACTCAGTTCAAGTTAAATTACAACATGAATAAGTTAAACATAAATTTCACTAAGTTGATGAAGGAGCTTCAGATGGTAGAGACGGTCATGAAGCCACAATCTAAGGCTATGATTGCTAATGCTTCATCTTCTAGAACTGGGCCCAAGCCCATGAAGTTCAAGAAAAAGAAGGGGAACGCAGCAGCCCAACCCAAGACCCAGCCCAAAAACAAACCCAAGGGCAAGTGCTTCAAATGTGGACTGAAGGGACACTGGAAAAAGGAGTGTCCAGATCTTCAAGCCAAGAAAAACCCCACAGATAATGTTTTCTATCTAGAGTTTATATCAATGGTTGGATCAACTTCCACTTGGATTGTTATTCAGGAGCCACTGATCATATCTGTAACTCCTTGCAGGGGTTTAGAAAGATTTGGAGACTCCAGAAGGGTGAAAATAGACTATGTGTGGGAAATGGAGCACAAGTTTGGGCCCTTGCAATGGGAGAGCTGGATCTTATTTTTTATTGTAATAGAATAGTGGGTTTGAAAGATATTTTATATGTACTTGGATTTCGACAGAATTTGATTTCGGTTGCAAAATTAATAAATTAAGGATATTCTCTATCTTTCCATTCTAGTATTTCTATCAGTAGAGATGGAGAAATTTTATGTACTGAGCATATGTATGGGAATCTTTTTTTCTTAAACCTTATTAACAATCAATTAAATAACGCTCAATTTAAACCTTTAACAAAGAAGAGAAAGACCAATGTCAATTACTCATATCTTTGGCATGTAAGGTTGGATCATATCAACTCAACTAAGATTTAGAGGTTAATTCATGATGGGCCTTTGGGCTCATTGAGATTGAAAAATTGGCCTCAGTGTGAATCCTGCCTAATGGGAAAGATGACCAAAAGGTCATTTACCCATAAGGCGGATAGAGCCAAGGAGGTATTGAGTCTTGTTCACACTGATGTGTGTGGTCCCTTGTCTACATTAGCTAGAGGGGGTTTTGAGTATTTTATCACTTTCACGGATGATTATACGAGGTTTGATTTTATTTACCTAATGAGACGCAAGTCTGACTCTTTTTGACAAGTTCAAAGAGTTTAAGGCTGAAGTGGAGCGTCGGATAGGTAAATTGATTAAGACCTTACGATCGAATCGTAGTGGAGAGTACGTCCTGGGTGAATTCAAGGACTACATGGTACATCATGGGATAGTATCCCAACTCAAGTCTGACTGATGAGATGCAAGTCTGACTCTTTTTTACAAGTTCAAAGAGTTTAAAGCTGAAGTAGAGCGTCGGACATGTAAATTGATCAAGACCTTACGATCGGATCGTGGTAGAGAGTACGTCTTGGGTGAATTCAAGAACTACATGGTACATCATGGGATAGTATCCCAACTCTCTGTGCCAGGGACACGCCAGCAGAACGGAGTAGCTGAGAGAAGGAATAGGATATTGATGGAAATGGTCCGAAGCATGATATCTCATGCTACTCTTCCAGTGTCTTTTTGGGAATATTCCCTAGAAACAGCGACATACATTCTGAACTTGATACCTTCCAAATTAGTACTTAGAACTCCCTATGAGATGTGGACTGGGGGTAAGCCAAGTCTGAATCATCTCAGGATATGGGGTTATCCAACTTATGTACTAGTCAAGGAAGACAAGTTGGAACCAAGATCAGAATTATACTATTTTGTTGGGTATCCAAAAGGGACAAAGGGTGGTTACTTTTATCATCCTAAGGAGCAGAAAGTACTAGTAAATACCAATGATAGATGTTTAGAGGATTATCAGAGTACTTCAACGAAAGGTTCAACTAAGTTGGAACTTGAGAAGAAGTTGTCTTCGGAATCAACTTCTTCTGACCCGATTGTGGAACAAAAAGAGGCATAGCCTCAAGAGCCTATACAAATGGAGTCTCGTCGTAGTGGGAGAGTGTCTAGGGTTCCAAAGAGATGGACTGAAGAAGCTTTCAAGCTAGTCTCCGACCATCAGGAACAAAACCCCACTAGATACGAGGAGGCTTTTGCTGATACCGATGCAAATCTATAACATGAAGCAATGAAAGCCAAGACTAAGTCTATGTACTTCAATCAGGTTTGGGATCTTGTAGCTTCACCTGAAGGGATAAAACTCATTGGGTGTAAGTGGATATACAAGAGAAAGATGGGAGTAGATGGGAAGGTGAAAACCTTCAAAGCTAGGCTTGTGGCAAAAGGGTATACTCAGAAAGAGGGAATCGACTCTGAGGAAACCTTTTCCCCGGTAGCCATGCTTAAATCCATCCACATCCTCCTTGCCATCGCATGTCATTATTGTTGGGATTCGTGGACTCCTAAACGCGGAAAACATCTACGAATCCCTCCCGAGGACCCAAGTAAACGATTAAGAAGATGTAAACGATTAAGAGTTACCTCTGGTTGCTGTAATTGAAATCCTTCGATTCTGGTTGCGCTGTTGTACGTTCGACCCGAACAATCACCAGACGCTGCAGTATGCGAACGTCCTCTACGGATACACACCGCGAACTCACTCGATACCCGGGGAGTGCTAGCGCCTAGGGTTTGAGAGGTTTTTTTTCTTTCTCTGGTAGAGAATGGCACGAATATTCTCAACCGAAAAATTGGACTATCGAAAGACGGCTAGGGTTTTCTTAAAAACCCTCGAACCTCTTAGAGTCCAACCCTAATCATATCTTATCATATTCTAATTTAAATTCAAATTAAATTAAAACTGATATGATAAGATTCTGCCATTATCTCGGTAATTTAACTAATTATTTTACCGAGTCAGATTCTTATAATCTGGATATCATCCAGATTCATCGAACCTGGTCACCAGAAAAATAACCTAACAAGTTCGCTTATTGTGTGACCCTATAGGTTCATTTAACACTGGTAGCGTGCCTAAATCGTATTTAAATGGCCCACAAGTTATAAGCGGTTTCTAGCAAAACATTATAACTATCCAGGTTAAATGAAGATCGGTGATCTCTTTGAACCAAACCATAATTTTATATTTAGTCCCTTTGTCACACGATATCCGGATTAAGCATAAGGCACGGAGCATGTCATCCTTATTAAGCTTAATCAATTATTTCTTGATTTCATAGTAGATCTGTTCAAACAAATGATATCAATATCTTAGATTGATATATTTGAGCACGGCCATGCATTTTTAACGAGTCTAACTTATCAAGGGGCCCATGGATATCTCTCCCATAATTGAGAGGGACAAATTCCTTCACAATCAATCATATTCCTCTCCTTGATTTATTTTATATCCAACAGTAGTCTAATTTATTATCTAGTTAAAGACAACTTTAGACAATGTCAAAATATAGAATTTATCAAGTAAGAAACTATGATGAATTTAGGTCGAAGGACTTTCAATATTATTATGGCTAGAAAGTACTTATGACATATTCCATGAAGTACTCTCACAGTGGGTCATGTCCAATACAATGTTCTCTAACATTTATTTATGTCTTGACTCGATATCACAAATATCCATGGCCAGTAAAACATAGCCATCAAGTCACAAACCTACTAATCTTAATTTATTATTATTCCAATAATAATAATCGATCAGGGACAGTTTTAGAATAGTCATTGTATTCATTGTAGAGTTTTACTATCAAGTCACGTACTTGATGACCAACAAAACAAAATTCACTATTCATGGAAAGGAAAGCCTCATATTATTATATAAAACATAATGACAATTGTATAAGTACAAATTGACTCTAGGGCATATCCCCAACAATTATGACTACGAGATATGGCAAATGAATGTCAAAACGACATTTTTAAATAGCTATCTTAGCAAAGACATCTATATGTCCCAACCAGAAGGCTTTATTACTGAAGGCCAAAAACATATGGTTTGCAAGCTTAAGAAGTCTATTTATAGATTTAAGCAGGCATCAAAAGTATGGAACATTCATTTTGATGAGACTGTAAAGTCTTATAGTTTTATTCAAAACGAGGATGAACCATGTGTGTACAGGAAACTTGAAGGCAATAATGTGGTTTTTCTTGTCTTGTATGTGGATGACATTTTACTCATTGGAAATAATGTAGGGTCATTGTCATCTACAAAGGTTTGGCTGTCTAGTCAATTCAGTATGAAGGACTTGAGAGAAGCTAGCTACATTCTCGGGATTAGATTTCTTAGAAATAGGAAGTAGAAAATGTTAGGATTATCCCAAGCGGTATACATTGACAAGATGCTGGCCAAGTACAGTATGAACTTATGCAAGGGAGCTCTAATTCCTTGCAGATATGGGTTGTTATTTTCTTCAAGGAACTGTCCAAAGTCTCAAAAAGAAAAAGACAGAATGAGTAGGATTCCCTACGCTTCGGCTGTAGGAAGTCTCATATACGTCATGCTGTATACTAGGCCAGATATCTGCTTTGCTGTAGGCTTGGTTAGCAGATATCAGTCAAACCCTAGGGAGATTCATTGGCAAGCTGTAAAGTATATTCTTAAATACCTCAAGGGAACAAGAGATTGCATGTTGGTTTACAGGGCTGATGACTTAGTTCCTACAGAATACACAGACTCAGACTTCTAGGCGAATAAGGATAAGAGAAAATCCATTAATGGATATGTTTTCACCTTGTCTAAAGGAGCCATTTCATGGAGGAGTATCAAACAATCTTATATTGCTGACTCAACCATGGAAGTTAAGTATGTGGCAGCTTCGGAGGCATCCAAGGAAGCAGTCTGGCTCCGGAAGTTCCTTTCAGAACTTAGAATCGTGTCATGCATGAACAGGTCGATTGTGATGTATTGCGACAACACTTGAGTAGTATCACAATCTAAAGAACCCAGAAACCACAAGAATGGGAAGCACATCAGAGGAAGTACCACCTGATCCGAAATTTCATCCAGAGACGGGAAGTCGTGGTGGAATAGATTGCCTCCGAGAACAATCTAGCTGATCCATTCACCAAGCCTTTGGTTGAGAGAATCTTCAAGAAACACTTAGACGCCATAGAGGTGGGCACCTACGGACTTAATTAGTCTTAGAGTGCAAGTGAAAAATTGTTGGAAAATATGCCATCTTAGACTAGTTTTCTAATGTAAATATCGAATATTTTAATAAAAGAATTTATTTCAAAAATCGTTTGTGAATTTACATTTTATTTGTGCACAATTACATTTGGAAAAAGACCCATTGTGTTTAAGTAAGTGTTCCATGTGAATGGAGGTCTTTCACAGTAAGGTATGGATCAAGGGTTACTTAACACATAAACATTTGTTTTTAACCAATTGATGAGAATAGAAATCTCGTCATATTTAGGTTATTATATTATGAATTCCAAATGGGGAATGGCTTACCTTTAGCCAGTGAGTAGTCCACTCACTTTATGACATAAGCATATTTTGAATATGTAGAACAAGACCTGTAATAGTGGTTTCTGAAAGTACTATATGGTAAAAACCTAAACTACTACCGCTACAGCGTGGACTAGTACTCTACGACTTGAGTATGAATTGGTGGTCTGACGAAGCTGGAAGCATATACTTTGATGTGCTATAGTTGAGGTTCTATCGTAAGACCAATATACTTGCATGTTGGGTATGTGTGACTGGTTAGTTAAGATGGACTTGTACAAGATAGTTTCTATACTATATCGCCCCTTGTGGTTGTCTAAATGATCTAAATATTCAGGGCCCTGGGAAACATGACTTAGATGTTTGCTTTAGAGTAGCTCCTTTGAAAAGCAAAAACAATACAGGAAGTCGTGGATTATTGGACTAGAAGTCTAAGGATGGTATATGTCATTTAGAGAGGTGTTAGTACATTTCTTCCTCTCTAATGTACGGCAATGTATAAAAGGGTATTTTAGTCATTACACATGTAGGTCAGAGACTTTGCTAACGCAGCATTGTCCTTGGGGTTAATATTTCCATATGGCGATATCAGGAAATATTTAAAATGTAAAATATAACTATTTATATGGAAATGGTATTTTGGTCATTTTAGTAGCTAATGAGGTGTGTCTTTTGGTCCCCAATATAGACCGTGAGCCCTAATTAAATACAAGTTAAGTAATTGATCGTAAATTAAATGGAATTTATTTTATTTAAATAGTTTGATTTAATTATTGGCTAGAATAAAATAAAGGTCCATGGAGAAAAAGAATTAATTAAATTAGTTTGGTGGATTAATTAATTATTCAGGGTTTTGGCTTAATTTGAATAATTAAAGATTAATCTGGGACTAAACTAATATAGGCTTATTTATTGGACTAGTTTATTTGGGTTGAAAATTTAATTATTAATTGGGCCAATTATTGGGTTCTAATTAGAATAATTAATTAAGTCCAAAAGGCTAAACTAAGAGTTCAATGGGCCAATGCAGTTTAACCTAGAGTTTTATTTAGGTTAAATAGGAGGATTGGAAACAATATTGTTTTTTTTTTTACAGACTCTTCTCTGTGGAAAAAGAAACACACGTCTCTCTCTCCCTCTCTCCAGAAAATATTCCTTAGTTCTGTTAGTTGTTTACCAAACAGAATTAAGCAGGCCATATGTTGAAAGATCGAGAGTTTGGCATTCACCTACATGCAAAGATAGAGTAGGAGGCTTGCAGGAATCGCACCAAAGATTTTCACCAGCACACTTACCTCGGTTCCACATATTTCGGTCCAGCCAATTCTTAGAATAAGGAAAAGAGGTAAAAATTTTAAACCTCGGAACCTGTACAGAGCGCAACTGGCATCGACTAGGGCTGCCGGAGCCAGCGCCAACTTTGTTTGGAGTTCCCCTGTTCTTTAGTTTTTCCAATTTTTTTTGTTTTCTCTTTCGCTGCGTGCCCTATATTTTTCCCTTTCTATACCTTCAATTCCGATTACCAAAAAGGCACATCGCCTTGACTACTAAAATAACCAAAATACCCTTACTATATAAATAGTTGTATTTTCATTTTAAATATTTCTTAATATCACCACAAGGAAATATTAACCCCAGGACAATGATGCGTTAGCTTTGTCTTCGATCTATAAGTGAAATGACTAAAATAACCATCTACACACCGCCATGCATTTAGAAGGAAAGAGTGTACTAACATCTCTCTAAAAGATATCTACCATCCTTAGGCTTCTAGTCCAATGATCCACGACTTCTTGAAATATTTTCGCTTTCTAATGGAGCTACCATAAAGCCAATATCCAAGTCATGTTCCCCATGACTCTAAATAATTAGATAATTTAGATAACCACAAGAGGCGATATAGTATATACATTAACTTGTACAAGTTTGTCTTAACTAACTAGTTATATATACCTAACATACAAATATATTGATCCTCCTAGAGAACCTCAATACAGTATATCAAAGCACACGCTTCCAACTTCGTCAGATTACCAACTCATACTCAAGTTGCATAGTACAAGTCCACACTGTAGCAGTAGTAGTTTAGGTTTCTATCATATAGTACTTCAGAAACCATTACTACAGGTCATGTTCTACGTATTTGAAATACACTTGTATTATGAAATAAGAAGACTACTCATTGGCTAAAGGGTAAGCCATTCCCGATTTAGAATTCATAACACAATAACCATGTTATAATGAGATTCCCATTCTCATCATCCGGTCAAGAACAGAAACTTATGTGTTAAGTATCTCATGGTCTATACTTACCTATAAAAGACCTTCATTTACATGAACTATTTATTTAAATACAATGAGTCTTTTCCAATAAAATCGTACACAAATATAAAGAAGATTTCACAAATAATTTTTAAAAAAATACTTTTATTAATACAAGTCAAAATTATATCAGAAACTTAGTTTAAGAGGACATACATCCCAACAGTTAATGTTGATAGAACTCATTTATATATATTTGATTTCTTTAAACATCCAGAAGGAACAATTGATCATTAATTTGGTTGGTGATGGTAGCGTCCAAAAGAATTAGAACTTTACTTTTAATATTTTTATTTTTTATGTTCTATATTTTCAGCATTGTAATAATAATAAGCATTTAAAAGTTTTATGTTATAATTTAACTATTTAAGTTTATAAATGTTTTGTTATAATCAGATGACTATTGTTTCATTTATTGAATTCAAAAGTAACATTAAATATACATACCTAATTGATAGTGGTACAACGCACACTATATTGACAGATAGAAAATATTTATTTTACTTGAAAATGGAAGAAAAAAATATTAATACTATAAGTAGTAGTGCAAAAATAATTGAAGGCACCATAAGAGCTAGTGTATTATTACCTATGAAAGAATGACAATTATTATTCATAAAGTACTATTTTCCTCAAAAATATCAAAAAATCTATAAAATTTTAAATACATACGCCGAAGGATATCATATTGAAACAATAGAAGAAAATGATTTTGAATTTTTTTTGTATTACTCAAATAGATTTAGGTAAGACATTTTTATTAAAAAAACTTCTATCTCTTTCATTTGGCCTATATTGCATAAAAATCCATATAATTGAAGTACATCATTCGATATATAAAAAATTTACTAATCCTACTACATTTATTATTTGGCATGACCATTTAAGTCATCTAAGAACTATTATGATATAAAGAATATTTGAAAATACATATGGTCATCCCTTGAAAAATCGAAAGATTTTGATTTCAAATAAGTTTTTATGTACTACATGTTCTCAAGAGAAATTGGTTATTAAACCTTTTACAACAAAAGTGAAATTTAAATCTCCTATATTTTTAGAAATGATTCAAAATGATATATGTGGACCAATTCATCCACTATGTGAGCAATTTAAATATTTTATATTTTTAACTGATGCATCGATCCGATGTCACATGTCAATTTTTTATCAACTCATAATTTGACATTTGCAAGATTACTTACCTAAATAATTTACTAAAGAACACAATTTCTAAATTATTCTATTAAAAGAATCCATCTAGGTAATGTTGGAGAATATTCTTCTCATATATTTGATACTTATTGCATGTTGATTAGTATTGTTATTGAATGTCCAATGGTTCATATTTATATCTAGAATAGTTTAGCTGAATCACTTATTAAAATATTACAATTAATTACTAAACCATTATTAATGAGAATAAATTTTCCTACATCTACTTTTAGACATTCTATTTTGTATGTCGCGAAAATTATATGTGTAAGGTTAATAAATTATCATAAATTTTCTCATTTGTAATTAACTTTTGGTTCAGAGTTAAATATTGTTTATTTAAGAATTTTTTGATTTATAGTATATATATATGTATAGTGCCAAATCAACATATTAAAATGAGTCCTCAAAAAAGATTAGAGATATATATTAGATATGATTCTCCCTCTATAATCAGATATCTTGAACTACTGACTAGAGACGTATTCTTGACAAGATCTACTAATTGTCATTTTTATAAAACTTTATTTCCAAAATTAAGAGAAGAACATAAATAACATAAAAAAGATCTTGTCTGAACAACATCGTTGAATTATACAAGTAGAGGGAATTAGAAATTTAAAAGATAATTCATTTATAAAGACTTACAAATCAATAGTTATATATATATATATATATATATATATATATATATATTTGTTGTCTCTACAAGAGTAATCAAACCCTATTTTCCAATTAGAAATGCTCGTACTTGAATAGAAGTCCTAGTAAAACAAAATGTAATCTTCATATTTGTTGAATCAAAAGTATGCCAGAAGCGTGAACGATCTCTTAATTCAAAAGATAAAACTCATCAAAAGAAAAGAGAATTAAATGACCAAGGTGATTAAATTGAAGAATTAGAAAATAAGGATTAAGAGGTAACTGATAAAAAGATCCAAGTCTCTAAAATTAGTGAAAGTAATATTGAGATTTCATCAATTATACTATGTATTTTTGGTAAATTTGAAATTGGATGGAAACAACTGTTGATGATATTTTTTCATATAATATAGTATTTGATGTGTTAAAAGATAATGAGAATCTTGAACCAATATCAATTGAAGAACTTCGTCATAAACTTGATTGTCTAAAATGGAAAAATACGATCAATTCGGAGTTAAATTTCACTTATAAAGCGTGAGATTTTTAGACCTGTAATTCAAACTCCAGAAGGTATGAAGCCAAATTGGTTATAATTGGGTATTTGTGTGAAAGCAAAATAAAAATAATAAAGTCACAAGATATAAAACATGACTTGTAGTACAAAACTTTTCACAAAAATTGAGTGTTGACTACAATGAAACATATTCATCCATAGAAAATATAATTACTCTTAGACACCTTATAAGTTTGGTAGTGTGTGAAATATTGATATGCATCTAATAGATGTAGTACCTGCTTATTTATATGGAATCTTTGATAATGATATTTTATATAAAAAACCTAATACGATTTATATACGTGAAACATATAATTTTGGCCCTCGTGAAAATTATTCCATTAAATTAAGACATTATATAACTTAAAGTGGTCTAGATGCATATGGTATAATCGTACTTAGTGAATGTTTATTAAAATGAAAATATAAAAATGATCTACCATGTTCATGTATCTTTATCAAGGAATCTTTATCTATTTTGTGATATTTGTTATATATGATGATATCAACCTTATTGGAACTCCAAAAGAGATCCAAGATATAAGAGATAGCCTGAAATGAAAGTTTAAAATTAAATATTTTGGAAGAACTAGTTTTGTCTTGGTCTACAATTTAAATATCAGAAAAATAGTATTTTTATTTATTAATCAATATATGTAGCAAAAGTTCTAAAAAGGTTTTGCATAGACAAAGTATATCCATAAACATTCCAATTGTTGCAGGTCGTTGGATTTAAATAAAGATCTTTTCTGACCTCGGGAAGATAATGAACAACTTCTTGGTCTTGAAATACTATACCTCAATTTAATTAGTGTAATAATATACCTTGTTAATAACACTCGACGTAATATAGTATTTTCTGTAAATTTATTCGCAATATATAGTTCTTCTCTAACATAATGACATTAAAATGGCATTGAATATGTCCTGAAATATCTCCAAGAGAGATTTCGAATTGTTTTATTTAAATAAAACTAGCCCAATGTCAATTGGTTATGTAGAAGCTAGTTATTTATTCAACCCACCTAAAGCACATTCTCATACTAATTATTTATTTAAATGTGATAATGCTGCTATATCATAGTATTCTATAAAACAATTTATAATAGTTACTTATTGTAATTATACTAAAATTATAACTATTCATGAGATAAGCGGAGAATGTGTCTGATTGAGATTAATAGTCTATTATATTCGAGAAAATTGTAGTTTATCTTCTGAGAAAAGGAATTCTAACATCTCTTTTATGATGATAATAAAGCTTGTATAATTTAATTGAGAGGATGATATATTAAAAGAGATAAGACAAAGTACATTTTATTAAAAATTTTCTTTACTCATGAACTCCAGAAAAGTGGTGAAATAAATGTACAACAAATTCAATCATGTGATAATTTGGTAGATTTATTCAATAAGACACTGTCGACTACTACATTTGAAGAATTAATATATAAAATTAGAATGTGTCAATTGAAAGATGTAAAGTCATCTTAAATTAAGCCATTAAAAAGGGAAGTGTATATATATACGTTGTAATTTTTTTTTCTTAACTAAGGTTTTTTTCACTTTGTTTTTCTTGGTCAGACCTTTTTCTTCACTAGGTTTTATCGAGTTTTTCTTAAGGTTTTTAATTAGACATTTTCAAGATTTTGAAAATAAACATCTAAAAAGGAGTGTTATGAAATCAATAAAATAAAATGGCTATTCATTTTTTTAAGCTATCCGTTTATTTAGAAGATAAATGTAACTGTTCAGTTTTCAAGATTATTTATTTATCTAGAAGATAAATATGACTGTTCTTTTTTTAAAGTTATTAATTATATATATAAGATAAAGTCATATTTATTAGATTTATTTCTTATTTTTTAAGATGATGTATCTGACTCTCTCTAAATAAGGGTCTTATGTAAATAAAAAAATATCAATTTGAATTAATTCACGTGATTCTCTTATTTATCTATTTTCTATTGTTTTTTTACTTTATAATTTTTTTACAATTTAGTTTATAATTCTATTTTGAATCAAATTCACAATACTTAATTAA
Organism: Voacanga thouarsii; assembly: GCA_026120185.1. Taxonomy (NCBI): domain Eukaryota; kingdom Viridiplantae; phylum Streptophyta; class Magnoliopsida; order Gentianales; family Apocynaceae; genus Voacanga; species Voacanga thouarsii. The sequence continues at coordinate 2,095,566 of JANUWF010001825.1, forward strand.
ATTTCATATTATCTATAATTATCGAGAACTAAATTGTATTGTGGCATATTTATACACATTTTTATCTGCAAAAGAAGGAATGAGAGGGAAAGGAGGGAAACTGGAACACGTGCTTCCGTTATGTAAAGTAAATACAATTCACTTCTAACTTGTTTGATTAGAGTGGAAGTAAAATAAATGATAAATATTTTTTCTTATTTGGTTCGGTTGAAAAGTAAGAGGAAAAAGTTTCTGATCATGTTATATTACTATTACACAATTATATATATTCATCATTATAAATACTAATTTGTTCAGTTAGAATAGTGGAGAACAATCTTGTGATAGGTAAAATGGACGGGACATATTTGTTTGGTTGGGTTAAAAGGTTGGTAAAAGTTTCCCACTGTGTTTGGCACACAAAGGATGACGAAGAAGAAAGGAAAGGGAAGGGACCTTTACTTCCATCAGGAGGAGAAGTAGATATTATTTACTTCTATTTTATTTGGTTAGAATAGAAGAGAAATAAATGACAAATATTTTTTAATCGCTACAAATTTGATAAGTTATTTTTTTTATATCCTCTTTTACTTTACTTTCGCTCCATCTTTCTTTCTTAACTAAATGAGATAAATGATTTACCTCTAAATTTATATCTTCTCTCTTTTTATTTCAATCAGATATAACTGTTAGGGTTATATACCCATTATATATTAATCATGGTAACTAGTAATTTGTTTGGTTAAGATGGAAGGAAACAATCTTGTGATGGGTGAAATTGAATCAAACATATTTGTCTTTTCATGTCCATTTACTTCTGAACTCTTCGAGAAGCTCTCCTTCTAATTTATTTCTCTTTCACATTTATCTTCAACCAGATATAGATTTTACCCATTTATTTTTCCTCCTTAAATACTTTTACTTTTTACTCAACCAAATATAAGCTTAACCTCTTAGGCAAAGCACTAGTAAATGTATAGGGAGGGGAAAAAAGGATTAGTACCATTAGAGTGAACCCAAAAAGTGGGAAAATAATAGCAGGTCCTTGGGTTGGTTTCTCATTCCCTTTTATTTCATATACAAAACAACAAAAGTTGATAAATCACCATCCAGTAATCTTTTAATACTTTAATTAATAGATAATAGACTAATACAAAGAAGATTAAGTATAGTTGGTTTATATATATATAATGGTTATTCTCTCAACTAGAAAAAAAAAAAAGAAAATCTAAACAGTAAATATGTGGTTTTATAAGGCTTAAAAATTTAATAATTCTGTAACGGTCCAATTAATTTCATCCTTATCCATAATATTTGATAAAAAGATCAGAAATTTTCTTTAAAAAGAAAAAAATGATAAAATATTATTTGATGTAATTACCATTTACCAACTTGACAGCTGTAAAACACCTACTCCTGGGCCCAAAGTAAACTCATTAAAACCTCCAAAGTTAATTACAAAGGTGGTTTCAATTTTCCTGAGGTTAAAACCGTCAACAAAATACATATCCACCGTAATTAATTTTCCAACAAGTGGTGCAATAATTAGTTAGTAAAACTTACTAAATCGAAACAATTTATAATTCGTATTATGAAAACTTAATAAATTATCAAAATAATAATAATTCATCAATTACATTGTCATAACTAATCTGTATAACACCTTTTATTCTTAGTTTTCTCTTTTCTTCTCTTATAATTTTTGTATTTTAAAAATTAATTACAATAAATACATAATATTTGCTCATTTATTTTTAATTTATCTTTAATATTTTAAAATTTAAATTAAAATTTTGATAATTAGATAAATTATTGTTTTATACGCACAACTATCATCCCGTTACTAACTTTATTTTCAAACCTCATCAAACGACGATGTAATTAAATTTCAAATAAATGGTGCGATAAAACTATTTAACAAAAATTGTTTATATATATATATATATATATATATGTGTAAAGAGTTGCGGAATATGGTAACACGTGATAGAGTTAAATTCAAAAAATTTATTAATTAAAATAATTTGATATAATTTATCAAAATATATATTTTTTATCTGAATTCATTGACTTAGATACGTAATTGAACAAAGCAATTCGGATTATATTAATAGGAAGGTGAAGGCGAAGTGTCAAGTTTTGTAAATTAAATTTTCTATTGCATCTGAATGTGTATATATATATATATATGTATATGTGTGTGTGTCTTGAGATATCATTAATGGTGGGCGTAGGTAATTTATATTGCTATTGATAGTATAAAATTACTTGAGTAAGTATTGGAAAGACAAAAAGACTGCATACTGTTGCTTTCTTATTTGGCGGTGGAATAACATATACACATAGTCACCTAATATTAAAAAAAATAATGATTAATGTATAAAATTTAAAATTATATATTATTATACATAATATAACTTAAAGTATAAAAAAAATGAAAAAATGATTTATTTCAGATAACACTTAAACGTAATACCTAGTAATCCATAATTTTTATTATCAAAAGCTGACAAACTGTCAAATAAATGATAATTCGTCCTTTACATTATCAAGACTAAGTTTTGCTTTTTTTCTTTTCTTATATCTTTGTGTTTTAAAAATTAATTAAAAAAATAAACAAAAAAATCTCATTTATTTTTAATTGAATATTGAATTACGAATAGGTTATGTTGTGCATGAGCAAATATCGAAAATTAAAATTTATAAACAATTTCATCGATTATATAAACAAAAATTCGTCATTAATATATCAAAATTGGTAAAATTTCATCCGGACACTATGCCTATTTTCAAACATCATCAAACGACGACGTTGGAACGGGCACCAGCCGGCATCCTTGCCCTCACGTCATAAATCCCCACGCCGCAAATCCCCACTGATTTTCGCGTCATCCAAACTGGACCACACCGAAAATTAGGCAAAAACGAAGGGCAAAAGCGTAACTCTTGCTCTAGATACATAGATGACGCCGCGTTCGTTAGAGTTCTCCTATGAAAATCAAAGAAAAATTAAATTTAAAAAAGAAAGGAGAAAAACTTTCGATTGAAGCAGAGGAGTTTCCGTTATCCATTTACTATCTCTCTCTCTCTCTCTCCCTCTCCATCTCTGTGCGTTTCTTGTTCACTCTCTCTCTATATCTATCGTTTTCTCTCTCTGCACTGGGGTGATATTTGTTGTATTTGGGGATCAAGTTAGGGTTTTTGTGTCCAATTCATTACCGTGTCGACTCAGCCATGCATTCCGATTCGCTCGCCACCAACGCTTCCAACATCCCCATGGCTTCGTCTAATAATCACAAGGATTTCGCCAAGAAAAAGAGGGTAATTTTTTTTATTTTAGTCTTTTTTTGGTATACGCGGTCTGTGGGAGTGTGTTTATTCTGTGAATGTCTGTGTGCATGTGCATGGAAGTAATTTTTGGGAGTTTGGATGAATTTTTGGTGGAGGTTAGTTTCGGATTAATTTTCAAATGCAACTGATTAATTCTGAATGCAGTTGGGCGGATTTTCTGATTAATTTTCTTTGGAATTTATCAGATTGTTTGGATAAGGCTTTTGAAATGAGATGGAGTGGTGTGCTATGATTGACTCATTTTAGGTGTTTTTTTTAATTCGATTGTGTAATCTGCTTTGACTGTTATTTATATATATTAAAGATTCGTTATTTTAATTAGTGATTTTGAATTTGGATTGTGTTTGAGCAATTTTTTCCCCCTATGTTTGGTTTCTTTGAATTTTAAAGGTTGTTTCTTGACGAAAAAATTTAAGCCTTCGAGTGAATATGTATAATTATTTAATGATTTTTGATAAAATTTAGGCAAACAGGTCGGCCAAGTTGAAGCAGTGCAAGCTTGACGCGCGTCGTGAGCAGTGGCTTTCTCAAGGTTTGTGAAAGATAACTGTTTTATTTATGGATGTGCAAGTAGTTCTTGTTATTTTTTCTGTGCGAGTTTTGGTTACTAGCTTGTGTGTAGATTATAGCTTGGAAGTTTATTTGTCTATGTGGAATCAAAAACTATTTTCCTATTTATGTCTATATTTGTAATTCTGGGTATTTGGGATTTGTATAGTGAAGAACAAAGGAGGGAAGAAGGATTCAAATAGCAGAGGTACTGATGGGCCATTGATGCATGGAAGCAATGAGAGGGGTAGATCGATAGAGAAACTGGAAATAAGGCCAAGGCTGGAGGAAGAAAATGATGGTGGATCGATACACCATTACAGTGATTCTGAATCTCCCTCAAATAGTCCCACAAGCCACACCAGTAGTGTCCTGGGGACCAATGACTCTGGCACCACCTTTACCGGGAGCAGCAGCAGCAGCAGTCGGAGCAGTAGCAGCAGTATTAGCGGTGGCTGTTGCTCAGGAAGCATGAGTGAAGAGGATGAAGGGGCGGATGATGAGTGCTTGGATGATTGGGAGGCTGTAGCTGATGCATTGGCTGCTAGTGATGAGAAACAGGAACAGCATAACAGTAGTTCAGATTCGGCTCCTGAGAATAAAAGAGCTGGGTTGGTGGATACTCATCCAGAAGTAACGAGTCAGCAAATTTCCAGTACTGACATGTCCAAACCAAAGCCGGAGAATGGGGTACCGCTACAGAGGGCTCCAGTTAACTGCCGGGCATGGAGGGCTGATGATGCTTTTAGGCCCCAGAGTTTACCTAATTTGTCCAAGCAGTATAGCTTTCCAATGAATGCAGATAGGCGTTATGGCTGTGGAGGATCTGTTTGGGGGTGCAAGAATGTTGCACCAGTTCCCACATCTTGCCCAATCTGCTGTGAGGATCTGGACTTCACTGACTCAAGTTTTCTCCCATGTTCGTGTGGGTTCAGGCTCTGTCTTTTCTGCCACAAGAGGATTCTTGAAGAGGATGGCCGTTGTCCAGGCTGTCGGAAGCAGTATGACCAAGATCCTGTCAAAGGGGAGGCAGCTTTGGATGGAGGCAGTCTGACCTATCGATTGGCTCGTTCTTGTAGCATGATAACAAGGTCTTAGGAAGGGTCTTTATTTCCTTGAAAATGTATGTTGGGCCCCTCTTTCTAATGCAGTGTTGCTTGTGTTTCTACTTCTAGACTGATTTTCGTAGCTTTAGATGTTGGTATAGGAGTTGTTTTGAAGCACAGGAGTATTAATATGGTTCTCTTGATATTTTGGTCCATATTGCTATGATGCTTGTGCTGATGTAGTAGAAGGTTGGTTATGTGAATACGTAATGTCGTATAGAAATGGAAAATATAATTGCAATACAGTTGTTTGAGCTTGACTGTGGTGTTCTGGTCAGTCAACAATGAAACAATAAATAAGGACACACAAGAAATGTCTTTGTAAAATGTTCACAAAAATTGGTGTAGACTTCATTTGTTGTTAACTGTGTTTCATCAGTCATGCAGAATCTGCTTTTATCAATCAGTTGAATATTTTTTGAATAAGCAAGTAATTTCCATCTCTTGATAGTTTGAATTTGACTTCAGAGAGGAATTCTTGCTATTGGTGCATGAGTAACTAATTCCAATTTTAAGATACCAAGAAAAACATGCTGAAGGTAACTGTTCCCTAGAGCTATAGTTATTTTAGGCCATATGCTACAAAGAGTAATCTTGGCAAGGGAGAACTAATGTCTTACCAGATACAATATGAGTTGTTACATTTTTTAAATGCTTTGTAATGTATGGCATTGTCTTCAACTTCCTCAAATATGTAGGGATCAAAGATAAAGATATACGGTTTATTTCTCTTCACATTAGAGGAGAAAACCCTTTCTTTACTTGATCAAGGAAATCCTTACGGAAGGAATATTCCGCCCTGGAGTTGTTTCAGATTAGCCCTGGTAAATGAGGGGATATTAGTATGTATCCAGTATTCCGGGCTTTAAGTGTTCAGACTTCGTAAATTTCTTTTCTTGTCAAGTATCTCCAATTAGGTAAAAAGACTACTCCTAGGATGACTAGTTCGAACAACATAATGGAAGTAAGCAATGGTTGCTCCAGTAATTGTAATCTATGGCATGATGTATGGTTGCTATATTGGAGTACAGCTACTTCATGCACGTCCATAATGGAATTTACTCTTCACTTAGAACGTACTATATTGCTTTGTGGGAATGGAATTTATAGCTTCTATGGTTTAGAAAGTGCTAAATTTGGCATCATTGCACTTTAATAAATTTAATAGGGGCCATTTTCTGGTTTAAATGCATACCTGATTTGATCATAAGTGGTTCTTAAATTTAGGTTCTCATCTTATGTTTCCAACAATAAGGAGCAGAAAGAACAGAAGGACAACCTAAGTGATTAAAATATTTGTTTTGACTAGTGCATCTATTCTGCCTTCTAATAGCTTGTGTTGCTTATAATCTCTGCCCAGTCCTGATTCATGCTGTAGTCATCTGACATCAATTTGTCTGTTGTCGAATCCAGATATTAAAATCATTTTTAAGAAACGCTTAAGGTTTGTCAAATTACTATTCTCACTAATTGATAGAATTGCATTGTATATCAGGTTATGCTACTATAGGATTAACCTCATCTTATAACCCAAGTGATATGATTTGAAGGAGGATAAATTTTTTCTTTGCATTCGTTGGATCATTTTATATGTTGGGGAAATTTAGCTATACTTTGGAGTTGAGGCCACAGTTGGGACAAAATTCTGTGCAACAGATACCTTTCATCAAAACTTGATTTAGACTCTGGAGTTGCAAACAGAACTTTTGATGTGTCTCTGACGCTGCAAACAGAATTTTTAATGTGTCTTTGGAGAATGGTTGAGAAAAAATGGTCATGCTTCTGTGAAATTCACTTTCTGGAAAAAATAAACATCCAATTGTGGAAGTAATTTGAGCTCTAACCGAAGCTTGTTGACAACACTTTCAAAGTTTAGGAAGCAAAATTCTTTACTTCTGATGTAGATAAGAGCAAGCTTCCTTCTAAGTTGCATTTCTGATTCTCAGCAAATTTAGCATTCTGCTATAAATTGTTTTCCAATTTTATGTATCCCATATTTTCATATGGAAAATATACCATAATGGTTCTGCTAAGCCTAGTGTTTTCAATGCTAGCAATTCTCTTATGGAGATTGCAACTTCTGTTACTTGTTAAATGGCTTTGATGGCATCTTTTCACTGCACAATCAAAATTGCCTCTTTCTTTTCTTCTGTATTGGTAATACATTGAGTTCTAACAATATGCTAGAGGCATATTAATGTGGAGTCAATAGGATTCTGTATTCCCACTTGTCAGGAAGAGGCCTCAAGTTTTTTACTGTTTTTCACACTCGCAATAGCATCTTTGAGCTTCTTCAAGTATTATTCCATTACCTCTATATCATAATTTCCAGTATTAGTAATTTGGAACAAGGTGCACTTACTAGTGGACTTGCAAACTTTTGTGTGTTATCATATTATTAGAGAATTCTGATTTAACTCATGTGCTTAGTTATTTGCAATTGTGGATTGCATAGGAAACAATAGAACTGTTTAGACTGGAGTATCAGATAGTATTTGAGATTTTCATTTTTGTAGCAGAAATGAGAGATATGTGTCATTTGACTTCCTTTCCCTCTCCCCACCAATGATCTACAATATTGCTTGTGGGGTGTGAATCTATCTTGGGAGAGAGAGAGGTGTAATTTATTCTTGTGCTGAAAGCTGTTTTGGCAGGAACTGGAGCTTCATTAGATTTCTTCTATATCTTGCAAAGCAGCTAGCGGAAGTTATTTTCTATAATGTTGGACTCTTGTAAGAGATGCAATCTTAACATAGTGATGTTTGGTGGAAACTGGGAAGAACGATGCAAAGCATCCTTTTCTCTAATGGAAGCAACCAGGATACATAGGATGTATTTTACTGATACTTGGCTTTCATTCGATAAAGAGTAGTGGTCTTGAGGAGGATGCTGGAGTAGTTTGAAACTAATAATGCCACTGGCTTTGGAGGGTTGAGGGTCATGTTGACTTACCTTGCTATGTTATAGTTGTAAAAGGTAAGGAACTGTTTCTTCCGACTGAAATTTTTGTCTTTCTCCTGCCAGTTGGATGGTGTATTTGGACTATAAGAAGTTTTATCATAAAGTTGCTTTTTTTTCCCCCTAGTATAGCTGCATCACATCTTCAATTTATTTCATAAAGCATATATTCTGTGGATATGAAAGAATGGTGCTTTGAGACCTGGTTAAGAAAGGTAAACATCAGAAATTATTATTTGATAATTATGTGCCCTAGAGAGAGATGAAGAAGCTGATATGAGTACTTAGCATCATCCCCTGTTGCTACGGATCATTTTCATTTTTTGGGACCTTGAGGTTCTTTTCTTTTATTGCTTGTAGGTCTTTTATACTTTTTTTTTTGCAATAGTTATATGCTGCTTTTTGCATATTCCTTGGTATTTCTTTCGCCGCTCGAAAGATGAAAAGCTGAGCTAATGACGACTTGGACATTTAGTTGTAATTTCTGGTCACTAATCATAGCAAGAAATTTATTTTCAGTTCTGGATAAAATCTATGTCCTTTAGTTCTAGCCGTCGTTTATCAAGACCTTTTCTGCTCAACTTTCGGTAGGATGTTTTACAATTCCTCCTGATTCTGTCAAATACGTTAGGCATATAAACTCTAATACTCCATCCAGAATTGAATAGCTGCATTTTTATTTTAAATTTTGAAAATGAATATTCACTTTCCTAAAATAAACATAATTAGATAAGTGATTTGGAGCCCTAAAACATCAGATATTGTTGCCAATCCGTCTTTCCAGAAAACTATAAAGGTCTAGCCTGCTGTTTTCGTTCATACTAGTGTTCATCACTGAGTGGTGCCCTTTGCCCTTGACTAGCATTGGTGGATTCTCAAGTTATCTTAGGGTTAATTTGAGACACTAACATACTTTTTCTCACAATCTTCTGCAAATGTTTAATCAATTGGACCTTGTATCGCTCTGAATTCCTTTGTTGCATCTTATTGAGTGTCTTGTTCTTTTATCTAGACATGTTGCGTCCTTTTCCTTTTAATCAAGGAATGGATCTAGGTCTCTCTGTGTTCATTATTTCAGATCTTTCATTTGTCCGTAAACTGCAGGCCATGGATGTCAAGATCACTAAAGACTGGTTCATCCAAAAGAATCTAAAGACTTGAACCGAGAGATGTCCATGATGCAGATTTTTCTCAGCCCAAATGTAAAAATCTCAACAGGAGTATCCAGAAGAGGATTTTACCCAGCTTATTTCAAGTTCTTTTACATGCATATTCTGCCTTGGCAGAAATGAAAGTATAATATTAGAAACTCCCAATTTAATAATCAAATATTTAACTTGTAGTCTTAAATTAAAACCTTGGGATATAAGAAGAGAGAATAATTTCGATTTGGTTTTCTGTTTCTTACATCCATGGCAGTGCTCCTTGAGATGAAGTTTCTGTTTTATGAACTCTCCTCTGTGTTTCGGGCTTCCTCCATTTCTATTGAGGGAACCAGGAAGAAACATGAGTATCCTTCTTGCTGTGTGGCACGTAGAAGGACCAAAACGAAGGTGGTTGTCTTGGTGGGACAAAGTTCTCTGGAGGTGTTTGTCATCAACCGTCTCATCAGCCTTTAGAAGGATGATCAGACAAGAAGGCAGGCAACGGTTGTCCCTAACAATTGTTCATATAGCCTGCAATGCCAGAATCAAGTCTGTGTTTGGGAGGAAGAGTTCTCCACCACTTGGCAAAAGTGGACTCCTCGAAAAAAATATCTTTGCTTAACTTCCCTTCAGAAATCCACTTTGCTACTTGTTTCTCTAAGCTAAGAACTTCCTCCTCCACATCTTCAAAGGGCATGGCACTGAGTTCCTCTACCTCAGCCCAGAAGCACGACTCTGAGCATGTTCCAGCCGGCATCTTCTCAGCATGTTCTAGCCATCTCTGTGTAAATCTATAACGTCTCGGCCTAGCCCTTTTCATATAAGGTCCTGTGTCTTCATGCTTCAAATGCCTGTAGTAGTTGGCAATGTCAAGGGGCTCAATCAATTGCCTAAACTGCGTTCCGAGTTCTATCCACTCCTTCCTGCCCTCAAATCCATCTGGAAGCTCATACCTTTTCAACATCTCAACGGTCTCATCCCATATTCCAGCCAACTCTAGTCTCCTCACGTTTGCATTGAAGTCGTTTACGTCTTTCTGAAGCTTAAATACATCATAATATCCTACCCTGCGCGCATCACATTTTATCTGGTACTCCTGAATCTTGTTTAGTGCTTCCCTTATAGTATCCCTATTAGAATCAATCTTTTCTTGGTTTCTGATCTTCTGCCTCTCCAACTCTCCAGCAGCACGGAGACACAGCCTTGCCCTTGTGCTCTAAAATTTCAACCACTTAAAAGTTAGCAGGATCTTTGAAAACAGATAAAAGCAGATTGGGGACACGACCATTCACTAATTAGAACGGCTTAAGGTGTGAGTAGTTATGATCATCGCATCTCAAGTATGCAAGAATATTTTTTTCATTAATTTTATCGTGATCCAATGTTATATATGCGAATAGAAACTAATTGAACAGCAATAATCTAGTTTTGTATATAACATTTTTCGTGACAAAAATAATCCGACCACTTAAGTGGCCCTAGCTCAGATCCCTGGTGAAGTAGTTAGAATTTTGAACAGAAAAAGAATCACTCACCAGGCCAAGGTCATTCAAGGCAGTGTTCAGAGTTGCTTCTTCATTTCTTCTGCTGGCTTCTGGAGACAAAGGAAGATCCACAAGGTTGTTCAAATAAATAACATTTTGCATTTCTAAGCAGTCCTGCAATTCATTCTCATACCCCAAATGCTCTTTTAAGCTTTTCCTGACAACATCTTGAATTTCTCTTTCAAAGCTCAGCTGAGAATCTTGATTTTCTGTTCCAGAGCTCAGCTGAGCACTGTAAAACAGCAGCTGCAAGACAGCATCAGGGTTCTCAATAACGACTAACTTTCCATTTCCGGTGCAGAAAATATAGGTGCCAAAAGGTCTATATGGACTGAGCTCTATAAAGCTAGATACCGTTTCCAACATCAAATTTGCACATCCCATGAGGTTACAGGCGGAATGACTGGTTACACATGATGCATTCCTCATGACAATCATGAAGAGAGATATTGCATCTTTCAATTGCCCACTTGGTTCTTGCTGAAAATATGGGGATTTTGGATTGGTGTAAGGGAGGATTTTCTGCAGTCCCGGTTCAATGGATGAGAGAGGAGCAAGCATTATACGAGGGACAATGTCGTACCTCATCACGAAGTGTATAAAGTATTTAGCCCAGTTTTCTCTTCTGAGAGCATGAGAAAAAATCCGATCACCTGTCAAAGGGGATCCAAAAGTCACACAAAATGGAGGTTCAGAAGAATGATTCAGTGATCTCATGTACTTCTCCAGAAACCAGAGGGCTGCAAGAATTGCAATTGGACCACCAGATGAGTGTCCTGCAAACACTATCTGCTTTCTGTCTACCACTGCTTTCTCCACCTGAAATTGATATAGAAAAACTTATTGTTATGTTTGGCTCTTGATTTCAAAATATGCAGATCATCAATACAAAATAACAGGTAGTGCGACAAATATTTCGATCTAATGTGAGTTCTCCACCCTATCTTGGCAGAGCTCGGTCTGTTTTGTTAGTGAACTCCAGACCCTGCAAGACTGATTTTTCCGTTCTACCATGTCTAGTCACTCAAAAATCTCTGCACACAGCTGATTCAAATCGAACTGCTGCTTCTTTTGCTATGAGAACTAAAATGGATCTTTGAATTGACATCAACCATTTTCTTCCTTATCTTCACTCAACTGCAAATCCCTCTTGCATGTCAACCAACTCCAGCTGGCTCCTCGACTTAGATTGAATTGGATTCACTATTGCATCTCAACCAGCTCGCAATGGCTACTTGTTAGATTGAATATGATCCGAAAGTCTTACATCGGATCGATGGACCCAATTATACTGATTAGCCTATCTCCACATGACCGAATGAATTTTTGAGCTAGCTCTAGGGAGTATAATTAGTTTTGCTATAAGCAGAAGTCACTGCTACAGATAAAGTGCTAGCAGTAATTGATGAACTGACCTCCTTCTCGAATTGTGAGTTTCCCAGAAGTTCTTCAAATCTGCAAGAAAATGCTTCATTTACCACTGCTTTCTCATCCACGCCAATACTCACAAGAGATGGAAACGAGCCAGTATTAATCTTGGTTCCTCCAAAAGGATTTCGACTGTACCAATCACTCACAGACCACGAACCCGAAAAGGCGAAAACAGCATCATTTGATGTACGACTCTTTTCAAACAGATATGGCTTCTCTGGAGCTTTAAGATGAGCTTTCATGGCTAAACCACAAGCTTTCTTGATCAACTCCTCATTGAGTCCTATGCTATCGCCCAGAGTTCCTCCACCCATCATTTCTGTCGTGGTTTCTCTGCTTTGTGTGAATCAAGAAGTGGGCCAATGCTTTCCTAAAATTTTGCAGCTGCAGACACTATCTTATGCAACGAATTTGATCAATTTGGAGTGATTAATTTTCAGTGTTCTTCAAGAAGGAAGCTGGATTTGGTTTCTTGCAGCTGCAGACACTATCTTATGCAACGAATTTGATCAATTTGGAGTGATTAATTTTCAGTGTTCTTCAAGAAGGAAGCTGGATTTGGTTTCTTGTGAGCTTTTAGTAATGGAACTCCACTTGTCTTCCATAATTCTTGGTTGACTTTCAAGAAATTTCAAGGAAAATGCTGTCCTTGGAAATTCCCTTCCCTAGCCAAAAAAGTTGCAGAGGCTGCTAAAGGAATTTTTTTTCTTTTTTTTTGGGGGAAAAAGATGTTATAATTATCTTCTTTTCTTTCCAGCTCTGACTTATGTTCTCCCCCTTCTCTCCGACTTTCAATCGCGATTCAAATTTTCACGTTTCAAGTTTATCCCCTATTTTTTCTTCAAATGGCTTTGCTTTAGATTAGCAATGGCAACTGGGCCGGGCCGGGTAGTCGGGCCGACTTGGCAGCCCGAGAATTATTTACCGGTCCGGTCCTAGGTCTCGAGCCGATTCGGGCCAAGAGATAAAATCCCTAACCCGTCACAGGCCGGCCCGACGAGCCGGCATGCTTGAGAGAGCCGTTCTCTCTGCTTTTTTTTTTTTTTAATTTGGTCCTTTAATTTTTTTTTATAGTTTAGTCCCTAAAACGGCTGAAGTAGTTTTTTTTTTTACAATTTGGTCCCTAACCCCAAAAACTCTATAAATACCCCCAATTCAACCCAAAACTCATCAACACTCTCCAATTCTCTCAAACTCTCTCCAATTCTCTCTTATTTCCATTCATCTTTCTCTCATTATCCTCAAATTTATTCATTTTCTCTACAAAGAGTATTAGAATAGAATTTATTTTTGTGTTAATACTTTTTCAATTCATCAAGAAAGTTTTCATATTTTGGAAGATTGTTGAGTAGCGGAATAGTGGATACAAGAAGTAAAAAGCTCAAGTGCTCAACAAAGTATTGTTATTCTTGAATTTTGGTCATCAACAAGTTAATATTTCTTAATCTTACATTATTTTATTTTAGCTTTATTAGTTGTTTATTTGTTTTAGTTATTTGTTTAATTTTTAAATTAATTTATTATTTATATTTTTCAATTCTCTTATTTCATTATTTGTTAATACTTTTTTTTTGAACTTTTATTTGAATTTTGATTGCTTGTTTTTTTTTTTTAAGAAATAATAGATCCAAATCAATATCATCATTTTTCTTCATCCCAATCATCTGCACATTTTGATTTTAATATAGATCCAGCTTTGAATTTAATAAATAATGAAATAGGTAATGAAGATGAAGGTCATAGTAGGTCTAGTGTTAGTGTTTCACAATCACAACCAACTCCAATAATTAATCCCGACGCATCTAATATAGGTGAGAATGATGTTGAAACAACGGATGTTACAACTAAAGCAAAAACATCTGTGGTTTGGAATCTTTTTGAAAAAGATAATGATAGTGATAGAGTAACATATAAAATTTGTAGAGCGGTATATGCACATAAGAAGGGAGGAGGGACGGGAATATTAGTTAGACATATGAAAATGTCACATAATGATTGGTTAGAAAACTTACTTAAACAACAACAAATACGTATTACAGGAGGTCAAATGGTTGGTAATTTTCAATATAATCATAGAAAAAATAGAAATGCATTTGCTAAAATGATTGTTCAAACTAAATTACCTCTTAATTTTGCAGAAAATCCACATTATGAACAATATATGCAAAATAATTGTCAACCAGCATGGAAAAGAATTCCTAGAACAACATTAAAAATGATATAATAAAGATATATAAAGAAATGAAAGAATATCTAATTGTTATATTTGATTCTTGTAATTAGAAATTTGCTCTTACTTGTGATGGTTGGACTGCAATTACTAATGAATCTTATTTATGCATTACATGTCATTGGATAGATCATGATTGGTTAGTATAAAAAAGAATTATTTGTTTTAAATTATTTGAACATCCTCATGTAGGTAGTAGTATAGCTGGAATGATTATTCAAACATGTCGTGAATATATGATTTTAAATAAAATTATTTCTATTTCTTTAGATAATACTTCAAATAATGATTCTGCCATAACAATTTTAAAAAATATTATGAATCCTATGTTAGATGGTATTTTATTTCATACTAGGTGTGCTTGTCATATACTTAATTTATGTGTTAAAGAAGGATATAAATATATTGATGATATTGTTAATATAATTAGAAAATGTTGTTTTATTTATTAAAACATCACCAACTAGACAACAAAATTTTAAGACATTATGCCGAGAACAAGGTGTATCTTTTAAAAAATTTAGATTAGATTGTAAAACTAGATGGAACTCAACTTTAGATATGTTTGAAAGTGTTATACCTTTTCAAAACCAACTTATGGAATTTTGTAATAATAATAATTTTCAACCTCCACTAACTGAAGCTCATTTTGAAAATTGCACTGCACTTTCAACATTTTTATTTACTTTCAAAGAAGCTACTGAGCTTTTATCGGGATCTTATTATCCCACTACTCATCATATTCTTCCAACACTTGCTAAGGTAGCATATATTTTTGGTGAATATATGTATCATCCCCAATATGGTTTTTTTATGAGAAGTATGTTTGAAAAATATAAAAAATATTATGAAGATATTTCTATTTTATATTATATGGCATTGTGTATGGATCCTAGAGTAAAGACGCCAGGTTTTCATAGTATTATTGAATATTTATATGAAATATTAGATTTTGATAAATCACAAGCACTTAAACAATGTATGATAAAAGACATAAAAGATAAAACAGCTAAAACTTTATCTGACATGTATCATTTGTATGAGTTTGAGTCTTCTTCTTCTAGTTCTCCTAGTTTAAGTAGGCAAGCTTCATCATCTAGTAGTCACTTTCAACCTCCGCGAAAATCTACCTCATCAATTTCATCAGTATTTAATCCATGGGGTATTATGAAACGTAAAAAAAGATCGACTACTACCTACAACGAGATGGCAATTTACGAGATGCAGCCATTGGTAGAAAATGAAGATCAGCATTTTGATATTTGTGGTTGGTAGAAGGCTCATGTAAGTCAATACCCCATTTTATCAAAAATGACACGTGATCTTTTGACACCACCAGTTTCTATAGTGTCATCAGAAAGCGTCTTCAGTAAGAGCGTTCGAACAATCGATGAAAGAAGATCTCGATTGGCTCCTCAAACTTTGGAGATGTTAATGTATTGTAGTAGTTGGTTTGTAGCCGAAGATAGGACGACTAATTCGTAGATTATTGATGATGACTCAGATGATGAATGTGGTGAACCAAGTAGTTAGTTTAGTATTTTTATAATTAGAAATTTAGGATAAGTAATATTATGTATTTAATTTTATTTTTAGGATATTTATTATATTTTTAAATTTTAATCATTGTAATATTTTTAAGAGGTTTAGGCATCAAGTCCCCCTCTTATGTAATCTTTATTTTATTAATTAATAAAACAGGTAGGGGTCCAAGCCAAACCCCCCACCACTTCAATGTGACTTTTTTATAATTTTAAAAAATTATGTTAAGTATGGGAAAAAAAAAGAGGAATAAGCCACGGCCGGCCCGCGGGCCTAGGTCCCGGTCCGGTCCGGTCCCTGGGGCCGGCCCGGACCAGCCCGCCCCTATCCGGGACCGGCCCGGCCCAGCAAGGCCCGAAACCGTGCGGGCCGGCCCAATTACCATTGCTACTTTAGATTGCTTCCAAACTCTCTTATTCTTACAAAATTTGTTTAATCAGACCAAAATTTGAGTCTTTCTCAACCTTTCACCTCTTTTCTAAGTAATTTTAAAAACAATTGATACTTTTATAATTTTAAATTGGTGTCTTAACCAGATAAAATCAAAATTGTCTTATCAGTATTATTTGAATTAAAATTAATTTATTTGATTCTTAAAGGTTAATATTTGTAATATTTTTGTCTTTAATTTTTTTTTTTTTTGTCGTTCCGATCCTTAATAATTTTTTCCTGTCGTTATAATAAAAAAAATATTAAGAATAAAAATATTACAAACCTCAAAACTAAATAGACTAGGTATGATCTTGTTCTATTTCTTCAGCTCATTTGAGAGATAATATTATATATTTCATAAAGCTCTCCTCAGCAGCTTTTCCGCTTAGCCAGGCTTCCCATAACATTGCTAGCTTGCATGGGTTCCATAGCAGCATCGCCCCAAGGTCGCAAATTCGCCTTATTCCAGTTTGTTGGTCTACTTCTAATGCAGCTATTGTGGTCACTATTGATGGGGCAGCCAAGGGTTCAGGTCTTTCAGGCGTGGGAGGTATCTTTAGGAGCAATAAGGGGATTTTCTAATGGCATTTGCTAGACATACAGAATTGAGAGACTATAAGAAAGTAGAGCTTTTAGCTGTTTGTAAAGGTCTGAAAATAACCTGAAAACATGAATTTCTTGATATTCTACTCCAATCTGATTTAGCTACTACTTTACAGTGCCTCACCTCATCCAAGGAGACGACTGGAACTCTTCACCATCTTCAACGTCATGTCCAATGGTTAAGCAGATCTTTTCGCTCCATTGAATTTAGATATATATACAGAGAGGCTAACCAAGTGGCTGATCCTTTAGCTAATCTAGCTTGTGCTGCTGGTTTTAACCATCATTTCTCTCATTTCTTTCACCTACCAAAGCGTGTTCAAGGGCTTTGTAACCTAAACAGTAGGGGTGTTTCTACTATAAGGATTGTAAGAAAATCGTCTGGAGGTCTTTAGCCATATAACTGTTTATTTATTAATAAATTGGTAGGGGTCTAAATCCCCACCGTTATTGAAAAAAAAAAGACTAATTTTTAATTATTTGAATATAGAAAATATAAAAAGATATTACTACCTTATGACATCTCAATTCTTTTCCTTTTTTAATTATTTATTTTAAACATTTCTTCGGAGATTTGATTGAGATTCTAAATATTTTATTAAAATTCTTTGTACCAGACAAAATACAAAATTTTAACATAATAAAATAAATTATTTTGACTTCCAATTATAAAATCCAAAATTTTATAAAACAATATGTCAAAGGATCCAAGTAAGTTTAACCAGCAAAATTTTTTGACACTATTATATTTAAGCCTGTATTTAGTTCAACTCGACTCAAATATAAAAAATTCAACTGTTAAAGCAACTCAAAATATGATCTAAAAATTTAAACTCTACTTGATCTGATTAATTTATGATTCAAGTCTATTTAAATTAAAATACATATAATCTAAAAAAATATTAATATTAATATTTAATTAAGTCAAGTTCTGCAAGACTTAATTCAATTTATACTCGAGCACGAGCAAAAATCATAACTTTCTCCAATCCAATTCTTCATTCAAATATACCCATTTATGCTTCTTTTTTTTTTGACAATTCTTATAAATATAAAATTTTCTCAATCAAATCTCTTAAATATTATTTTATTTAATTTAATCCTTATAAATATAAAAAATATATCAAAATACTCTATAAAGTGAATTTAAAAATAAAAATACCAATTTTGATAATTGACTTATTTAGACTTTAAATATATTATATATTTTTAAGCGTTCTTTAACTTAATATTAGTTTGATATGGTTTTATAAAAATTTTTCTTATGATACTTTTAAGGTAATATGTTCAAATGTGATGCAACCATAGAAGCCTCTTGATTTTCAAAACCAGATATGCAAGAGATGATCACCTAACTCCCTATCAAATTCACACATAAAAGAAAATAGATGCAAAATGCAATTAACCTACTTGAGATTTAATGAATCCAATCTACTTCAAAGACACCCAAATACCCTAACCTATCAAGAAATTAGAATAATAAGGATGGGATTTAAAGGCACCCAAATTCAAACATATCAAGAACACTAGAAATTCTAACACCCAAGATAAGAGAAAAAGTTTTAGATTATCCTGTAAAGTTTAGAGATATTGATCAAAGGTGGGACTAAACTCTTTAATTTGGTCTTAATGAATGGGAATCACCCTTACACACTCTCACTTGAGAGGATTTGGTTTCCTACGAAAATATTCTAAATTTCAAAATCTATTTATTACAAGAGATATAATGGCATATATATATATATATGCCCTAAACTTTTACTGATGCTAATCCTAATTAAAGAGGTATTAAAGACAAGTCAAATTGACCTTTTAAAACATTACAAACCGAGGTCAAATGAAAACAAAATGAAATAAAGTCAAAATAAATATTACATGGCCTTCAGTGATGTTGCACAGCCATGCACATGGGATGTACTGCCATGCCAGTGTCGAACTCCTTAAAAAATGGCCTATGCATGGGTAATTGCACGACCATACAGCTAGCCATGCACAAAGGCACGGCTTAGTGCACTGCTGTGCAGCTTGAAATGCACCCAAACTTTTGGGAGCAATTTTTTCTACAAATTGCACAGCTTGATGTATGTCGGTGCATTCATGCCGTGCAGCCCCTATTTCTGTACTCCAATCTTGATTTTCATGTCCTCATTTGCCTTGTAATGAATGTTCTTGGCCGTCCATATAAATTATGAATTATTTTGAACTTCTTTTGGTCCTCCTTTTTGGCATCCATTACTTCACCACCTTCTTATTCCTGTCTTGTCTTGTGTTGGATTTCGATCATACAAAAACAGTTTATGCGCAACGAATATTAAAATGAAATTTAGGCAAAAGAATCACTCGTATATAATTAAACAGGTCAAAAGAGGAACGAAAATTCATTACTTCGAAAATGTAACTTTTAAAATTTTGCTTCACTCGCATAGAATCCTTACGTAAATTTATTCAAACATGAACCACCAAATTTCAAATTTAGGAATTTCTTTAATATTTATCCACTCGATAATGTATTTAAGAACCATCAAAATTTTCTATTAGAAAATTTTATTAGCAACTAGAGATTTTATTTGGAGAAGAAAAGAAAAAAAAACTGTGTTTTTAACTTTCTCAAACGTGTGTGGCTGTTTTTTTGTATATTCCAAACAAAATAGAGATGCCTAAATTGTATGTTTTCATGTGTATATCTACAGAGAACAATTCTCCATATATATATTGAGAAAGCTTTTCCGCCATAGAGAATTCTTGTTGTTTCCTAATTCTTTTAGGTAACAATCATTTAGCTTTTACACTTATGGGCTTAAGCTTTTAAGAATTGCAATTTGACCACAACTAATTATAACACTTTATAATTAGCCCATAATAATAATTTCTTCTCACAAATCAACTCATAATACTATCAAATAATATCTTGAATACCAATTCCTCTATTGTGTATGATCTATTAAGTTCTCTAGTCAATTAGTAGCTAATATGAATTAATTTTATCATAACAGAATTAATAATCATTTTATAATTATAACTAACTTATTAATTCTAATTAGAATTATTTTATTAATTACCTAATTAAAGAATTCATATTTAGTAGATCATGAGCAATATCTAACAATATATTATGACCACTCAAAAGTCTAGAAAGTTAACTGACTTGATGTGACCTTTTAATAGTAAAATATCAGTGCAATAAACTCATTTCATCATTTTATATCCCATTTGGTTTAGAGTACGGAATTAGTGTCAACTCTCACTAGAATATAATTAATTCTAATCCGAATTTATTAGTACTTGATCTAATAATCTATTACTCAACATGTGTATCATTTAGAATTGTTTCCAATACATAGTTGCATTGGCAAAAAACTTCTTGAGTAATGATTCTATGCAAATGGTCGTGCGATATACTCCTCTACTATTAGAAGTGATGAATCTTTTATTGACCCTCTCAACTATTTTTGTTTACTTTGCGTTGTGCCCAATATCCATCATATAGGCAGTCCCAATAAGATTTCAAAGATTAGAAATTAAAGTACAATACTTAGTAAATAAAGTATTTTGGAGATTTCAAGTCTAAATCACTTCTAAATAATTATCTATGTGATTATTTCATAATTAAGTCATCCAATGAACTTGTTCACTTAATAAGTATCAACGTGTTAACTTTGAGTATTACAATACTCACGGATATGAAAACCACCGTTTGATCTAATCAAGAAGTATTAAACGTACTAATCTTTGTACATTAGTAATGTCATATCTCATTAATATTATGACTAAAGATAATTTAAGTACAAGTATTACATAGTATAGTAAAAATCTCATATCACGATCTCTATCATAATTTTCTTAAAGCTATACTATGTGCTTGGGACTTTATCTATCAATTTAATACATATTCACGAAATGATTAATTAAATTGAAAGATAAATAATGCATTTTACATATTCATGAAATGATTAATTAAATTGAAAGATAAATAATGCCTTTTATTAATAGATGTGCAAAATACATTATACAAATGATTGACTCTAGAACACAACTCTAACATCTTTATATCCTCCTTGTAACCTTTGGAAGATGAGCCTCACCTAAGGAGCCATTAGTTGTGGCTTAGACCTCTCTCCCCCCTTTTTTGGTGTTGCCTTCGTGCGTTAGACGATTCCTATCACTTCTCTCTTCTTTATGTTGATTCGTCCTCGAATTGGCACCTATATAAAAATTCAAATAAGAATTTTTTGGTGAAGATAAAATCTCAAACCTTTGATCCTCTACATGCTCTTTGTTTTCTCTCTTTACTACTCGCATTTTCCCTCTCTTCTTACCTTCATTCTCTTTTCTTTTCTCACCTTCTTATTTGTCTCTACTTTATTTTTCTCTCAAATTTTAAAAGGACACTCTATTTTCAACTCCCTCTCTTTTCTCTCTCTCAATTTTATCTCCAATCTCTTCTTTTGTTTTCCTCCTATCTTCTTTTCTCTCAATTTTTTGCTCCTTTATAGTTTTCTTTTGTTTCTCCCTTTCCTCCTTCATTTTCCTTTTCTTCTCACTCAAAATATTTTGATCTCTCAAAACCTCACTCTTTCTTCAAAGATTATTTCTTTTCCCTTTGTGGACCACGTCTCTATCAAACATTCAAAGTCTCCCCAACAAAATATGCTCAACATGCATGTGATATACATCACATAGTACTTCACCCTTATACTCCCCCATGTCAATTGCAACCTTGGCTTGCTTTTTCATTTTCACTTCATCACAATTGTTTAACCAATAGAACATTTAGGGATTACAGTATTTCAAGATTTCTAGTTTTAACTCCTATACCCATATAGCACTAATCAAGTTTTTATAACTTCCCCTATCAATAAGGATACTATATGATTTTTGCTTGATTAAACACATTGAAAAAAAAATATTTTCCCTTTACTTATCATCTCTTTCTTCACTCTCACAAGCATCCTCAATTCTTCTTACTACTCTAATAAATGGACAAGTTTGCTCAATCACCATTCCTCCTTTACAACCTACTCCAACCTCTCCAAGCCCCTCCTTTCTCAAATTTTTTGATTAGCTATATAGAAGATTGACGTAAGTGGTTTGCTTAGAATTTGCTCTCCCACCCTTTAGAACTTGTTTATCAACAACCACATTAATTTTCTTGGCTAAGTTGGTCTTCCGTTCAACCTTTTGCTACCCAATATACCTCTTTCCTTCACAATCACGAGCCTCATAAAATCTCCTATTTGCCAATTTACTAGGACAATTAACTTTGGTGTGCCTATAGGTACAATTTTTACTTTTTTGCAACTTATCCTTTCTCTATTGTGGCTCATTAGGACAATTGTAAAAGTAATGGCCTTTTTCCTAACAATTAAAGCAATCATATCCCCTATTCTTTTTCACTTCACTCTTTGTGTAATTTTGCAATTTATCCTTACTCTCTTTTGGGGTCCTCCTACAAGAATTCCATCATCTTCATAATCTCTACACTAATATCTTTCCCCTTCATATTCACCATAACTTCCTTCACTAGTGTTTTATCCTTCATCACAATTATATAAATTTTTATATTCATCTCCATATTCACATTCTTCCTTATCAAATCTATCATATCCTCCTCTACTAGAACAAGATGTTTCAAAGAAATCACTTCCTCCACTTTGAGTACTCATAGATGATGAACTTTGTGAATCAGATGAACTCTCATAAGCTATTTCTCAAGAGGTATACCTACAAAATTTTGAGTAAAAACACACTAGAAAAGTTCCTCACTTTACTTCCTCACGTGTGTTAGCACTTAATTTTGATGGTCACTCTTCGCTCGTGTTTGTACTCTACTTTGGGTTTTATAACAATAAGTTCACCTTCTTGCCTTCTTCAAACTCTCAATTTACTTACTCAAATTATTCTCAACTCTTCTCAATTCAAAGGATTTAATTTAACTTGATAAAGTCGACTAAATTCTAAGGAATAATAAGAAAGAATTCTTAGAAGTAATTTATTGAACACTTGGTAGGCACTCAACGAAATCAATGAGTTCTATGCAAAATGATCCTACCACAACCTCAAGAGACACAGATTGACAATTAACAATTCATTCAAGGCAATGATTTCTTAAGAATGGAAAATTCAAGAAAATTAACAATGGAAGTTTAAGTTGCACAATTGCTTTCCAAACTTAAAACAAGTTTAAAGACAAACAAAATTTTCTAGTAGCTACAAGAAAATTTTACCTCACTAAGAACAATCTACTATATTAGGAGTCTGCATTTCATGAATGGAAGCTTTAGATAATTATGTGTGAGTAATCATAAGTCATTGATGTAACATATCAAGCACCTTATGTGCAATCTCATAGCTTAACCTTTTTTAGTAAATTTCAACTTTGTTTTGACCTCAAATTAACAAATTTTCACACCAAATGGTTTCCCAATCATCAACATATCATGTAAGCTCAATTTCATAACTTACCTATGGTAAAAATTGAAATTCTCAACTCACAAAACTAGTAAGAAAATTAGTTACAGTATTATGAAATTTGTAGCAATATATTGATGAGTTTTTACACTTGTTTTAGCTTTAAATCAATAATTTTTCATATTAACATATAAGATCCATTTAACATCAAGTTCATGTGAGTTTTGAACTTTCAAAAATGGCAACAAAATAAGGGACAAAAATGTGGAAATTTTACACAAGGTCTTGAAGAAAATTTGTACTTTTACCCAAAGAAAGTTGTCTTAATTAGAATCAACACAATCTTCCTTTGATACCAACTTTGATGTGAGCATTGAATTCTCTTGATTTTGAGAACCAGATATGCAAGAGTTGGTCACCCAACTCCCTACCAGAGTTACGGACAAGAAATTAGATGCAAAATGCAACTAACCTACTTGAGATTTGGTAAATCTAACTTACTTCAAAGATACCTAAATACTATAATCTATCAAGAGATTAAAAAAAAATGAAGGAATTTGAAGGTGCTCAAACTTAAACCTATCAAGAATATTAGAAGTTTTAACACCCAAGATTAGAGAAAAAGTTTTAGATTATCCCTTGAAGTTTAGAGACATTGATCAAATATAGGACTAAACTATTTGATTTGGTCTTAATGAATGGGAATCACCCTTACACACTCTCACTTGAGAGGATTAGTTTCCTACCAAAATATTCTAAATCTCAAAATCTATCTATTACAAGAGATATAATGACATATATATAGATGTCATATCCTAAATTATTAAAGATGTTAATCCTAATTAAAGAGGCCTTAAAAACAAGTTAAATTGGTATTTTAAAACATTACAAATCGAGGTCAAATGAAAAAGAAACAAAATAAAGTCAACATAAACATTACAGTGCCTTCAGTGATATTGCACGATCATACACATGGGATGTACGACCGTGCCAGTTCGGGCTGATAAAAAATGGCTTGTGCACGGGCAACTGCATGGCCATATAGTTGGCTGTGCACAAAGGCACAACTTGGTGCATAGCCATGTAGCTAGCCATGCACCCAAACTTTTGGGAGCAATCTATTTTGTAAATTGAATTGCTTGATGAATGTTCATACATTTAAGCCATACAATCCCTATTTCTGCACTTCAATCTTGATCTCTATGTCCTCCTTTGCTTTGCAATGAATATCCTTGGACCTCTATATAAATTGTAGATGATTTTGAACTTCCTTTAGTCCTCATTTTGACATCCATTGGTTTACTAACTTCTTTATCCTTGGCTTGTTGGTTTGTTGTCTTGAAACTCTCCTTGTAACCTCTTGAAGATCAACCTCACCCAAGGAGTCATTAGTTGTGGCTTAGACCTCTCTCCCTCTTTTTAGTGTTGCCTTCGTGCCTTGGACGATTCTTTTCAAAATGTTCCCATCAAAAGGGTCAAAATTGGATTTGGACACTTAGCTCTTGCTTCATTATTTTCTCTAAATAAAAAATTAAATTATATATATTTTAAATTCAATTACACTTGTGTTGTACTCTTTTTATAAGCATTTATTTGAATTAAAAATTAAGAATATATAAAGCTAATATGAGATTAACGAAAAAATATGATATTTTATGAGTAATAATTATCGAGAAATAAGATTATTTATATTGAATATTTTAACTGAATTAAAATTTTAGCTTGAATTAAATAACAATTTAAATATATGTTAAATTAAAAAGTCACAGTATCAAATACTCACGAATATGTATCTATCATTTTTTTTTCTCTTAACTTTTGTTATAGTGTATTATTCGAATCTTTTCAAAAAAATTCTCAATATATTTAATACATACATATAAATTAAAATCAATTAGTATCTTTAGTCGAATTTTTAAAGTAAGAAATTTAATTTTATAAATTTATTTAAATTATGTAATACGAGATTTATTAATTTAAAATTATTATTATGGAAATATAAGGGAAAGTGTAGACATAGAATTGATATAAATGAAGCTGATTGTGTAAAGGTAGGAGATGGAGCCGCAAAATTGACAATTTTGATAATTGTTTTACTTAGACTTCAAACATATTACTTTACAAGTTTCTTAAGAGAAAATGTTAAAAAATCATATCAAATTAAGTTAAAGTACGCTTTAAAAAAAAGAATATAAAGATAATATGTTTAAAGAATATATTAAAAAAGTAATATATTTAAAATTTAAGTAAATTAATTATCAAAGTTGATACTTTTTATTTTTAAAATTATCTTGTAGAGTATTTTGATACACTTTTATATTTATAATGATTAAATTGAGTAAAATAATATTTGAGGATTTAATTGAGATAATTGTATATTTCTAAGAACAAATTTAAAAATTACTTTTTGTGTTATTAAATTTTATTTGACTTTTAAAGTTTTATTTTAATGTCATTTTTATATTTATACGGATTAAATGAGTAAAATAATATTTCAAAAAATTGATTGAAATAATTATGTATTTTTAAGTACTTATTTAAAAATTATTTTTTCCCCTGTTATTTATGTCTTTCTTTTTAGGCATAGCTGTTTATGTTTTAGAACTTCAAAATTGGACACTCCCGTCCTCCTCATTCCATCAAATGGCAACTGAAATGGCCTCTTCAAGATTTTCACCAGTTCTGCTATGCTAATCATGGCGTTCCAATGAATCATACGCATGCTTACCACCAATGGAGGTAAATCTTTACTCTTCCTTCCTATTTTAGGTTGGTTATGTGCCTACAAAGATGTCAGTTAATTTGTTGTTTAATTTTGCTTGTTATGCTTCTTCCTTTTACCTGTTCTTGGACCATGTAAGTTTTGACTTCTTGGGACAAGGAAAGTTTTTCCTTTTTCCTCCCAAAGATCTATTCATATAGCGGTTTAGGGGCTTTAATTATTGCATGTACCCGATGGGTGCAGCCGTTCACACCAAGGGCAGAGGCGATGGTTCCCACAGCACAGTTGGTAATACAGATTGTCATTATATTTATTAGCCTTCCTTTTTTGTTCAGAAAATAATGGTGAAACATTGAGTTGTGAAAGAAACGTGATAATCCAACGAAGATTTAGTGCATAGTTCAGTGAAGGACAGCTCCAAACTAAAGAAGTTTTAATCTGTATGAATGAAAGTTTGTATATTTGATGAATTTTGCTTTGCGAGTTCAAGTTAGACATTTGAATAGCACTACATAGTTTGTTTACAATTATAAGATCTAACAAGGGTTTATACCTAGTATACGAAAAAAGATACAATCTTGTTGATTGGTTGTTGTCAAATTTGCAAACAATGAGATAAAATGTAGCACAGACAATTAGAAAAAGCAACTGGAAAGATTTGAACTTTTGTCACTCATCTGAGTAACTTGTTTGTCCCTACTCCCCTGCAGTGAAAGGAGGAAGAAGAATGGTAAAATTGGCAGCATACATTATGAAAATAACTGCAAATGTAATGCAATGAAATAAAAAGAAAGAAAAGAAATGAGACCCCATAGCTAATTTGAAGTTCTTCTTTAAAGATTAGTTTGTAAAAACTAAGGAAGTATGTTTCCATCTAGGTTAGAATGGGAACTAGTTTTTTTTATAACATTGTTTTTCTGTAACATTCTTTTCCTGCAATTGCCACTTCAGCACCATATTTTCTTATAAATTTTGGCAGTTATTGCAATTTCTTTTATTCAATAAGGTCTTTGTTGCATAGGTAACATCTAAAGGGGTTTTATCACAGTTTAGGAAGTAGTATGCCTCTTGTTTGATTATAATACAGGACATCCACATTACATGCAACATATCTATGCAGCTCTGGATCCACATTACATTCAACATATCTCTGCAGCTCTGGAGATTATGTACCCGGTCTTTTTTGTTTTATATGAAACTTGCTTTGAGTAACGATTGAGAAAATTTCTAATACCTGCTTCTATAAATTCATGAGAAAATGCTTTAACACAATAGTTGTGATTGAATTTGCTCCAAATAACTGATTTTGTACCCTGATGCTGTCATTCTACTTATCATTTTGAATGGCAATAAGTAATTGAATTTTGAAATACATGCAGAAGTATTGGACGAATTACTGGTGACTGCAGCGAACCAGTTGTGCATTCTTCCTGTCGCTTATTGATGACTCTTTCTATCAACATCTCAAAATGGGTTTGCTTCTAAAATAATCAATATCTCCAGTTTTATTCTGCATTACAGGTAGCAAGATTTCTTGATTAATGTTTGACATAAGTTTTCAGGATGCCAGTCTAGCAATAAGTCTAGAATGCTCGTTTTCTACTATGGAGGCAACCATAAGTTCATGAGAACTGAATTTTTATAAAGGAGTAATTCATTGAGGGTTTAAACTATTCTCTAGTCATATAGATGATTTTTTGGGACTTTTTCTGCCCAAATAATTATTTTGGACAAGAGATGGTCCTCCTGTTAGTTTATTTTTTTAGTCTTTTATCTCCCCTTTTTGGCCGCATCATGATTCAAAGCAATCATGTTATTCATGATACATTTTTATATTTCTAATATTTACATTTCAAATAAATTTCTGTTCTGCCAGTTACCTTTTTGATGAATAATAAACTAACTTGCATGCAATAATGTCATGAACAGAGATCTGACAGAGTTAACATGTAGATCTGTAAGGAACATTCTTCAAAGATTTTCTGTCTGAAGAAATTACTCCTACTCTAGTATGCATAATAGGATTTTCTACATAATCACTACCTTGTCAGAAGTCATCCTCTGAGTCACTTGATTCTTTTCCAGGCTTTTCTGTCATAAAATATGACTGAAGGTTTTGGAATCTCACTGGAGTCCTTGGTGAAGATGTTAATGGGTATAATGCTGCACTTGTCACTTTTTTCTTTTGTAGCTTTCTTGAAATTTCGGTACAAACTTGATCAACCATGTCCAAAAAATCCTTGACGATGCCAAATAATTGAAATGGATCTGTACCTCTGTCTTTTGAAGCCCCAGCTTGGTAATATTCTGTAGTTCTCTTAACAAGCTCCATTACCCCTGTTTGTTCCTCTCTAACCACCTTAAGCTCCTCTTCACATTCCTCTAGAAACACTTTCATCTCCCTCACAAATCCACTTCTTTCACCACTGCCACAGCGCACCACAAGCTGCCGAATGTCATTTACCCGTATTGCGAGAGTAGAAATCATGTTCATGAAATTGTCATAGTCTATGGTAGCTGCTTTTTTAACGTTTGAAAACTCAGTACTTAAGCCTGCCAGTGCTGGTAACCCTAGCATAAGGAACTCTCTATCTCTTTCTTCTTTGGTTGCTCTGCTCTCTGAATGTTGCTTATAATCTTTGCGACCTATGCTGTTACTTCTGTCATGTATAGCACAGCGTTTACCCTCTGATCTGATCACTTGTTCAACAACAAAATGAAGCAGAGTAGTCTTTCCATCTGTACTTTTTACAGAGGAAAGTTTCCGAAGAGCGCTGAGGTTGAAGCCTTGGGCATTTCCCCTCGCAGTTCCAGCATTCATTCGGTTGCCGGCCTTGAGAATTGCTTCCAAAAGTTTGAAGAAAATTCCTTGAGTTCTTAATTCTTTACAGCTCAATTCAAGTGTCTGAAGAGAGTCCTTGAGCTGAAGAATTTCAGGATCATAACATGATTTGAAAAGCATTGCCTTGATACAGGTAAAAGCTGAGGGAATAGCTTTCAGGATGTGGTAGAGGAATAACTCAGCATCTGCAAGCCTTGTGGGGTTCCCATCAAATTGCAGAATTGTGGCTGCTTCTTCATCGGTTGGGGTAATCCTGGTCAGTTTTTCAAGGACATCAGCATTGAGTCCATGTCCCTCCACGAGTGCATCCAGAATTTCTTTACGAGAGACTTCTAGGGATTTAAGCACAATAGCTGTGTTCTGTGACTTGTGAGGATCAAGGATGAAAATTTGTGTAGGCAGTACTGAGCTGGATATACTTGAATTTTTTGAATTGTTCCTTACTTCTGTGGGTGTCTGGTTTGAAGTTGTATATCCAAAAAGAGCTTCTATAAGTTCATCATCAAATCTGGCGATTGAAACATGTGTTGGAAATTATAGAGAGTAATGAAGAAAGATGATTTTATAAGGGATTTTTTGGAAAAAAACTTACCGGAAAGATCCATTATTGATCTCATTCCACACCACTGAATGTTCAACATTAGTGGCCACCTTATCCCAGTGTAGTGGCTTCAACTTTGTCTTGATTTCACCTTTATCATTTGAATTTTTTGGAATTGCAGCCTCTGATCTGCTATTGTTGTTTGCCTTTTCTTTCATTAGAGCAGGTGTTTTTGTTGATGAAGATACACTACTAGACTTGGGTGGAGGAGGTGGTAATCCAGGTTTCATTTTTGGAATTGGTGGAGGCGGTGGTTTTGAAAATTTTCTATTAGGAAGTGGTGGAGGTGGGGGAGGCTGAGGCGGGGGCTGCACTTTTCGAACATTTGGAGGTGGAGGAGGTGGAGGTGGTGGTGGTGGTCGAGGAGGAGGTGTTCGCTTTGGTGGTGTTATTAGTGGAGTTGGTGGAGGTAGAGGAAATGCACGTTTTGAATTACCTGAAGGCTGCTCCGATACCAGCGTTTCTGGTGCTTTAGGCCCTGGATTGTTAATCTGATGCACTGGTTTTTCCAATCCCTCAAAATTAATTACATGGCATGGCTGATGAAGTAATGGAATTTCCTGGATGAGGGCCATGGGGCTAGATATGCTGGGCTTCTCACCTCTATCATCCGCCCTTTTTTCTTCTTCGTTTATGGGATTGAACCAAACCTTAGAAACACAACTCATAAATCTTCCACCATCAGATTTCCTTAAATAGAGAACATCTCGACCATTCTCATCAACAATCAGTCCTTTAAGAGGTCCACCTTGCTCCCTGAATTCTTCATGGATAAGTACCGGTGCTGTCTCTCTGCGAAAACTTGAACAGTCCTTACTTCTTTGACACTGTCGACCAACGATGAATCTGTACAAGAAGTAGAACAATATCCCAGCAAGAATCACAGTACATGCAGCAGTAACTGCAACGGCCTTTGTAACTTGCGACATGGATGATGATCACAGCTTCACACTACCTGTTCAAACTAAGGAAATGGAACCACAGCTTGCCATTCTAAACTACCTGTTTGCTTCAAATGAATCAGAAGATTGATTCAAAGCCAAGTCTTCTATCAAACCCTGATCAAGATAAAAACAGCACAATTTTCCAGGCCAAAGAACCAGTGACATTGCTGAGCATCAAAACTGTCTTGCAGGTAATAATGAAAAGAGAATCCCAATCCCTTTGTTTCTTTTCCTGTGCAATGTTTGTCCACTATGACGTTATTGACTCTCTCTCAAAGATGGTTGTTGATCTTGGTTGTCTCTTTCAAAGGCTTTCCTTTCTTGTCTGATGAATTAAATTCTTATAGCATCTTGAAAGTGATTGCATAAAGAAAAGAAAAGGGATTCAATTCCCCTTGTCCATTTCTTAAAAAATGTGCCGGTGAAGCAACTATTTTGTGTCACATGGTTGGTATGAATGTTAACTCCCTCCGGCCTATCAAAAAATTCATAGTAAATGACGATGACTTGTGTATTAATTTGGCATATCTTTGAGTGTATTTTGAAAAATTCAAGTTGAATATTCCTGTTTTTTCATTGCTAGTTGTTTGATATACTTTGTAGTGAACGGTTCTGTGTTTTTCTGTCTTACAAGAATCGCCATCTGCTTCGTTATCTTCAACTTAACATCTCATCTCTATAAGACACTGTTTTGGCTTTTATACATTGGACCTCAAAAAGTATGCAAATTTGTTTATTGGCAAGTGACAAAGGTACCTTTCTCTTCAAAGACAATTTTACCAATTATTAGTAGTTTTGTCTTTATACATCAATGAAGCAGACAAGAACCGTTTAGCTAATAACTCATTATTCTCTCTCTCGACTAGTTGAGGTACAAGATCCAAATTTTCCATTTCCAGTTACCTCTAAAACAATATGAAGACAATCAAAAACATTTTTCAATGAGTTACAAAAAACATTACTACAATTAAAATATTTTATTTAACACATGAACAAAAAATATTTATACAACATGAAACTACAATGTTTGGGGTGAAATAAACAAAGATAGAAGATAATTATGGAAAGTTGTAGATGAGTGGATAGGCCACTTTGGACTTGTGAGTGAAATTTATCTCAAATCAAATCTATGTTCTTGTTCTCATTGTTTTCCCACAGGCAAAAACTTGAGCTGTCAATGCCAAATGTTGCTACCCTCTGGGGTTTGAATGCTTTGGTTGTCATGGTTTTTAGAAGAAGGGTAACCAACCAACACTTGTCATTGTAGATTGCAATGACTGTCATCTCAAATTAGCAAGAAATCAACACTTCTTCTCCAAGAATTTGTCCAATATAGAAAGCAAAACAAATTTCAAGCTTCAAGCTCAAGGGTCAAGGGTCAAGATTCAAGATTGAAGTCTGCCTTCAAATTTGGTTTGGAAAATTTTTCCAGAAGGATAGTGAAAGTCACAAATGATTCATTAGTTGGCTTACTATTTTGACCAACAACTGGAGTCAAACATTTATTTTTTTTGCAGAAAGAGTAAAATTAAATTTCATCCTTTTATTTTAACTTTTTTTGGTTAATTCTAAATTTAATTCATTTATTCTGTCAATCATGTCTTTCAAAAAACAAAAAAGAGGGATATCCAAAGTAGACCATGGCTTGCTTAGCCAATAGGGTTATAATAATATCAAAGATGCATCATCCAAATAATCTTTTCATATTAACATGTATCCATATATCATGAATATTTTTCTGTTTTAATTTTACATTTAATTTTGCTTAGTTAATTTATTTAAAGAGAAAAAAACTGGCAGACATTTAAGTGAGTGGAGATTTAATGAGGTTAATAAATGAGCCATCCTTCAAATTTATTGTGGATCTGATGAAAGCTGTGATATTATAGATCTCTTGAAAGCTGTGATTGAGTATACTTTGGCCCAAAAATGCACCACTATTAATTACTATTATACTTCATATGTTTCATACCCTCCATCCTGAAATACTCTTTATATGTCACTATTACACAAATATTATAAATTTTTTAAAAATCTAACTATGAAGTTTTTAGATTAAAAAAACAAAATTTTAATCATTAAAAATTGTAAATTTATTTAGTAATTTGAAAATTAATTAATATTATGATTTAATAGAGTAATAAATGATAAAAATGTATAATTAAAAAAGATGATAATTAGTTTCTCGATTTTATAAAATGATAAATAATTTAAAATATAAAATGTTTCAAAAAATGATAGTTATTTTAAAATAGAGAGAATAAGTGTTACTTTTAAAAAATTTACACAAATTAAGAAATATTTAAAATTATAAAATTTTAAGAAAAATAAAAAAGGACTAAATTACCCTTATTAAAAATTGTATAGTTCATTTAAAAATATAGAGTCCAGATAATTGATTAAAATATTGTCCCCTTCATTTAAAACAAATGAAATATGTGCCGTTAATTGTGGTTTATGTGTTTATTTTTAACTTTTAATTTGAACAATTTAATACCTTCTTAAGTAACAAAATATTTTAATCTATTATTTAAGCCCCTATATTTGTAGGTATTTTCAATCCAGCCCTTGACTAATGATCAATTTAATTTTGACCATTATAGCAATAATTGATGGGTATAATTGAAACTAAAATTACTTTTTACAGGGTAAAATTAAGAGATGCTCCAAAAAGATGGAATGATTGCAAAAAGCCTACCCTTTAAGGGCAAAAATGAAAATGATCCTTTGAACCGGTTGAAATTTCGTACCATATGTATTATTTATTATACATTCTAAAAATTACAAAATTTTAACACATATAATACATGGAGACAAATCTATATATGTTTTTCCTATATAATTGGATTATTTTCTTACACAGAAGGAAAGAAGCAACCCGCCCAGCCCCTACAAATGGCTGAATTTGGAAGCCAGTTTTATAAAGTCGTTTTATTCAAGTTCAAGCTTTCCTCAAAGTGTGAAATGGGAAGTTTGAATTTGGCTCAGTTTGGATCATTTGTAAGTGTAGTTTGCTTAAAGTTTGATGCTAAAATATCATTGTATCATTTGTATGAATATGTTGTGAAAATTTTAATTACTTGTTATCCATAAAAACTTCATCAAGTTTAAATTGAGTTTTAAACCACAAACATCTTAATTCATATGTACTCCAAGCAAAACTAGAGACCGTCGAGGTAGCAATAGCCCAAGGTTTCAACATGCCTATATTTGTCATCTTAATGAAATGAGATAAGGATACTCCAGCAATCAAGATTAGGATTTCCCCCTTACAATTTTGTTTAAAAGGAATGCCTTAATGACATTGCTGGATTAATCTGCAACATTTTTCTCTCCAATGGTCCCTTTCTTGCCCTCTCTTGCCCCTAGGTGTAATGCCAAGGTAACGAAAAAGGGTCTCAAACCTAGTTCATTTTTAAAGTTTTTGGATTTGGGTTAGGTTCATCTTTGACATTATAAAAGTAGGTGTTATCCAACAAAGCATTGGCCAATGATGTAATAATTTTAATGCTTCATATCCGAACTTGCACGTAATGGAGGAAGACCAAGTCAATAACGTTCGAGTCAAAGATTGATTTTAATTTACATAGTAAACTCCATACCTGAAATGGCTTTGGTATTTAATCACTGTCAAACTAATAAATAGACCTTGAAAATGGAAGCAAACTGAATTCAGAAAAAAGATCAAATGGCTGAAGTAACACTAATGCATAGAGAGGACCAAGGCATAAAGAACCAATCAAAAAACCAACAATCCCTTTTAATCATCCAAATTGCAGGTGTTAATGCCTTTTCATAGCTTTAGAACTTCATACAAGGACCAGAAGTTTGGCCTGTTACATTGCTAAAGATAATTTGAAACCCAAAAATAATGATCCCCCAGCTACTTCTTGTAACTATCTACTCAATTTCTGTTTAGCAAGGATTTCAGTTGGCATTTCTTCAAGTAAGCATGTACATTTGTAAGAGTATGAACAAAAAATGATCAAAAAGGTGTTATCTGTTGAGGCTAACACTGGCAAAATAGGTCAGGCCAAAACAAAAACCACTATGAATCTGTGGCGTTCTCCAACCGAGGTCGTTTCAAATGAGACTCTTGTGATGCTGCTGCTGCTGATGATGGTGGTAGTAGCACTGCAGGAGGGTCACAAACAAGGGACTGATCAACAGCATTGTTCAAATTAGACTCTTGTGATGATGCTGATGGCAGTTTTGTCAGTGCCGGAGAGTTACAACCAAGGGGTGCCAGTGACAAAGACAATGGCTGGTCTGGAGATGATGGATGATCAAATAGATTTCTCTTGCGAGTTTCTTTAGGCCTGTTCTCCTCTCCTCCTTCAAACCTTCGTTTATTCCAATTTTCATCTCCTTCTCCTTTCAACACAAAATCTTTAATTCGCTTAACATCTGACAGTTTTACTGGCTTCACTAGGAATTCTTCTGCTCCTTCCTCCAGACACCTATTTACAGGAAGATAAAATGTTGCCATCAGTTGATTGGGACACCAACATAGATAGAATCTTGAACAACAAACTTTCATTCCTCATTCTACAAAGAACAAAGAGAAAAGACTTCCAAGAAAAGATCATATTTCCAGTACTCCTAAGTGTCAAACAAGAACATACTCTACTATAATTATTGCCAAATTAGAGTGTGAAAAAAAAAATTCCATCAGTTTGTAGCGATATACATGATCAGATTCTGATCATATACTCTGAAATTTCAATCCAAATCAGACCACAGCATATATTTTACATCAAGAATCCATCTCAGCTATTCCCTAACTAGTTCTGCCCTTTAATTTTCTCCTCTCTCTCCCCTCTATCCTCAGCTTGTATCAGTAAAGATAGAGATATTTAATTCATGAAAGCCAAAAAATGAAATTTCACTTATCTCCAATTCCTTAAGAGGATTCCAGGATTGAATCAATGTTATATAGGAAGCATCTATAGAATTTTCGATCACCAATGATTCTACAGGTAGGGGGAACCTTTGAGAATCTATCTAATATCAATATAAGATGTTATGGTTCAAAATACTGCTACTGCAGGGCATTATTGCTGTACCAAATGCAAGAAGCAAACTGGCAATTTACCTATCAATACGAGCAAGAATCTTTTCTGAAGACATTATGACCACTGGAATTTTCCTCAGTGCTGATGAACCCTGTTTGTAGAAAACCAAAAGGCAGAGGAAAATCAGAACCAAATATTGAAGGGGAAAACAAAATAAGAATCCAATATTGTTTAAGTTTCTGATTAAACAAAGTATTATTCCTCATTAAATGAATACTACTATAAAGAGAAAAGGACAATTGCTAAACAATGCTCCAAGTGATCTCAAGTTTTCAAGAGAACGATTGATCAAAATAATCCTATTTCAGCTAGGCCTAATTGCAGATTATTAAGATCCCTTATCTGCTTTCCCAAATATCTTTGAAACTAAACAAAAAGCACAAATTACAGAAACTTTACACTATCACTAACCTTGATCTTCTTGAGCAGCTCATAACCAGTCATCTCAGGCATAGAATAATCTGTCAGTATCAAATTCACCTTCAAACCCTGAAAATCAAACCACCATAAAACATTTAAAGATAATCAAAACCCAAAATCACTTTTATCTTAAGAATGCTCAATAAATTGGGGGAAAAAAGAAAAAAAAACAAAGCTTCTTACATCAAACCCGACTGCACTCTTCTCTCCATCCAAACCCAGATATTGCAGAGCCCTCCTCCCACTTTCTACTGCCGTCACTGCAAAATCCCATTTCAATCCATTTCAGTTTTTAAGCAAACATGCCAGTACCAAAAAATCTCCAAATGCAGAAGCATGATTACAAGAAAACAAGAGAAAATCAAACCTTTGCAGCAAGAAATTTTGAGCAACTTCTCAATGACCTTTCTATCCACAAGACTATCATCCACAGCAAGAACATGCAATTCCTGGGCAGCACCAGAAGAACAACACTGACTGGCCATACCCACTTCCTCCATAGCCATTTCCCTTTTCTGGGCACGACAAAGCTCTGTATAATGCGTACAATAGAAGCCTCAACTCAATCGTCCTTAACCCCAAGAAAATGCAAGTGACACATTGAAACTCTCTATATATACATGTGACTTGAATTGTGAGAGCGAAAGAAAGTATAGGGACAAAGAAAGAGAGAGGAAATAGTGGGGGGAAATCTACTTTTGGGAAGCTAAAAGACTAGCAAAGATCTCTCAGTATCTTTGCAAATCTCCATGGCATTATCTTTACCTGTCTCTTTAGCTGACACAACACTATTGCAAGTCCCCTTTTTTTTTAATACTAGTACATTGCTTTTTCTGCGAAGCTACAGTACAAAATAGTATTGAGACAAATACCACTGCTACCATATTGTAACGTAAATGGAATGCCATACAATTCGCATTTTTCTCTGTTTGTGCGTAACGTGTGGGTGATAACTGTCTGATCAGCCTTTGGGGAGCCTGTGCGGTCACTGTTTGCTACTCTTTATTTTTTCTCTTTCTCTCATGAATTTTTCTTTTCTTCTTGCCATGGTGGTAGGAGAACTAACTGTTTTTATTGAACTAGGATTCTTGAATGGCCATAATTATGGTGTTCTTGCGGGTTAAAAAATTTCACTAGAAGGGTGCTTACAAAGAGAAGGCAGCAGAGAAAGGGGCATTGGAAAGTAACCACGAAAGGGAATTTTTTGTCCCTTGGTATGTATACCAAAGTCACATTTCTTGGATCATTTTAGATAGGATCCTTATTTAGTCAAGTCCATAATTAATCCTAACTTATTTTAAACTCCCGAGGAAGATATGTCTAACAAAATCTTAGCTTCAAATAGAAGGTAATGTACATTGAACTCTGGGAAGTAGTTTAATTCATATTTAAATTTTTTCTTGACCCAGTAATATATGTCATTATTATATATTTTTATTTTTAAAATAATTATTGTTTAAAAGTTTTTTTTTACACAAGAATTAAGAAAATAACTACTCATTCCGTCATTATTTATCTATTACAATTAATTATTTCATACAATTTAATAAAAATTAGTTAGTCTCTTAAATTTATACAATTTTATTTATATATTTCAAAAGTACTTTTAGATTTAATGTTCTCCATGACTGTTTTCTTGCAATGTTTGCTTAATTATTTCTTTAAAGTTATTATACTTTTATTTTTTAAAGTTATTTAATACAAATGCATAGTAATAAAATTAATATTAATGACGCTTAAAATTTTTTAATACGACAGATAAAAAATGATACAAAAATTTTTTAATTGTAAAAAATAAATAAAGACGAAAAGAATACCAAATTATGTTCATAAATATAGTGATTTGATGAAGTATAAAAGAAATAGATTAAAGGTATAAGTGGAGAAAAAAATATTTTAAAATTTTAAGGTGACATAGATTTACAAATAAAATAATAATTATTTCAATGTATTAAAAGGAAGATTGTCTTGTTCCACCACCATAAAGGAATAGAGAATCCACTTCTAGATACTGCCGCCAAAGATAGGACAGAGAATAGAGAGTCAAAATATTCTGACTATAAAGTAATTATTAATTACTATTATTTTAAATTAAAATTTTATTTTATTTTAAATATATTTTTATTTTATAAATTATTTGTTTATGACAGATTACTACTTTTTTTGCACCTTAAATAATTTTATGTATTTAATAATTTTTTACAATTTAATTTAAATAAATTCTTATCTATTTATATTTTTTATATTTTTAACAAAAGTTACAATTGTCACAAATAATTATAAAATATATATAATTCATTATTTATTAGATTACGAATTACTAATGTTGAATTATTAATTTTTTATTCAAACAATGAAATACTAAATTATTTACTTTTAAATTGCGATTCAATATTCGACTGCTGCCGCGTGAAATAGCATCAATATTTTCAGTGGACCAAGTCAAAACGGGTCTTTAGAATTCGAATTTTGACCGGTGCAGTGAAATGGAGTGGTTGCCGTATAGTCAATTCTCAAAAAAAAGAAAAACTTCCCTTGCTGGCGGTGGTGGCCGATCCTCCTCCTAAGCGGCGGCGGCGTCAAAAGGGAAAAGCCGCCCCCTGTTTCCAAGCTGTCCGAATCTGTGAGAAACTTTTTAAAAAGCCATCGCAAAAAGATTCGACTTGGACCTGAGAAGGTGATTGACAGAGGCTCCGCATCCCCATGCTATCCTCAAAAGAGAGATCTTCACTTTTCTTTAATTATATAATACGATACGGTCAGAAGCAATCGGAGATCGGTGGCGGTGATCGGCTCTCAATCTCACCTCCATTTGCGTGAAAGACCAAATCCTCCTGTGTGTCCTTTCACGTACTTCAATCACACCATTCGACAACACAATTCCTTTAATTAATTAATTCATAGGACCTTATTTTTCTTTTTTTTAAGAGAAAAAGTGCTCTCGGTTTTGCTTACTTGGTCACTGACCCACAATTAATTCGAGATTAATGAAAATACTAGCATTTGTTAGGCGCTAGTATAAATGTTTAATATATCTTAGTTATATAATTAAGTTTATATATATATTTTAAATTAGTGTGTTGAATTTTAGATTAAAAATTAAAATGATTTTTTTGTGATTTTACATTTTTGTATTAATAATTAATCACACTTGATTTGGATAGCCAATTTAAATTAAAAATCTTAGGATTAGGTGGTAAGGCACATTTTTTTTTTACCACATGAATTTAAAAACTGAACTTATTATTCAAATTTCAAACTTAAACTCAATAGTCATTTAATTTATTCAATTATTATATAATTAGTTTTTAATTTTCTACACTAGTGTTATTATTATTATTTTTAATTTTCAATACCATTTTTAATTATTCGAATTAAATAGTCAAAATCTAATAATA
This sequence comes from Voacanga thouarsii, assembly GCA_026120185.1. Lineage (NCBI taxonomy): Eukaryota > Viridiplantae > Streptophyta > Magnoliopsida > Gentianales > Apocynaceae > Voacanga > Voacanga thouarsii. The sequence goes on from JANUWF010001825.1 coordinate 2,134,846, forward strand.
GATTTTAAATTTGAATTCAAATTAAAAAATATCCCCAAATCTTGAAAGTGGAGAGATTGTCCTTTGGTTTGCGTTGAATACTCATATTGACTCCTCGTCAAAGAATAAGTGCAATCCTTAGGTTGAATCTCCAAAGTATAAAATATAATAAAAAAAATAATTGAATTGAAAAATCTATAAGAGGGAGACGGGGATTGGCTGCTTTAGGGGATATGGAGTTGTCGTCTTTATTGATTGTGGACGGCTCATATGTCATGTCCGAGTAATGGATCCTCACACTAACTTTTCTTTCTTTCTTTCTCTCTCTTTCTTTGGAAGAAGAAGAAGAGATTTGCTTCCTGAAAAGAGGAAAATACAGATCGAATCCTATTGAAGTTAGATACGGTATCTCCTTGATCATGGGAAAAAGATTTTTCTGAGTTTATTACAATTTAACTATATTAAGTTAATAATTGTGATATTTTAGTATTGTTATAATAAGTTAATAATTACAGTATTTTAATATCGTTATAAAAAAAATACTAAGAAATTTATTTTTATAATAAAATATTTATTTTATTTATATTAATTATTAAATATTCAAAACAATCTTTTAATAAAGGAAATTTAGCAGTTAAAATATTTATAGATCCTATAATATATTTTTTATAATTTTTAGTATTAAAGTGACGTTATCTTAATACAATGTATAAATACAATTATATATAATATTTAGATCTTGACGTTATCTAATAATTAGTATATATAAAATAGATGTTAATCAATACCATCATTAATTAACGATTAATAGACTTTTAATACTTTTTTCAACTTATAGTAATAAAGTATCATTATATTCTAATTGTTATGAATTATTGGAATCTCCACTAATTATGGATTTATGTGAATTATTAGAAGATTTTTATGGATGTCCACCATTTAGTGGAGACACCATTAATTGAGATTAGTTGAAGATGATGTATGCCATGATGTATTTCACTAATTAGAGCTCTATAAATAGAGCTATTCTCTAAGCTTGTAATACACCATCATTTTGTGAAAGAAAGATTAGTGAAAGAAAGATTAGAGAAAGAATTGTGAGAGAAAGAAAGAGAGAAGTTTGAAGAGAAATTCTTGTGCAAAGAATAGTTAGAATTTTCTTAGTGTGTAGTGTGTAGATTTTATTCTAACACTACCCTAGTTTTATAACACGTTATCAGCACGAGTCTCTACCGTTATTAAAGCCAGAAGACAGCACGAGTCTCTGCCATTATTAAAGCCAGAAGACAGGTACGCATTTATTGATCTCTATGGCTAATCTCGCTAAACTCGAATTTGTAGCCCTTGATATTTCTGGAAAAAATTATATGTCATGGGTTCTCGATGCAGAAATGCATCTAAATGTTGAAGGACTTAGTGAAACTATTCAAGCACATAATAGTGCATCTGCACAACACAAGGCTAAAGCTTTGATTTTTATTCGTCGTCATCTCGATGAAAATTTGAAAATGGAATATCTTACCGAAAAAGATCCATATGGTCTGTGGGTAAATTTAAAAGAAAGATTTGACCACCTGAAGATGGTCGTACTACCTACTGCACGGTATGAATGGTTGCACCTGAGGTTGCAAGATTTTAAAACCGTGAATGAATATAGCTCCGCAATGTATAAAATTACATCTCAATTAAAATTATGCGGAGAAAAAGTGACTGATGAAGATATGTTGGAGAAGACATTCTCCACCTTTCATGCCTCGAATATTGTCCTGCAGCAACAATATCGAGAAAAGGGGTATACAAAATTTACTGATTTAATTCATCGCCCTCCTCATTGCAGAGAAAAATAATGAGTTATTATTGAGAAATCATGAAGCCAGACCAACTGGCTCTACAGCACTCCCAGAAGTGAATGCTGTTGGCTCCAGCAGAAGCCATCGTTATAGTCGTGGTCGTGGCCGTGGCCGTGGTTATGGTCGTAGTCACGCTCGATATTTCCCTTATCACAATTATAATCAAACTGTGAGAAATACGGCCACCGAAGTGGAACAGAAAAGATCAAAAGGGAAAAGAAAAAGAAATTGAAGAAAAGCATGAGGATATATGTTATAGATGTGGCATGAAAGGTCATTGGTCACGAAACCGTCAGTACGGCTAAGCATTTAGTTGAATTGTATCAAGCTTCATTGAAAAATAAAAATGTGGAAGCAAATTTTTCTCAACATCCAATAAATAATGTTGAGGATGACGATAGTGATCCTGAAGATCTTAATATCAATATTACCCATATGGATGTATCGGATTTTTTGAACACCCGGACGGTAGGATAGACCATTTAATTGGTGATGGCAAGTGTCCAAAAGAACTAAAGCCTCACCCCGATATTTTTGTATTTTCATTTTCATTCTATTCTAATAATATTTACGTTTACATATATATATTTGTGTTCGGATGGTCGTTATTAATGATGATGTATGCATTATTGATAGTGGAACTACTCACACCATACTAAAAAATGAGAAATATTTTTCCGATCTCAAAATGGGAGAAATAAATATTTATACAATAAACGGTAGTGCAAATGTAATTGAGGGCTCCGGAAGAGCTAGTATATTGTTGCCTAAAGGAACAACAATTATTATTGATAAGGCACTATTTTCCTCAAAATCCGGAAGAAATTTATTGAGTTTTAAAGATATCCGCAGAAATGGGTATCATGTTGAAACAAATGAGGAAAATGGGATTGAGCATCTTTTTATTACTCAAATGCATTTGGGTAAGAAATCGGTATTAGAAAAATTGCCGTCTTTTTCTACTCGGTCTATATTTTGTAAAAATACGTACAATTGAAATTCATCATCTAGTAAACCGAAGTTTACTCGATCCTATTACTTTTAGCATTTGGCATGACCGGTTGGGTCATCCGGGATCTACCATGATGAGAAGAATCATTGAGAATACACATGGTCATCCTTTAAAAAATAAAAGGATATTAACATCGAGAAAAATTCGCATGTACTCGCATGTTCCCTAGGAAAATTAATTGTTAAACCATCACCAGTAAAAGTAGGAGCTGAAAGTCCTACATTTCTCGAACGGATTCACGGAGATATTTGTGGACCTATTGATCCACCATGTGGACCGTTCAAATATTTTATGGTCTTAATTGATGCATCATCTCGATGGTCACATGTATGTTTATTATCTACTCGCAACCTGGCGTTTGCGAGATTACTTGCTCAAATAATTAAATTACGAGCACAATTTCCGAACCATCACATTAAAAATATCCGTTTGGATAATGCTGGTGAATTTTCATCACATGCTTTTGATGCATATTGCATGTCAATTGGGATTAATGTTGAACATCATGTAGCTCATGTTCACACACATAATGGTCTTGTCGAATCTTTAATTAAACGATTACAATTAATTGCTAGACCATTATTAATGAAAATAAATCTCCCAACATCTCGCCTGGGGACATGCTATTCTACATGCTGCAACACTTGTACGTATAAGACCAGCTAGTTATCATAAATTCTCTCATTTGCAATTGGCTTTTGGGTCGAACCAAATATTGCTCATTTAAGAATTTTTGGGTGTGTCGTATATATTCCAATTGCACCAAACCAACGTACAAAGATGGGTCCTCAAAGAAGAAAGGGGATATACGTTGGATATGATTCTCCCTCTATTATCGTGTATGTTGAACCCCTGACAGAGATGTATTCACAACAAGATTTGCTCGATTGTCATTTTGATGAATCATTATTCCCTAAATTAGGGGAGAACCAAAACAAAGATAAAAAGGATCTTGCTTGGACAACATCATTAAATTATCTTGATCCGCGCACAAGCGCATGTGAACTTGAAGTTCAAAAGATAATTCATTTGCAAAGCATTGCAAATCAAATGCCGTACGCTTTTGTTGACTCTGAAGAGTTACAAAATCGCATATTCCAACCTATAAATGCTCCTATTCGAATTGAAGTTCCAGCAGAACAAAATATTATACCTATAGTCATTGAGTCAAAAACACGCTGTAAGCGTGGCCGACCTCTTGGTTCTAAAGATAAAAATCCTCGAAAGAAAAGAGGATTAAATGATCCGTAAGATCATATTGAAGAAAAGAATGATAAAGACCAAGAGAGAACTCGATGACAAAGAACTAGAAGTTGATGAAAGTAACACCGAAATTTCTATCAATTATACCACTTCCGGTAGAAGTTGGAATCGGATAGAAACCGTTATTGATAATATATTTGCATACAATATATCTCTTGATGTTACACAGGATAATGATGATCCCGAACCAATATCGCTTGATGAATGTCGGCATAGAAAAGATTGGTCGCAATGGAAAGATGCGATTCAATCTGAGTTAAATGCATCGGCAAAACGTGAAGTCTTCGGACCTGCAGTCCGAACACCGTAAGGTATAAAACCCGTTGGCTACAAATGGATATTTGTGCGAAAGCGCAATGAAAAGAGTGAAATCGTTCGATATAAAGCGCGATTAGTAGCCCAAGGTTTTTCACAAAGACCAGGTATTGATTATGATGAAACTTATTCTCCTGTTGTTGATGCTATTACACTCCGATATCTTATCAGCTTGGCAAGACATGAAAAGATAGATATGCGCCTATTAGATGTTGTCACCGCTTACTTGTATGGAAATTTAGAAAATGATGTTTACATGAAAATCCTCGAAGGATTTCATATGCCTGAAGCATATAAACATTATCCTCGTGAAAATTACTCCATCAAGTTGCGTAAATCATTATATGGCCTGAAGCAATCAGGCGCATGTGGTTCACACGTCTTAGTGAATATTTATTGAAAGCGGGATTTAAAAATGACCAGGTATGTCCATGTGTTTTTATTAAGAAATCTGGTTCTAAATTTGTGATATTAGCTATATATGTTGATGATATTAATCTTATTGGAACTCCCGAAGAGCTCCAAGAAACAATTGATTATTTAAAAAGAGAATTCGAAATCAAGGATTTTGGTAAAACCAAATTTTGCCTTGGTTTACAAATTGAACATTTGGAGAGTGGAACATTTATTCATCAATCAACATATACAAGAAAAGTGCTAAAAAGATTTTACATGGACAAAGCACATCCATTGAGTATTCCAATGATCGTGCGATCATTAAATGTGGATAAAGATCCTTTCCGACCTCAAGAAAATGATGAAGAACTCCTTGGTCCTGAAGTACCATATCTCAGATGCAATTGGTGCATTGATGTATCTTGCTAATAACACACGGACTGATATTGCTTTCACTGTCAATTTATTAGCAAGATTTAGTTCTTCACCAACACGACGACATTGGAATGGAATTAAACAAGTCCTTCGATATCTCCAAGGTACAATTGATCTCGGATTATTTTATTCAAATAAAACCAGTCCAACATTGATAGGTTATGCAGATGTCTGGTTATTTATCCGATCCACATAAAGCACGTTCTCAAACGGGCTATCTATTTACATGTGGAAATACTCGCTATATCATGGCGTTCTATGAAACAATCTATAGCAGCCTACTTCTTCAAATCATGTCTGAAATTATAGCCATTCATGAAGCAAGTCGAGAATGTGTATGGCTAAGATCCATGATTCATTATATCCGAGAAAGTTGTGGATTATCATCAATCAAAGGTATTCCAACTCCTCTTTATGAAGACAATGCAGCTTGCATAGCTCAATTACGAGGAGGATATATTAAAGGAGATCGGACAAAACATATTTCACCAAAATTATTCTTTACTCATGAACTCCGTAAGAAAGGTGAAATTGATGTGCTACAAATTCGGTCATGTGATAACCTCGCAAATATTTTCACGAAGACTTTACCGATCGCAACATTTGAAAAGTTGAGATATAAAATCGGTATGCGTCGGTTTAAAGATTTAAAGGAATCATCTCATCGTGGGAGTAATAAATGGACATATAGAATAGTGTACTCTTTTTCCTTCACTAGATTTTTTTTCCCACTCGGGTTTTTATCTAGTAAGGTTTTAACGAGGCATATTCTTTATGTAATTGATGGACATCCAAGGGGAGTGTTATGAATTATTGGAATCTCCATTAATTAGTGGAGGCTCCACTAATTATGGATTTATGTGAATTATTAGAAGATTTTTATGGATGTCCACCATTTAGTGGAGACACCATTAATTGAGATTAGTTGAAGATGATGTATGCCATGATGTATTTCACTAATTAGAGCTCTATAAATAGAGCTATTCTCTAAGCTTGTAATACACCATCATTTTGTGAAAGAAAGATTAGTGAAAGAAAGATTAGAGAAAGAATTGTGAGAGAAAGAAAGAGAGAAGTTTGAAGAGAAATTCTTGTGCAAAGAATAGTTAGAATTTTCTTAGTGTGTAGTGTGTAGATTTTATTCTAACACTACCCTAGTTTTATAACACTAATTTAATAGTAAATACTACATTTTAAGTTTGACTAATATTTTAATATTTTTGAATTTGGTTTTTTAAGGATTTGAGTTTAAATTTATGTTGGCCTTACTCCAAATGATGGAGATACGATGGAGATAGGGAGGAGGCGGCACCAATATTTCAAAATTTTTAAAAATTTTGTTTTTTCATTTTAGTAATTTTTTTTTAAAAAATTCCTTTTAAATTTGATTTTTCGTCTTCTTAAAATTTTTTCCAAATTATAAAATTATATTATTATATATACTTTTTATATATAATTTACTTAATAATTTTAAAATTTTAATTTCATCCCTACCTTATTCGTTATTTCTTATGTGAAGTTAAAGATTCGTTTGAGTTAAAAACAATTCATATAGCATTTAAACTCGAGGTGTTTGAATAACTTGAAATCAATTTTGTCAGGGGAGGAAAAAATATCTGAAAACGATAACTAATTGTTATAATAATATATGTTCCCAAACAAATTTATATTTATTCTATTAAATATTTGAATTTGGCTCAATCAAATAAATAAATATTAGTCAGAAATGAACAAGCTTTATCTGCCAACAACTTAATTTGATTACAATTCCAACGACATCATATTAAATAAAGAATCACCATTTATTGAAATTTGGTAGCATAAAAAAAAATGAAATAGATATTTGAAATATTCTAATTTAAATTTGAAATCCTTCTCCCCGGAAATAAAAGAAGCCCACTAAGGGAGAAGTTATGGTAAAGTTTGATCTATGTTCAGTCATTTCCTTTTCATCATGTACTTTTGTGTTTTATGCTTTTGGAAAACTCCCATTATGTCTCCCAACAAAAAGAGAGGAAAAGAAAAACTTCTTTAAAAAAAAAAAAAACGTTTAGTGACTTGCGATCCTCTTTATATTCATGATGTAAGTTAATAGTCGTTTGATCGTATCTCGTTAAACACCGTTAAGACTAGGTCGAAATCAGGGTGTGGAACTGCATTTTATGATTTATCTATTTATTCAGTCACCCGTAGAGTATCATCATGAAAATTTTTATTTTTAAAATGTTAATATAAGTCATCAAAACAAGCCGTAAGCTAATCTCCCGATTAGATCATTTTATAATTTCATGAAATTTTGTCTTTGATCAGTTTTGGTATTTACTCTCATGAATAAATTTTTCATACTGTCCAATTTTAAAAATAACATTTTAAACAAAATGCAAATAAAAAAAAAATCAAACGAACAAAACCATATATATTAAAAAGTATTTCAAAAACATATTCGTGACACAAATCTACACAATATTATTTTGATGATTCACAAAATCTTTTTGACTCGATAAATCTTGTGACATGTCTCCAATTGGGGCCTTTATGGTGGATACGCACCATAGAATCATCATACAAATCTACATGATGTTTATTCATGTTTCTCCACACACACTATACAGACATATTTTTTGATCATTAAATCTTTGTCTTCCACATCTTCCTAGCCATTGTTGTCATTATTTGGCCACTATAATGTCTAACCCCACGGGACCTCTTCCTATTCCCCCAAATTCCTTTTTAGAATTTCCACCCCCCCCCCTCCCCATAAATGGGAATATGAGTTCATAAATTTTTTAATTTAAGTGTGTACTAAATAAACTTAAAGTCATTACTATAATCCAAAAGCTGCACGCAAAACTTAGGCATGAAAAATTTATCAAAGACTTTATCGCTAGATGTTGAACTTGGTGAGAGAAACCCTACGTTTGGATGGAAGGAATTGAAAGAAACAGAAAAAAAAAAAAAAGAAAAAGAAGAAGATGAATTTAAGTATTTAAATTAATTTTTATAGTGATGAAGGAAAGGAAAAGGAGGAATAGAGGCATTAAGTTAGGAGGGTCCAACTTTGTTTCTAGCAAAAATGAAGAGAAAGTAAAGGAGCGAATACCAATTTTATTATGATGAAATTACCTTATTTTAAGATTTTGTTTTTGAAAATCCAAGAAGGGTAAATTTCTTTGCAAGTCTATACTAACAAGAGGGATAATAAGAGACAAAAGATAGACTCAAACATACCCTATATCCTCTACAGCCTCAAACAAGGATATACCTAGAATTGGATTATTGGAGGGTCAATAACAAACTAAACCAGATTTCATATGTTCAATAATTTATAAAAATAGTAATATTAAAGTAAATTAAAATAGTTCTCAAATATAAAAAATTTGATCTAAAATGTTCATCTTTTTTATAGAATATATAACAAGGAAGACAAAATGTAGGATCTTTAACAAGAGAATATTTTAACCATGAAGGAAATGACTTAAATCATGATGTTTGAAAGTTACGAGAATGTTTTTCTCATACTTTTGGATAATTAGATTGCAAATACTGATATGGATCTACCTTAATATAGGCTCTACAAACTTCATCACGACTATCAACAGGATATTCACATATTTGCAATCGTAAGCTTGGATCACATTCCAAAGAATTGATATCAAATCCTACTTGAACTACTCGTGAAGTTTTTGCAAGAGGACTTTCAGAATTTAAATGACCAAAATCAATGGGATGGGACTCTTCATTAGATTTTGAAGTTTTTATTGGAATATATACCATCTAGACTAAATTATCTGGTGTAATTATCGAATTTATTAATAAAATAATTTATTCTCAAAATTTTGTTTGTAAATTTACATTTTATTTGTGTACTATTTTTTGTTTAGAAAGGACCCATTGTGTTTAAGTAAGTGATCCATGTGAATAGTGATATTTCACAGAAAGGTATGGATCGCGAGTTACTAAACACATAAATGTTTGTTCTTAACCGATTGATGAGAATGATAATCTCATCATGTATAGATTATTATGTTATGAATTTCAAATAGGGAATGACTTACCTTTAGCCAGTGAGTAGTCCACTCACTTCATGACATAATCGTATTTTGAATACGTAAAACAAGACACTGTAATAGTGGTTTCAAAAAGTATTATTTAAAAAAAACCCAAACTATTACTATTACAGCGTGGACTAATACTCTACCGCTTGAGTATGAGTTAGTAGTTTGACGAAGTTAGAAGTATATACTTTGATATATTGTAGTTGAGATTCTTTCGTAGAATCAATATACTTGTATGTTGGGTATATGTGACTAGTTAGTTAAGACAGACTTGTACAAGATAGCTTCTACGCTATATCGATTCTTGTGATTGTTCGAATGATCTAATTATCCAAGGCCTGGGGAACATGATTTGGATGTTTACTTTAGGGTAATTCCCTTAAAAATTAAAAACATTCCAAGAGTCGTGGATCATTGGATTGGAAATCTAAGGATGGTAGATGTCTATTAGAAAAGTGTTAATACACTCTTCTTCTCTAATTACACGGCGATGCGTAGAGGGGTATTTTAGTCATTACACTTGTAGGTCAAAGACTTTACTAACACAACATTGTTCTTGGGGTCAATATTTTCTTATGATGATATTAAAAAATATTTAAAATACAAAATATAGCTATTTATATAGTAAGGGTCTTTTAGTTATTTTAGTAGTCAAGACGATGTGTCTTTTGGTCCCCGAAATGACCCTTAAGTCATGAAGGATTTGGGTTAAGGAATTGACCTTGATAATTATATGTTTTTATTTTATTAGTTTAATTTGTTGTTGGACTAGAATAAAATAAAAGTTATGAGAGAGAATATTTATTTTATCTAGTTTAAATGGTTAATTAATTATTCAAAGCTCAAGGCCAAGATTGAATAATTAGAAAATTAATCTGGAACTAGATAAAAGGTATGTAATTTTATTTGGTCTATTTGGGTTTGTTATTATTTATTGGGTTGTTTAATGAAACTCAGAAAATAAATAATTGAAATTTATTATTTATGGGTGTTCAAACTAAAAAATAATTAATTTATCTGGCCCAATGAATAAGATTAAGGTAAAATAAAATTTATAAAATATATATATATATATATTATATTAATTAATTATGAATTTAATTAATTAATTAAATTTAAAAAAAGACAACCCATGATAGATTCCGTGTTGTTTTGCGTAAAGGATAACATGAAAGTATGAGTGCTTTCTGTTTTCACGCAGAGGAATTATTCTCTCTCGGGGTATGTAAATGCAATATGAATTGCAGTGGAGCGGAGGGCTTTGGTGATTGATTGAGCTTCCAATTCACAGAATCAAGGCAAAGAAAAGAGCTATGCATACTTTCATTTTTGCATACATAGAAGCCAAACCCATTTTCGAACAAAGACCAAAGTTGATCAAAACCCTATCTTTAAATCTTCACCGGCTGTGTTACGATATTATTTTGGAAGATCGAAAGTTTCTTGTGGATGAGATGCAATAGATGTTTGTAATGACGTAAGCCACTAACCTCTAATATCCTTATACAAACATCTATACCAGTGCGAAGAGGGCCACTTAATCATAGAGGTAAAATTTTCGTTTTCCTAACATGTTTTCGTTTTCATTATTTTTGCCATTTTAAACCTTCGGTTTCAACATTTTTTTCTTTTAAAAAATGTATCAATCGTACATAATCTTTTTATTTACAATTTAAAAAGGGAAAAAATATAATCTTTTAATGCATAATTTAGATATAATTAGTTAAAATGCCTACATAAATTTAAATATTAATGCAAAAAAAAAAAAACAAACAAACAAACATACATTCATAGATGCGAAAAATTGATAATAATACAAAAAAAAAAGTATATACACATATATAAACTACCACCCAAGTCTACTGGAAGCCACTACCCAAACTCACTGGATTATATATTTGAAATATATTAATTTATTTAAATACATCAAAACAAATCTCGTAACAACACAATTCAAGTCCCACATCATTGTCACTTTTATCCCATACACATATATTCGTATAAAAGTCACAAAATTATCTAAATATAAATTAAATATTTTTAAACAATATAAATTAAAAATTTAAATTGAATAAAACATTAAAAACTAAACTCATAACTTACCTTAACAGAATTAAATAAAATAAAACTTTCTGATGAGTAAAATTTGGAATCTTTTGACATAAGAGTTTTGCTTTAAGTTTGGAATCTTCAAAATTTTATGTACTTATGTGCCGTGGGGACTGTGGGTTTCTGTTTTTCGGAGGATGAGGAGTTTTATGAGCGTTTGAAATTGTGGGTGAGGTTTACAATACTGTGGAATTTTGTGAAATGAAAATGTGTGGTAGGGTTTGGAGTGAAAAAGAAATATAAAAATTGAAAAAGAACTATGGGGATTGGCAGAGTGTAGACTCTATTGAGTTTTGTGAAAAGAGAGCAAAACCAAAATTCTGTGAAATGGAAACGTCGAAGTGGCAGGTGAGGTTTGGACTGATATGAAAATGTGAAAGGAAATGTGAAGTCTGATTTTTTTTTTTTTTTGGTTAAATTCTTAGAGGGGCCATGTGGCGTGGGATTTAACATACCTATATATATATATAATTTTTAAAAAAATTCTTACGTAGGTCCGCCACTAGCCTCACAAATCCATATGATAAAATCACCAAGATATGATATGCATGAGAGTTAATGCCATTAAATAATGATAGACAATCTTATTCCAAAGAAAACAATGGCAAATGAAGCTCGTAATAGTTTAAGCTTCTACATGTTTAGTACTAACTAAGCCACGGATGTTGAAGTATTGACACCTACCACATAGTCCCTTATAATAACACCAAACTTATCCCTTCTCATGTTTAAATATTGCAGAGTAATTTTTAAAAATTTGTGTTTTAAAATATGTAACTGTTCATATTTATCTTATAAAATATGCATTTATCTCAATTAAATTCTTTAAATATTACTTTGATCAATTTAACCTATATATATATGAAAAGTGTATCAAAATAGTAATCGTATCCAAAAGTTAACGGTCGAAGTTTAAAAAGTCAAACAAAATTGAATAAAATAGGAAATATACAATTACTTTAAGAGTAATTTTTAAATTCGTAGTAAAAAATATGCAATTATTTCAATTAAATCACTCAAATATTACTTTATCAATTTAATCCCTATAAATATAAAAAGTATATTAAAGTACTCTATAAGATAAATTTAAAAAATAAAAAATACAAACTGCGATAATTGATTTTTATAAACTTTAAATATATTATTTTAAAAGTATCATAAGAGAATAAAAAATTATTTCAAACTAATATTAAATTAAAGAACACTTAAAAAATATAAGGGCAATATTTTAAATAATATAAAGAAAAAATATGTTTATTATTTAAGTAAATCAATTATTAGAGTTTGTATTTTTTATTTTTAAATTTGCCTTGTGAAGTATTTTGATACACTTTTTATATTTATAAGAATTAAATTGAATAAAGTATGTTTGAAGGATTTGATTGAGACAATTGCATATTTATGAGGACGAATTTGAAAATTACTCGAGTAATTGTATATTTCCTATTTTGTCCCACTTTTTTGATATTTTAAATTTTCACGGTTAACTTTTGGATAGAATAACTGTTTTGATATATTTTTTATATTTGTAAGGATTAAATTAAGTAAAGTAATATTTGAGGAATTTTGATTGAAACAATTGCATACTTTGGAAGACTAATTTAAAAATTACCCAAAATTATATTAACTTTAGTTTTATAAGTACCTTGTTGTGGAAGTGCCCGCTCAGGTTGGTTTCTAGTATTAGCCATTCCTCGCTCCTTATTTTAAGATATTTATATTAAAATTCAGGATTGGATAGGAAAGTCAAATTATATAAAAAATATTGTATTAGAAGATTTTTGAAAAAATTTTAGGGAGACGAAAGATAAAATTTAAAGGATTTTTTTTTTTTAAATTGGGAGAAAAACAGGCACCGCTTCCGCTCTCGTCTCTTTTAAAAATTATAAATAAAGATTAAATTAATAATTATCTTTTCCTACCTATTCAAACACGATAAATATTCAATTCTCTCGCCTCTCCCTCCCTTCCTTCATCTCCCTCTAACTATATTATTACTCCCATTTCCTTCCATCTCCTGTTTCAATCTATTCATACCCTAAATTCACAACCAACACAGTGGGCATTTGATAAGTGTAAAAAAATAGAGAAGGTTCTAAGATGGTTCCCATTTCTACTAAAATAAAAATGCAGAAGATACTACTATAGTGTATTGGATATCCCAAAACGTTCTGTATCAAAGAGTCAGACGGCCCAATCCAGGATAGGGATGAGTCAGCCCACGACTCGGCCCATATTCACTCCTATTGCAACTCTCACCCGTCCAAACAAGATACTCCAGGGACCGGAGAACCGCCAGTACGGCCACCGCGCCCAACCGCCATGGAGGAGGAAAAGGCCGCAGCGTATTATGATGAGTTAACTCGTAAAGGTGAAGGAGCTGCCAGATTCAAACAAGGTCTTGGCTTCAGTTCAGCTTCAAATGATGCGACTCCCTCCCGAGGCTCAGCTCTTTATTCGTCTTCTTTCCTTAGTTCATTCGTCAAAGCCTCGAGTCCTTCCAAAGCCGCAGAACTCGAGAAAGAAGCTCAGCTTGCATCAGTCCAAAATAAACTCAAGAAAAAGCCAAAGGAAGTGCAATCCCAAAGCCAATCTTCCACTAGGGTTTCAAGAGACAGAGATAGAAATGATAGACACTCAAGCCGCCGAAGCCGGAGCCGGAGCCGGAGCCTAGATAGGCATCCCAGGCGCCGAAGCCGAGACAGTGGCAGGCGATCGAGGCGCCGGAGCCGCAGTCGGAGCCAAGATAGGGATAGGCACTCAAGAAGACGGAGCAGGAGCAAAGATGATTACAGACGGAGGCGGGAACACAGAAGTAGAAGTAGGGATAGGGATAGAGAGAAGGGGAGTAGGAGGAGGAGGTCCAGGAGTGAGTCTCCGCGACGGCAGAAATCAGAGAATGGTAACACAAGCAATGGTAGTAAGGTTGAGAAAGTAAGAACTGATAAGGTTGATTACGGAAAACTAATAGAGGGATATGATAAAATGGTAAGCATTATTCTACAATGTAGCTTGATTTTCTTGTTGCTTCTTGTGCAACTTTTATTGCTTTAGTGGGAATGTTGATGAATGGCTGTTCAAACATGGTAAATTATATCAGCTAATGTAGTTGCTGTCTTGTGTGTGGTTCTGTTTGGGAATGCTTAAAAATGTGTTTTGATTTGTTAGACTTGTATATTTTGTTTCATAATGACTTTGGCTTATGCTTAGTGCTAGTTATGAATGAGAGGGATGTGTCATGCATTGGAATGAAGAGATAGGAATGGAAGAAGAAGGTGAATAAGAAGTATAGACTAATGGTTTAATCTTCTCTAATTTGGAATACATGCATCTTTTATTTACTGAATTTAAAAGCTATAATCTTCTCTAATTTGGAATACATGTATCTTTTATTTATTGAGTGGTAAAAGCTAACTCAAAGTGTTTGTGAAGAAAATTCTTCTTTTGAAAAGAAAGAAAAAAGTATTTTCCTGTTCCTTATGATGCTCTGTGCGCTTGCTTATTTTCTTTTGACCTTGTGTAAGGTCTGTGTTCTTGCTGACATGTTCCTATCTAAGTTTCTTACTGTAGGCTTTAGCATACTAGACTTTTTACTTATAGGTTATTTTCTTTGATATTCATCTTTAACATTAAATTGGCATGCCTTACGACCTTAGGCATTCATTATGCCATATCATAAATGCTTAGTGCGTTGTCTGTCAAGGGTCTTATTTACTGAGGACATGATTATAATGCTAATATTGTATTTCAAAATAAGATTCAGATGTTAGGGCTAACTCATGCTTTCTGCTTCCTTTCCTCTCTTTTATATTCAAATGGTTTATTACTGGAAGGATCTGTTTTGAATTTGCTTTCTTTAATCCCTCTACTCTCTTTGTTTGTGTACAGTTATTACAATGACCATCACTTTGAAGTGTTTTCATATTATAAAACATAGCTTATAAGGTTTAGCCGATCTTCCATCCCAAAGGTGTCTATCTTAAATATTTTTATTCATGTACCAAATTAGACAGAGTTATGTACTGTGCCTGATGACTGTCTACTCTTGATTTGAACAGACAGCAGCTGAAAGAGTCAAAGCCAAGATGAAACTGCAGCTTTCTGAAACTGGTACCTCATTGTTTATGGCAAATGATTTGTAGCTAAACCCTTTATTTTATTTTTTTTACATTCATATAATAATATTGTAAATGTTTGAGTAGTATAAAGCTTGTCGTGAGGTCTATGAGGAGTTATCAATAATTTTGACCAATTTACACAGGACATTGAAGTCTCATTTTTTCCACATACTCTCCCTTATTTTCTAATTTCTTGTTGAGACCTTTCACATGGCAAATGCATACCCAGTCCCAAAAGACTAATCAAGTTGCCAAATGCTAGTGCCCTTGATAGTTACTCCAGTCACCCGTACTGCCTCCTCATCTCTGGCCTTGTACGATCCAATGTATGTAGTTTTCCTCTTTTAGTTTACCCCTTGGGCTACAACTTGTTCACAAAGGACCGTGGACCTTAGGATTGGTGTCAAATCCAAATAATCAGAGATCTGAATACATATTTCAAGGTGATATGTTGTGCACTGTTCAAAATTGGGGGCTTATGTGTCTAAGAGCTTGTTAACCTGTTAGCACTAACTGTTATGCACAATGTCATTTATAATATCAGGTTTCATAACTGGTGTTCTTTTTTTTTTTTTTAAATCTTTTTTTAAACCATCGACCAGCAGTATATGCTGATAATTGATTGATGGTTAACTATCAACTATCATGGCAGTCTTAGGTTGATCTTTAACTTGTACATATTGTCGCCATCAATTGCAAAGCTAGTTCTATGAATATTTTTTGTGCTGCTATGAGTCTTTTATGTTACTGAGAGAGATGTTAAATTTTGTTCTCTGTGTAGTTAAAAAGGATGAAGCTAATATGGGCTCCGGGTGGGAAAGGTTCGACTTCGACAAAGATGCTTCGTTGGATGATGAGGAGATTGAAGGTTAAAACCATCTATATACTTTTGCTTTCAAGTGATACTGTTCCTGTCAAACTTACAAAATCAGTGATTTGTGAAGTGTCATAATTTAGAATTTTCTAGTCAATAGTTGACAAAATCAGCTGCTTGCTTCGTTGTTTGTTTATATTATTGTTTTTCTTTCACTTCAGGGTAACGTTTGTAGCATTGTATTCCATCTTGTTTTCCAGTATGTTTTGGGAGGAGAAAGGTGTGTTGATGGTGATGGTGGGATTGGGGTGGAGGTTTGAATCCAGGTTCTCTGTTTGTTATTGTTGTTGTTGGGACTTTTTTGGTTTTTAATAAATTTCTGGGATGGTGTGCACCAATTAATTGCTATCATTGTCCGACCTAACATAGTCTCTATATTCATCTGTATAATTACACTGCAATATATTTCAAGTAGAATTTGAGGAAGTGATGGTATTATAAATTGCACAAATTCCAAAATAACTGGTATTTCCAGTTGGACCTTGCTTTAGAATTTGTTTAGTCAGTCAAGCAGTACGTTCTGCAGAACATGTTCAAAAAATAAAAACAGAAATATTGGAGCATAACTTTCTCCTTTCCCACAACTTCTGTCCTGTATGATGGGAACTAATATAATACAAGTTTTCTGCCCCTCAACAAACAGATGCTTATACTTGTTCGTTCAGTAGTGGGAGTTGAGGATGGGTAGAATAAGGATGAGGGTAGCAGCAGTTTCTTCCCTTGGTAATTTGAAACGTAGAGTGCCTCGGAATTGCATTAGTGATTTGAATTCTGCAAAGCAAAACCTCTATATTTTCCATTAAAGAAGCCAAAGAATTCTGTTATTGCATAGATGAGTACAAACTCACTTAGCCATGTTGGTTATGATTATATCGTGACTATACCATTTAGTAGAGAATTAAAATTTCAAGAAAGTGAAACAATTGGCGAAGGTTTTCATAATACTGGAG
Organism: Voacanga thouarsii; assembly: GCA_026120185.1. Taxonomy (NCBI): domain Eukaryota; kingdom Viridiplantae; phylum Streptophyta; class Magnoliopsida; order Gentianales; family Apocynaceae; genus Voacanga; species Voacanga thouarsii. The sequence goes on from JANUWF010001825.1 coordinate 2,152,202, forward strand.
ATAACATTATGTTGCCAGCTGACATAAGTTAATGATCTTATCAGTAGTTTTAGTGGTATACTGTTTAGGCTTTATTCTGCTAGGAAGATTATATCTTTGTTTGTATTCTCAAGATCATTGACCAAGTTTTCTGTGCGCAGCTGCCGAGGATGATGCAGAATTGGTCAAGCACATTGGTCAAAGCTTCCGGTTTTCTGCAGTGGAGGTACTTTGCACCCTAATCTCCCAAGTATCTTGTTCCTGTCTAATAGTTGTGATGTGGGTTAATAATAAATATTTTCTTCCCTCCTTCCCTAAAAAATAAATATAAATATCTCCTTCCCTTTTGGTAGAATAAGAATTAGCACTAACGGTAGTATACATATCTTGAAGGCAAGGAAGGAGGACGAATTGAAGACCGCTCATGATGAGGCAATGTTTGGAGCACCTTCTCTACCATCTTCTGCCGGAAAGGGTGAAGAAGAAGAGGAAAATGCCAAGAACGAGACCAGTGAAAGTGCCCCAGCCACTAGCCTTATAAGTGACCAGGTAAGAGATTTTAAGCGTGACTGAGATCTGCTGTGTTTCTTGTCTTCTGGAAGGGCTTTTTACACATTACTCGTAAAATTTGATTTCTTTTTATTAGGTTCTCACCATGCAGCAAGGTTCTTGGCGTGACCGTATACGCAAAACATGATTTCTATGGACAAGAAGTTGGACATTTTGGAATCCACCTATCAAAGACAAGTGGTAAGGATTGCTAAAGGATGATTAGAGTGGTAGTGTCTGGTATCCTGATGTTTGAGTTCGCCAATTCTCTCCTGGGTAAGTTTGCTCCTTTGTAAATGAGTTGCTCATTTGATGAGTTGCAGAAAAAAGGCAAAAAAGTGATAGAAATTATAGAAAGACTACTCAGTCCAAGTTGGCCAGTCATGCTTATGTCTGATCAAGCATTTGTGTGAGATAGAATGAAAAGATTGGTGTAATTTGTGAAATATCCAAGAATGATCAAAATGGACACGGGGCGTATGTTGCGAAAAAATATCTTAATTTGTTTGTCTGTCTTCTCTCCATTGTTCAATCTCTGATTCTTGTTTGATTTTGTAAGTCAGAGGAGTGGAAGAAAACGGAAAGAATTCAAGTTTTTTACCTGGAGGGATCTTTACCCCACTCGCAATTACTGCCAAGTCTCCTGACCTTCTCTCTAGATCAATATCTAATCATATAGTTTTCTTTTGGAGGGCAAACATTCAAAACCTGGATGCAAATTGGCTTTTCCCTCGGGAAAAATCGAGTGAAAAGGAAAAACTAATTCCGAACCCTGCATCCAAGCAGGAAAGGGGTACAAAATCTAGCATACGGAGGCGCAGCTTTTTTGCAGTTGGAATTACCTAGAACCACATCCATTCTCTGAACTTACCTTTGCAGAATGGAGAAAGGAAGAAATGGCAGGGGTTGAGAGAATGGCTCTAATTAAGCAGGAATATATTGTTTATTTGGTTTTATAATCAATGTAATAAAAATTTTTGTTCTTTTACTTTATGTATAATGCATTAATTTATTTATAATAAAAGTTTTTAATAATTTTTGTATCAAACTCAAAACGAGCCATTCACATATGAATGGATCGAGCATTGTTTTTCATTGGCAATCGTATGTCATATGTGTTTCACATCACAGTCTTAACATATTTATTAAGTAGATTGAGTCAACTTGAAAAAATGATACATTTGAGTAGCTTACTAATGCAAATTAAAAAGTTCAATGGGGCAATGCAAAAATAAAGTTGAGCAAGGGGAACAAAAAATTGTTATTTTTATAGTGAGTGAGTGTTTGATTCATTGCGGAGAAAGTCCAAAATTCGATCCCGAAATGCAGAAAAATGACTTTTCAATTGCCAAAAACCAAAGCAACCTTTTCTTTCATTTCATTGTTTCACTTGATTTGACTCTTTTTTTCTCTTTTCCTTTTAACTTTTTTCCCTCATTAAGCTTTCCATTGTTATAGTTTTATACGATTCAAATTTGTGAGTTTTGTTTTCTAAAGTCTCATTTATGAATATATATATATATGATGATCGGCAATTGAAAAATTGTGGCAAAGACAGATTATACGTCTATACATACAATACTTGGAATATTTACTTCTCAAATCTTCCCATTGTGCACAGGGAACCGATGTGACTTTGTGTAAGTCTTTCCTCCACGACAACTAGTGCGCAAAAGATCTAAATAATGGCAGATGATTGAATTTGAATCCTTCATCTGGAGAGGGTTTTTAAATAATAATAATAATAATAATAATAATAATAATAATAATAATAATAATAATAATAATAATAATAATAATAATAATAATAATAATAATAATAATAATAATAATAATAATAATAATAATATGATGATGATGATGATGATGATGATGATGATGATGATGTTCGAGGAATCGAATATTCAGCTACCAATTAATACTTGGAGCCACCAATTATTGATAATACATATTTAGGTGATTTTGATTCTATATACTTAGTGTCCCGTTAAATCATTCTGATATTGAGCTACTTAATACTATGAAGATCAACGAATCATTAGTTATTTTGCCGTTTCTGGTTAAAGATGATGTATATACTGGAATTTGTTCACATGACAAGGTTTTTCTATCAAGTTATTTTTTAGACTCCTTTTCATAAAGATCATTTAGGCCTGAATCTGATGCTCATATTGATAAAGACTACAGCCCCATTTGCTCACGTAAGGGGAAAAAAAAGCAAAGTTTTTCATGTTTCCAAGCATGGTATGCTCACTCAATATAAAGTGTGAGGATTTCATATGTAATTTTTTTTTTGTTCGCAGAAATATTTCTATGTATTTTTATATTTAATTGAATAAAATCTGGTCACTTTTCGGTGTTTCTTTTTTAAAAAATGATATCATATAATTTAAAAAATATTGTATTTAAATGCAAGGCTATAAGTGAATGGAAATGATTGATTCAAAGTAAAGATTCAATTGACGAAGAGTTAAATTAAGTTCAAAAATCAAAAGAAATATTTATTTTAAAAAATTGAATATTCATTTTTGAAATTTCAATATAGAAATGTAGACATTTACTTTCGAAATGAGAGAGTAAAAACATTCAGATTTTATTGTTTGGAGCTTTAGAAATTAGGATTTGATGGTTTTAGAATTTATTAATTTAGTGTTCACAGCTTAGGATTTGGAGTTTTAAGGTTTTGAATTGAGTTTAGGATCGCAAGTTTTAAGGTTTTGGGATTAATTTTTAGTATTTAAATATTTTATAGTTGGGTTTTAGTTGTTGGGGCTTTTGGTGTAAGAATTTTCGGTTTTAACACCATTTAGGAGACCTATGGTTTAGAGTTATAGAGTTTTGAATTTTAGGTGTTGGTTTAGAGTTATAGAGTTTTAGGGTACTAAAATAGAAAAATCCTACCAAAGTTCTAATTCCTAAAAATATCGAAACCCTAAAATATTTAAATCCTAAGCCCCAACCCCAAAAACTAACTCAATCCAAAACCTTAATACTCCAAATCCTAAGTTGTAAACGCTAATTCATAAATTCTGAAAACCCTCACATCCTAATTTCAAAGAGCTCCAAATTCTAAAATTTGAACTTTTTTCAAATTTTTACTCTCTCAATTCGAAAGTAAATATTCACATGTTTACTTTGAGATATCAAAAAATGAATATTCACTCTTTTAAAATAAATATATTTTCTACTTAAGCTCTACTCTTTCTAAACTCTTTAATTACAACTCCATCATGTGGCCCTAAAATCCTAAACTCTAGAACTTCAAAATCTGAATAATAATAATAATAATAATAATAATAATAATAATAATAATAATAATAATAATAATAATAATAATAATAATAATAATAATAATAATAATAATAATAATAATAATAATAATAATAAAATCCTATACTTAAAGACCTAACCACTAAAACCCAAACTCTAAAACCTTTAAATCTGAAACGGTAGCCAAACCAACTGATCGGCCTGCCCGCTAGAGAGCCGTTGCTCAACAGCTCTCGACTTTTCTTTTTTTGGGGGGAGTTTGTCGCCCCTCTCCCCAAGCCCATATTCTGGCCTCCCACTATCTGATTTACTTCTCAACCCCCCAAACTCTATATCCCCCATCCCAATTCCCCTCAAAACTCATTAAATACTCTCAAACTCTCTATTTTCATTCTTCTTACTCTCATAATACTCAATTTTCTACATTTTATCTACAAAAAGTGTTAGAAGAAAATTTATTTTTTATATATTTTTTGAATTCTTAAAGCAAATTCTTCATATTTTGAAAGATAATTAAGTAGTGGAATAGTGGACAGTGCAAGTATTGAAGAAGAGAAGATGTAAAACTTAACGAAGTGTTCTTATTTCTTGGCTATAAACTTGTTAGTATTTTTTAATCTTATATTCTTATTTTTTAACTTTATTAATTAATTATTTATTGTAGTTATTTGTTTAATTTAAAGTTAATTTATAAGTTATTTATATTTCTCATATTTCATTATTTGTTAATCCTTTATTTCATTTTATTTGAACTTTTATTTGAATTTTAATTGATTGTTCTTATTTAATTTATATAATAAAATATTTGAAAAATAGATCCACATCTCATTATTCTTCACAATCATCTACACATTTTGACTTCAATATAGATTTAGCCTTGAATTTAATAGACAATAATAAAATAGACAATGAAGGTGAAGGCCTAGTGTACAACAACAAAATATAAGTGCTCATAATAATCCTGAATCTAGTATTGGTATGCCTCAACCTAATGATAATGAATCTTCAGAAGTTATAACTAGAGCAAAAATATCTATGGTTTAGATTTTTTTTTTTTTGAAAAGGATAATAATAATGATATGATAGTATGTAAAATTTGTACGACAGTATATGTACATAAGAAAAGAGGATAGACATGAACATTATTTAGATACATGAAAAGGCAATATAATAATTGGTTAGAAAACTTAAATAATAGCAAATCCAAACTACGGGAGGTCGAGTTTGTAAAACCCCACCCTAATATGACCTGGGAGCATGCATTGTATCATTTACGTGAGGGAGACGAAATAGGGGAGCATGCATTGGTTACAGGAAAAAAACAGAGAAAAATAAAACCAAGCCTTAAAGGCCATACGGAAGCGTGAAGATCATAACTTTGCGCTCCTTAATCCTTCTAGGTTGCGTAGGAACGGATTGAACAACTGGAATCGCCTCGCTTTGCACACTTGAAGAAGCTTCCTGTTGAAAACCCGCTAGCCTTCTACTTCGCCTTGTTTGCATTAATGCCTAGCTTTCCAGCTCTCGGAATATTCCTCAGCCTAACCTCTAGTCGGTGAACACTATGGTGAGGAGGAACGGTCTCAATTCTCCTTGGTTCTCTTGCTATTGATTAGCAAAGAAACAAGAAGAAAACCAGAGAAGAGAAAGGAGTGAGCAAGAGAGAAGGGGACGTGAGACACACCAAGAGACTCTCTTCACGTGAGGCTCTATGTTATGTTAGGGAAATTAGGGTTTTTCTCTATCAGAGACTTGTTTATTGGTTAGCCAAAACTAGGTATCTCATTATCTGATAAACATATCCCCGAGATTTTAAAACACCCGGATGTTATCTTGAGAATCAGTTTTGCCTAACCCTAAACTCTTTTTAACCGTATCTGGAAAAAACCCTAAGGTCCAAGTTATTAGGCCAAAATAATATTTATTATTTCTCTTGGACCCAAAAGGCCCAAAATAATAAACATTAATTATTTATTTCCTGGGCTTATATAAACAACCTAATAAATAATTATTGAGCCCAAATGAACCATAATAATTAATCTTTAATTATTTATTTCTTGGGCCTATATAAATAACCCAATAAATAATTAAACATTAATTATTTCCTCTAGTTTAAGCCCAGGTTAATTTCTTAATTATTCATACTGGACCTAGGTCCTGAATAATTAATTAACCAATTAAACTAGATAATTAAATTTCTCTCAACTCCTATTTTAATTAATTAATTTATTTTATTTCAATCCAAAAATAAATTAGACTTCCTGAATAAAATAAAATAAAATAAAATCCTCTTCAACTGAGACCAATTCCTCAACCCAAAATTAGTTAGGACTTACGGGCTATTCCGAGGACCAAAAAGACACATCGCATTGGCTGCTAAAATGACCAAAATACCCTTGCTATATAAATAGCTGTATTTTGCATTTTAAATATTTTCTAATATCACCATAAGAAAATATTGGCCCCAAGGACAATGCTGCATTAGCAAAGTCTCCGACCTACATGTGAAATGACTAAAATACCCCTCTACACATCGCCGTACATTTTGAGAGGAAGAAGTGTACTAACACCCCTCTAAATGGCATCTACCATCCTTAGGCTTCTAGTCCAATGATCCACGACTTCCTGGAGTGTTTTCGCTTTCCAAGGGAGCTACCCTAAAGCAAACATCCAAGTCATGTTTCCCAGGGCCCTGGACATTTTAGACCATTCGGACAATCATAAGGGGCGATATAGTGCAGAAACTATCTTGTACAAGTCTGTCTTAACTAATTAGTCATACATACCCAATATGCAAGTATATTGGCCCTACGATAGAACCTCAACTATAGCAAATCAAAGTATATGCTTCTAGCTTCGCCAGACCACCAACTCATACTCAAATCGTAGAGTACTAGTCCACGCTGTAGCGGTAGTAGTCTAAGTTTCTATCATATAGTACTTTTAGAAACCACTACTACAGGTCCTGTCCTACGTATTCGAAATACGCTTATATTATGAAGTGAGTGGACTACTCACTGGATAAAGGTAAGCCATTCCCCATTTGGAATTCATAACATAATAACCTAAACATGATGAGGTTCCTAGTCTGATCAATAGGTTAAGAACAAATGTTTATGTGTTAAATAACCCGTGATCCATACCTTACTGTGAAAGACCACCATTCACATGGATCACTTATTTAAACACAATGGGTCTGTTCCAAACGAAAATCGTGCACAAACAAATAGTAAATTTACAAACAATTTCTAAAAATAAATTCTTTTATTAAAATATTCAATTTTACATCAGAAACCTAGTCGAAGAGGGCATACAATCCAACAATCTCCCACTTGCACTCTAAGATTAGGTAAGTCTATAGGTGCCCACCCCTATGGTGTCTAAGTGTCTCTTGAAGACTCTCTCAGCTAAAGGCTTGGTGAATGGGTCTGCTAGATTGTTTTCTGAAGCAATATGCTCCACCACGACTTCCAGTATTTGGATGAAATCCCTGATCAGGTGGTACTTCCTCTCGATGTGTTTCCCCTTCTTGTGGTTCCGAGACTCCTTAGATTGCGATACTGCTCCAATGTTGTCGCAATACATCACAATCGGCCTGTCTATATGTGGAACGACTCCAAGTTCTGAAAGAAACTTTCAGAGCCAGATTGCTTCCTTGGATGCCTCCGAAGCTGCCACATACTCAACTTCCATGGTTGAGTCAGCAATACAAGATTGCTTGATACTCCTCTATGAAATTGCTCCTCCAGACAAGGTGAAGAAATATCCCCTAGTGGATTTTCTCTCATCCTTATCTGCCTGGAAGTCTGAGTCTGTGTATCCTGTAGGAACCAAATCATCAGCCCTGTAAACTAGCATACAATCTCTCGTTCCCTTGAGGTACTTGAGAATATGCTTTATAGCTTGCCAATGAACCTCCCCTGGGTTTGACTGATATCTGTTAACTAAGCCCATGGCAAAGCATATATTTGGCCTAGTACACAACATGACGTACATGAGACTTCCCACAGCCGAAGCGTAGGGAATCCTACTCATTCTATCCTTTTCTTCTTGAGACTTAGGACAGTCTTTCAAAGAAAATGACAACCCATGTCTGCAAGGGATTAGAGCTCCCTTGCATGAGTCCATACTGTATTTGGCCAGCATCTTGTCAATGTATGTCGCTTGGGATAACCCTAACATTCTCTGCTTCCTATTTCTAAGAAGCCTAATCCCGAGAATGTAGCTGGCTTCTCCCAAGTCCTTCATACTGAATTGACTAGACAACCAAACCTTTGTAGATGACAATGTCCCTACATCATTTCCAATGAGTAGAATGTCATCCACATACAGGACAAGGAAAACCACATTAATACCTTCAAGTTTCCTGTACACTCATGGTTCATCTTCGTTTTGAATAAAACCATAAGACTTTACAGTCTCATCAAAACGAATGTTCCATACTCTCAATGCCTACTTAAGTCCATAAATGGACTTCTTAAGCTTGCAAATCATGTGTTCCTGGCCTTCAACAATGAAGCCTTCCGGTTGGGACATATAGATGTCTTCACTAAGATGGTCATTTAAAAATGCCGTCTTGACATCCATTTGCCATATCTCATAGTCATAGTGATATGCGATGGCAAGGAGGATGCAGATGGATTTAAGCATGGCTATCGGGGAAAAGGTTTCCTCATAGTCGATTCCCTCTTTCTGAGTATACCCTTTCGCCACAAGCCTAGTTTTGAAGGTTTACACCTTCCCATCCGCTCCCCTCTTTCTCTTGTACACCCACTTGCATCCAATGGGTTTTATCCCTTCAGGTGAAGCTACAAGATCCCAAATCTGATTGAGGTACATAGACTCAATCTCGGCTTTCATTGTTTCATGCCACAGATTTGTATCGGCATCAGCAATAGCCTCCTCGTATCTAGTGGGGTCTTGTTCCTGATGGTTGGAGACCAGCTCAAAGGCTTCTCCTGTCCATCTATCCGGAACCCTAAACACTTTCCCACTACGACGAGGCTCCATTTGCACAGGCTCTTGAGGCTGTGCCTCTTCTTGTTCCAGAATCGGGTCAGAAGAAGTTGATTCCGTAGATAACTTCTCCTCGAGTTCCAACTTCGTTGAACCTTTAGTGGAAGTACTTTGATCATCTTCTAAGTATCTAGCATTGGTACTGACTAGTATCTTTTGCTCCTTAGGATGATAAAAGTAACCTCCTTTTGTCCCTTTTGGATACCCAACAAAATAACATAATTCTGATCTTGGTTCCAACTTGTCTACCTTGATCAGTACATAAGCTGGACATCCCCAAATTTTGAGATGATTCAGACTTGGCTTACGCCCAGTCCACATCTCATAGGGAGTCCTAGGTACTGACTTGGAAGGCACCAAGTTCAGAATATATGCCGCCGTTTCCAGGGCATATCCCCAAAAGGACACTGGAAGAGTAGCATGAGACATCATGCTTCGAACCATTTCCATCAATGTCCTGTTCATTCTCTCAACTACTCCGTTCTGCTGGGGTATTTCCGGCGCAGAGAGTTGGGATACTATCCCATGATGTACCATGTAGTCCTTGAATTCACCTAGGAGGTACACTCCACCGCGATCTGATCGTAAGGTTTTGATTAATTTACCTGTCCGACGCTCCAATTCAGCCTTAAACTCCTTGAACTTGTCAAAAGAGTCAGACTTGCGTCTCATCAGGTAAATGTAACCATACCTCGTACAATCATCCGTGAACGTGATAAAGTACTCAAAACCTCTTCTAGCTGGTGTAGATAACGGACCACACACATCAGTGTGAACAAGAATCAACACCTCCTTGGCTCTATCCGCCTTTGGTGTAAATGACCTCTTGGTCATCTTTCCCATCAGGCAGGATTCACATTGAGGCCAACTTTCCAACCTCAATGAGCCCAAAGGCCCATCATGGATTAGCATCTGAATCCTAGTTGAGTTAATATGATCCAACCTTAGATGCCAAAGGTATAAATTATTGATATTGGTCTTTCTCTTCCTAGTTAAAGGTTCGGACTGAGCGTTATTTGATTGGTTGTTAATAGGATTTAAAAAGAACAGATTTCCATACATGTACCCAGTACATAAAATTTCTCCATCTCTACTGATAGAAATACCAGAATGGAAAGATACAGAATATCCTTGATTAATAAATTTTGCAACTGAAATCAAATTCTGACGAAAACCAGGTACATATAAAATATCCTTTAAAACCACCATCTTATTACAATAAAAATTAGATCCAGCTATAAAATTACATATAAAATTAGATCCTTTAAAATTACATATAAAATTAGATCCAGCTCTCCCACTGCAAAGGCCCAGACTTGTGCTCCATTACCCACTCGAAGCCCATGTTCGCCCTTCTTGAGTCTTCTTATCTTCCTAAACCCCTGCAAGGAGTTACATATATGATCAGTGGCTTCTGAATCAACAATCCAAGTGGAAGTTGATCCTACCATTGATATGGACTCTAGATAGTAAACATTACCTGTGGGGCTTTTCTTGGTTTGAAGATCTGGACACTCCTTTTTCCAGTGTCCCTTCTTACTACACTTGAAGCACTTGCCCTTTGGCTTGTCCTTGGGCTGGGTCTTGGGTTGGGCTGCTGCATTCCCCTTTTTCCTCTTGAACTTTCTGGGTTTAGGCCCAGTTCTTGAAGAAGAAGCCTTAGCAATCATGGCCTTAGATTGCGGCTTCATGACCTTCTCCGCCATCTGGAGCTCCATCATCAGTTCAGTTAAACTCATATTCAATTTATTCATGTTATAGTTTAACTTGAATTGAGTAAAAGAGCCTGGTAGAGAATCGAGAACCATATCCACTTGACTCTCGGGGTCAATGACAGCCCCTAAGATTTCCGCCTCCTCAAAAGCAGCAATCATGTTGAGCATATGCTCTCGGACTGATGCTATCTCAGCCATCTTAGCGTTCACAATAGTTTGAAGAGCCTCCTGCCTTGCGGGCCGACTCTTGTTTGCGAACATAGTTGCCAATGATTGACTTATATCATATGCAGAAGCCATGTGCTCGTGTTTTGACTGGAGCACATTAGACATGGAAGCTAACATATAGCAACGTGCCATTTTGTCAGCTTTCTTCCACGCCTTCTCAGCCTCTTGCTCATCAGCGGTGGAACCTTCCCCGATAATAGGGCAGGTCTCGTAAAGGATATACTGATACTTCTCAGCTGTGAGTATTATGTCCAGGTTCCTTTTCCAGTCCACATAGTTTGGACCCGTTAACTTATTCTTCTTGAGAATAACGGCCAATGGACTAAAAGAACCTCCCACCATTTCTGAAAATCGAAAATAAAAGAAAGAATTTAGTTTGTGAAAACAAAATAAAATTTGTGTACTGAAAATAATTTGGCTCTTAGGAAAACTGATATAGCTTCTTGGGAAGATTAACAGTTTCCTAAGCTAAGTGTATTAACCACCACAAATTAATTTCTCTTCTATGTAATGGTCTAGAGAATAACTCCATCGTGGGATGACCGTTTTCTCTCATTTCCTATGGACATACCTCGTACTATAACCTCCAACGTGGGCTAGCCGATCATAGTACGTATCCCGGGTTATTAATTACATCATTCCATTAGATCTAGATCATTGTGGTATCCCCATCCTATACGGGTTCACTCCCAGGGTGACGCGAGGGGATCCACGATCTCTAATGAGGACCGTGATGGAAGCCGTGGGGCCGTTGGAACCCCTCTCCCACTTAGTCTTTTAAAATAAAGGTTTTCTGAAAAATATCCTTTTGAAATTTCCATTAAGTTTTTCCTTAACTTAAAAATAAAATATCTAAATCCAATAAAATCTCTATGTCAAGGCTTACATCCTTTGAGAGATTTTCTCCATGGACTAATTTTATTTAGGTTAAAACTTAATGATTTCAAAAATTTTATAATTAAAACTTTCTAAAGACTTTGGTCTCAAGTTTATTTGACAAAATCATTTTTCTAGTCCAAAACAAAACAAAATGGCTCTCCATTTTAATTTACAAAAATATCTAAATCCAATATATTTTCTATGTCAAGGATTAAATCTTTTGAGAAAATATTCAAGGATTAGTTTTTGTACCAATTAAAATAACCATTTAATTTTTGAAGAAAAATATTTTTCTTGTCAAAACAAAAAGTTTCCAAAGACTTTGGTCTTTGAGAAAAAGCACACATAGGTACATAAAAGAAAATAGCATGATAGAAAACAATAAAAGTTTTCATACTTTTCTATTTTTTAAACCTAAATGCCCAAATAATAGAATTAAACATATTAATTAATTAATAATCTTGTTTAATTATAAAATCCCTTACTAATATTTTTCATGCAAATATATTCTAAGAATATAAATATTGAAAAAATATTAACTTCGCCTGGTATGGGATCCAAAACGAAAAAAAAATGCAGAAAAATCGTTGGCGGTCCACTGCACCGGCCGCACCAAATCGGCGCCTTCTGCTCTTCGGTCCACCGCGCCCCCCGGTGCACCAGTCTCACCAGATCAGACGCTGCCTCAACCTGTCAAGCCGCGACCCGCCCGCCCGAGTGCCCGCGCCGCGCCATGCCGGTTCTCCTCTCGCTGCGACCAGTGTACTACGTCGATATCGCCGCTCGACCACGCAGAATTGAAGTTGCAATTGAGCAACAAAATCGGCTCAATTTTCCTCCAAATCGGCTCGGCTCCAAGGCGTGAATAAGCCAGCGGCTCCAGATACAGAAATCAGGCGGCGACTTCGGCTCGGCGCGACGGCGGCTTATGAACAGTGCTTTCTTCTTCGTTTTTTCTTCTGTCCGCGCGTGAAGTTGCAGTGACTTCTCTTTTCAATTTTTCCAGCCTTCTTTGGACATATTTACTTATAAAAAATATCCAAAACAAAAATACAATCGCCTATACCCATTTAAATTGGGTTTACACGATTAAACTTCAAAGCCAAAAATTTTTACAGAGGGCTCCTACGCTTCAACGGTGAAGCTTACATCAAGCCCATCCCATACCAAAACAGTGAAGGATCACAAGTATAATCATCTTCTCCATTTTTATTAACTACCATGCTCCCTATATTGATAAAAAACCAGTGGCTCTGATACCACATTGAGGGAGATGAAACAGGGGAGCATGCACTGGTTATAGGAAAAAAAATAGAGAAAAATAAAACCAAGCCTTAAAGGCCATACGGAAGCGTGAAGATCATACATTTGCGCTCTTTAACCTTTCTAGGTTGCGTAGGAGCGGATTGAACAACTGAAATCACCTCGCTTTGCACACTTGAAGAAGCTTCCGGTTGAAAACCCGCTAGCCTTCTACTTCGCCTTGTTTGCATTAACGCCTGGCTTTCCAACTCTCGGAATATTCCTTAGCCTAACCTCTAGTCGGTGAACACTATGGTGAGGAGGAACGGTCTCAATTCTCCTTGGTTCTCTTGCTATTGATTAGCAAAGAAACAAGAAGAAAACCAGAGAAGAGAAAGGGACGTGAGACACACCAAGAGACTCTCTTCACGTGAGGCTCTATGTTATATTAGGAAAATTAGGGGTTTTCTCTACCAGAGACTTGTTTATTGGTTAGCCAAAATTAGGTCTCTCATTATCTGATAAACATATCCCCGGGATTTCAAAACACCCGGATGTTATCATGAGAATCAGTTTTGCCTAACCCTAAACTCTTTTTAACCGTATCTGGAAAAAACCCTAAGGTCCAAGTTATTGGGCTAAAATAATATTTATTATTTCTCTTGGACCCAAAAGGCCCAAAATAATAAACATTAATTATTTATTTCCTGGGCTTATATAAACAACCCAATAAATAATTATTGAGCCCAAATGAACCATAATAATTAATTTTTAATTATTTATTTCTTGGGCCTATATAAATAACCCAATAAATAATTAAACATTAATTATTTCTCCTAGTTTAAGCCCAGGTTATTTTCTTAATTATTCATCCTGGACCTAGGCCCTGAATAATTAATTAACCAATTAAACTAGATAATTAAATTTCTCTCAACTCCTATTTTAATTAATTAATTTATTTTATTTCAGTCCAAAAATAAATTAGACTTCCTGAATAAAATAAAATAAAATAAAATCCTCTTCAACTGAGACCAATTCCTCAACCCAAAATTATTTAGGACTTACGGGCTATTCCGAGGACCAAAAAGACACATCGTCTTGGCTGCTAAAATGACCAAAATACCCCTACTATATAAATAGCTGTATTTTGCATTTTAAATATTTTCTAATATCACCATAAGGAAATATTGACCCCAAGGACAATGCTGCATTAGCAAAATCTCCGACCTACAGGTGAAATGACTAAAATACCCCTCTACACATCGCCGTACATTTAGAGAGGAAGAAGTGTACTAACATCCCTCTAAATGACATCTACCATCCTTAGGCTTCTAGTCCAATGATCCACGACTTCCTGGAGTGTTTTCGCTTTCCAAGGGAGCTACCCTAAAGCAAACATTCAAGTCATGTTTCCCAATGTCCTGGACATTTTAGACCATTCGGACAACCACGAGGAGCGATATAGTGCAGAAACTATCTTGTACAAGTCTGTCTTAATTAACTAGTCACACATACCCAACATGCAAGTATATTGGCCCTACGATAGAACCTCAACTATAGCAAATCAAAGTATATGCTTCTAGCTTCGCCAGACCACTAACTCATACTCAAATCGTAGAGTACTAGTCCACGCTGTAGCGGTAGTAGTCTAGGTTTCTATCATATAGTACTTTTAGAAACCACTACTACAGGTCCTGTCCTACGTATTCGAAATACGCTTATATCATGAACTACTCACTAGCTAAAGGTAAGCCATTCCCCATTTGGAATTCATAACATAATAACCTAAACATGATGAGGTTCCCAGTCTGATCAATAGGTTAAGAACAAATGTTTATGTGTTAAATAACCCGTGATCCATACCTTACTGTGAAAAACCACCATTCACATGGATCACTTATTTAAACACAATGGGTCTGTTCCAAACGAAAATCGTGCACAAACAAATAGTAAATTTACAAACCAATTTTGAAAATAAATTCTTGTATTAAAATATTCGATTTTACATCAGAAACCTAATCTAAGAGGGCATACAATCCAACATTATGTAGTGAGCAATTTAATTGAATCATTAGTATCTTGTGATGCCCTATTTAGCTTATAAGTTTTTGGGTTACAAATTTATCTTGGGTAGATAAATTATCATAAGGAGAGTTTAGGTTCAAAACTTGGATTTATGAAAATATTTGTATGTTTTTAAGGCATAAGAATTGTGGTGGTTCATTGGATAGAGTGTTGGAATTTTTGATGGATAATTAGGGTTTGAATACTATCTATATGAATATAAAGTTTTATTTTTTATTTTATTCTATCTTTTTTCTTTTCTTACTTTATTTTCCCTAGGCCGATCCGCTCAAGCTTGGCCGCCACTTCCTTGTTCAGAAAATAGGATTTCATAGTTTAAGGAGGAAATTTATTTAAGAAGGATGAATTCCAAATTTATTCCACTTAAATAACTCTATTTCCTTATTCTTCTCAAATTCCATATTCCATGTGCTTTATTTTAGTAGCTATATTATCATTAATTCTTATTTTGATTCCAAGGATAATATTCTTGGATTGAGTGGAATTTCTTTCCTTTTATTTACAATCTAGTTGTCACTTGCCTTGCTTGGGAGAGTAGGATGATTCTTAGAGCCTTTATTTCCTTTTCCCTTCCAAAATTCAAATCTAAATTTCCTTCATTTTACACATTATTGTACCCGGCCAAAACATAGGACTAATTCCATAATTTTCAAGCTGGATTTTATTCTCTTTCCTTGTAGAATTCGAGATTTAGGGATTCTAAGAGAATAAATATTCTCTTAGCCCACCATATTATACACTTACCAATAATCCTTTTCCCTTAGCATATTCTAGTTTCCATAAAAATGACCAAGCTGTATTTCTTTCCTTACAACTGGCCATGATCTCACTTTGAGCTCAATTTGGCAGCTAGGATAAGTGAGGGCTATATTCTTGCCATAGATGGAATAATCCTTCTCTAACTATTCTTATTTGAAATTTTAATCATCGAATTCACTCCCTCGAATCAACTTTCATGGGTTCGAATTTAGGGGTTGGATAACTTTTTGATTTCAGCCAAGAATAGCTCTACTTCTCCTTTGATCAACTGGCCAAAATCATGGGAAAAGAGGAAGGCAAAGCTTCCTAAATTGAGTAGCAAAATAATCTCCCTTCCCTCTTAAAACAAGGAAATTTCCATATGTTTCTCTTCTCCGGATTTTCCAGCAATCATCATGAACTTTCTTATCCCCTCTCTTACATGAAAATTTTCTTCTATTCAGCCTTGGGATTTTGGCCACTTTGCACTCCAGCACAACTGAAGCCTCACACACACAAAACCATTTGGTAATCACGAACCTTGCAAAAGAAAAGAAAACAGCACACCCCTCAACATCTTTTCTTTCTCTCGGTTACACACACACGAAGCAGAATCCTCCTCTCATCTCAACCATTTCAACAGAATCATTCCCTCTCAAAGACCATTCAATCTGCACAGACAGAATTTCCAACAAGACAACGACCTCTCATCCCTTTCTTCTCTCAGTCTTACCAAGTGAAACATCAGCCTAAGGCCATTTGGCTTGCTCACAGTTGCAACAACAGAAGCTGCATAAACATACAGCAAGCCATTTGGCTTTCTTGAACAGCAACACCATCACCATTCATTCCCCTCTCTTTTGCCCTCTTTCTATGGAATCTAGAAAACACACACACACACACACACACACACACTCCTTCCCTCTCTATAAATTTAAAACAAGGGACTCCATTGTTACCCTTCCATCAAGACAAGCCACCAAGATCGATCCTTGTGAGGAATCATATCCACAGACTACGCAAATCCATTCAAGCCACCTTTATCTCCAAGTAAATCCTTCAACCTTGGTTTTTTTTTTTCTTCTTCTTGTTTCGTAAAGCCTAAGAATAGATTAGGGTTTCTGGTTATTGTGTTGAGGGCCATGTTGATGATTGATATGTGATATTGATTTGTTGTTCCAATGCTGAAATCGTGTGGTGCCTATGATAAAATTTGATATTACTTCCGGGATAAGAATTACCTTGCTTCTATTGGTATTATCAAGGGAGATTAATATTTTATTTGTGAACGAAAATTATTATGGAAACCGAGTTACCCTTCTCTTGTGCTATTTTAATGATATCAAACCCTGAAGTTTTAATAGCTGACTATTTTGATTTTCCCGATCGGATCCAATGCGGGATTATTGATCATATTCATTACTTGGGATTTCATTTAAACAAGGAATCACTTACTTGAATAATTGTTTATATATTCATTAATTGATTTTTTGAATTAATCATTTTCTTTTTCTTATGAATGAGTGTTTTAAAAATTATTATCCGCTATTAGTTCCACATCACTAAATATCAAATGTTATTGATTTATAAATTATTTAATTATCATCTACATTTATTTAACTTTTACATAATAAGTGCTAAACATTATTTGCTACCAATTAATTGATCAAGATTCTTTATTAAAACTCCTATGTCTTTTACTTAACTATTAATTGCCTTATAATCATGAGTTTATTTAACTACTATTTTTTTACCTACTAAATATTATCTATTATTTTAATAGAGGTCTTGATTAAATAAATTTAATCAATTTCTGATAATTAATGTAATTGGTTAACAATTAATGTTTTTTTTGAACTTATATTTATCTGCCAAAATTGATTCTAATTAAATGTGTTGGGTATTTCAGGCTTGTATCCTATATGGCGCAGCAGAAAATAGATACCCTCTCAGGATCCGTCTATGTGTGAAAAATAAGATATAATGATAATAAAGGTAACAATTTTTACCTTTTGGTGATCGTCCAAAGAACAAAAAATTTTTTCTTCAAGTCGAGGCATGATTCAGCAATCCTCTTATGCAAACTCCACGAGAGTTGGACGTCTAACCACTATAATCATAATGTGTGATTATCTCTAATAGTAATCCACACAAAGGAATACTCAAGCACCAAAGTTTCTTGTGCTAGCAGAAAAAGAAGGCGGCTAGGGCTGTTTTCGTTTTCAGTTAAATGAGAGAGAGAAGAGAAGAAGTCATGTATGCCAGAATTGGAGTCAATTTCGTGTGTTATACAACCAGGGAATTTCGTGTATATATTTGCCATATATCACACGAAAATCTACTGAAAAATCCTCCAAATTAAGAATTCTAAAACAATTAGAATTTCTTAATTGTAATTGGAAATATCAAGTTCTCACAATTACAATTTGGACCATAAATTATAACTAATTATAATTTGTCCACAATAACTTCTCTTTCTCTCAATTAACCTCACTATGTTATCAAATAACATCTTGTATATAATTCTCTATTATATGTGACCTATTAGGTTTCCCAGTCAATTGATAGCGAACATGAATTAATCCAAATATTTTTTAGATTAATAATCCTTAATTAATTAGAATTAATCATATTAATTCTAATCAGGATTGATTTATTAATTCATCAATTAATAAACCCATATTCCTATATCATGAGCGGTATCTAGCAACACATCATTACCACTCAAGAGTCCAGGAAGTCAAGTGGCTTGACATAAACCATTCAATAACAAATTTCAGTGCAATTAACTCCTTTCACCATACAATATCTCATTCGGTTTGGAGTACGAAATTAGTGCCAACTATTTTCAGAATTAATTCTAGTCCGAATACAATAGTACTTGTATCAGGAACCCACTACTCGATATGTGTATCAATTGGAACTGTTTCCAATACACAATCGCCTTGGCCAAGGACTTTCCGAGTATTAATTCCTACAAGTGGTTGTGAGATATTCGCCCCCTATTATTAAGAGTGGTGAATCCTTTATTGACCCTCTCAACTACTTTCGTTTACCTCACAATGTACCCAATATCCATCCTATAGGCGGCCCTCGATCGAGCTCCGGAGATTGGAATCAAAGTACAAAGTTCAGCAAATAAAGTACCTTGGAGATCTCAAGTCTAAGGATATTTGCACGTTTGCTATATTGAGATTAAATAACTGGCACTAAATAGTTATCCATGTAATTATCTCAAAGTTAGGTTATCTAATGAACTTGTTCCATTAACAAGCATCTATGTGTTAACTTTGAGTATCTCAATATTCACGGTTATGAGAACCACCGCCTTATCAAATCAGGAAGTTTAACATATGTTAGTCTTAACGATTAATGATGTCCTGTCTCATTAATACTATGACTATGGACTATTTAAGTGCTAACACCATCCAGTGTAGTAGGAATCTCATATCATTATCTCTATCATGATTTTCTTAACACAGTGTTGTACTGGGGATTTTATTGAACAGTTATATTACTTAAAGTAAACAAAAGAAACTGTAAGATAAATAATGTCTTTTATAAAATGTGTCATATACAATATACAAGTGATTGCCTCTAGGACACAACACTAACAAAATGTTCAATTGATTGATGGTCTATGTGATATATCCCAATTATATATATATATATATATATATTTATTTATTTATTTACGCGTAATCATATTGCATATTATATGGGTGAGTAATAATATGCTTTGATTAGGAGGATAGGTAGAAGTTATTAGATGAGGTTTCTGATTATGGTTTGTAATTTCATTTGGAATTGGGATCAGGACCTTAGATCTAGCTACGCTGTGCGGTAGACTTACCAGAAGAACCTACTCCAGTAAGTTCTTGCATAATTGTCTGATAAAATAATGCACAAAACTGCAAGTCACTGTATTCAAATATTTATTTATTGTCTTGATGATCGAACATGAGAAAAATCACGCATTAGGCAGAATACGATATTTTGATCAAAATATTACTTGTACAAATATGAGACAATCATTTTGGATATATTTTGAAAAATTATCACATTTTCATGTTTGATTGATTTAACAGTTTGTGTATTTGTTGAGAACATCCTAAATCGAATATGATTCGTTGAGTACTCAATTAGGATAGGCTTCTAGTACTAGTCTCTTAGAGTTATACGCATAATCATATATATTACTCACCCATATAAGTAATAATATGCTTTGATTGGGAGGATGGGTAGAAGTTATTAGATGAGGTTTCTGATTATGGTTTGTAATTTCATTTAGAATTGGGATCAGGACCTCAGATCTAGCTACGCTGTGCTGTAGACTTACCAGAAGAACCTACTCCAGTAAGTTCTTGCATAATTGTTTGACAAAATAATGCACAGAACTACAAGTTATTGTATTCAAATATTTATTTATTGTCTTGATGATTGAACATGAGAAAAATCACGCATTAGGCAGAACATGATATTTTGATCAAAATATTACTTGTACAAACATGAGACAATCATTTTGTATATATTTTGAAAAATTATCACATTTTCATGTTTGATTGATTTAACAGTTCGTGCATTTTGTTGAGAACATCCTAAATCGAATATGATTCATTGAATACTCAATTAGGATAGGCTTCTAGTATTAGTCTCTTAGAGTTAGGGCAGGTCTTCCGGTGGACGGCCACCTCCGGGAGATGAACTCTTTCAGGATGAGACGCCAGTATTAGTAAGTCAGGCCAGTTTGTATTAGCAAAATGGTCCAGATGAGACTGTAAACTAGAGATGGATGTCCGATAAGTTTGGGGTGGAAGATGAAGGAGCATTCCCCCCAGTGGGCTAATCACCCACTTCACTGTGATGCAGGATTTTACAGTGGTTAATCATGATGCAGGGTTTCATAACTTCTTGATTATGAATTATGTT
The DNA here is from genome assembly GCA_026120185.1 of Voacanga thouarsii. Taxonomy (NCBI): domain Eukaryota; kingdom Viridiplantae; phylum Streptophyta; class Magnoliopsida; order Gentianales; family Apocynaceae; genus Voacanga; species Voacanga thouarsii. The sequence goes on from JANUWF010001825.1 coordinate 2,172,832, forward strand.
GATGTAATGTTGTGTGGTTCGGTTATTGAAATATTCTTGTTTTGTTATCCCGATTTAAATTGAATTCCTATGTTTTATTATAAAACTTAGAACCATTTTGTGTTACTTGAGGAATGACTTACAAATATTTTTTTGTCAAATATTTATGAAAATTGCATCACGAAAGTATTTCTAAACGGTTCCATATGCACACACAAGACTTATTGAGAAATTCCTTTCTCATACAATTTTTTTGGTTATATTTCAAGAAGTACTAGACCTGAGGTGGGCATTTATTAAAGACGAGTGCTGTCCAAGTTTCGATACTCATTTATTTATTCGTGTGTGAGAAGTCATTTGTTATTTTGGACTTCACTTAAGTCTTGAATTTGGATTTGTACGTTTTGAATTTGTTTTCCGGGACATTGTATTAAGTTTTGACATATGTAATTATTTTAAGTTAAGTTTCATATCCTTTTTGTGTCAACTAGTTATAAAGACCCCTGATTCTCGAGATGGGGTAACATCTCCAACCCTCTTCGAGTCGTATAGTAGTGGGATGTTACATTTGTAGCTAACTATAAACCATGAGTCTGGTAATTTTGCTCATAAGGCTTCAATTGGCGAGATGCATAAGCAATCACCTTTCTATTCTACATCAACACGCAACTTAATCCATTTTTCAAAGTATCACTATAGATAGTAAAATATTCTATTTTAGAAGTAGAAGCCACAATTAGTGCAGAATTTAATAAAATTTTCAATTCCTGAAAGCCTTTCTCGCAAACATCATTCCACTTAAATTGAACCCTTTTCTGTGTTAGCTGAGTTAAAGGAATGGTAATCTTTGAGAACTCCTCTACAAACTTTTGATAGTGACCTATCAAACCTAAAAAATTCTTGACTTCTCAAGCAGTAGTCAGGCTAGGCCAATTAACAATTGCCTTAATCTTTTTAGGATCCATAGCAACTCTTTCTTCTGAAATAATAATATTCAGAAAAGCAATACTCTTCAACTGGAACTGGCATTTGTTGAACTTAGCTTAAAACTTTTGCTTATGAAGTCTTTGTAATACCATCTTAAGACGTTTTTGGTGATCTTTTTGTGACAAACAGTAAATTAGAATATCATCTAAACTTGTTCAACTCATCATTGAACACTCTATTAATCAATTCCATCAATGCTCCGATGCTACGAGGCCATTAGTTAAACCAAACGGCATGGTTAAGAACTCATAATGCCCATAATGAGTTTTAAAGGTATTTTTCGGTACGTCTTCGAGCTTGATACGTAATGGATGATATCCAGATTAAAGATCTATATTGGAAAATTCTTTAGTCCATATTAGCTGATCAAACAAGTCCTCAATATTCGATAAAGGATATTTCTTCAAGTGATTTTGTTCAGCTCTCGGTAGTCAATGCACATCCTTATAATTTATCTTTATTCTTTATAAACTAAACAAGTGCACCTCACAGAGAAACATTGGGTTGAATATACTTCTTATTCAACAACTCTTGCAACTGGGTCTTCAACTTTTTTAATTCTGCTAGTGCCATATGATATGGTGCCTTGGAAATTAACTCCGCTCTCTATAATAAATTGATTTCAAAATCTACTTCTCTTTCTTGGGGTATTCCTGATAGATCTTCCGGAAAGACATTCTTGAACTCATTCATCCAGTTATGTCTTCAATTTGTGGTACTTGCTTTTCTGTGTCCACGACATAGGCTAGATAATCTTCACACCTTTTCTGTAAGCACTTACGAACTCTAACTATGGAAATTGTTGGCATTGATTCCTTGCCACACTCTATCCCCTTACTTTGAAAATAGAATTCTGTTTTACCTGGCAAGCAAACTGTACAAGTTTCTCCCGACAATCCACTAAAGCATAGTTATTAGCTAACTAATCTATCCCTAAGATGACATCAAAATCTCCCATGTTTATCTGCATTAGATTCGTGTCTAACTCCTTGTCACCAATTTGTACCCGATAATCTCTGTAAATAAGGTTAGGAATCAATACATTTCCATTAGGAATGGATTCCTTATAAGTATCAACTAAAAGTGTGGGAATGGTTTGAAGACATTCAACAAACTTACATGATACAAAGGAATACGAAGTATCACAATTAAATAATACTGGAGTTGGCATAGAGTTAATCAAAATAACACTTGTAACAACATTTTCAGCTGCCTCAGCCTTCTCATGAGTAAGGGCAAAGACTCGAGCATTAGACTTCAATTTTTTCCTTGTCTTTAGTTTTTAAGTATCAGTGGTTGCTTGAGCTGACCATGGACTGGTTCTAGAAATTGAAAAATCTTATGTCCTTACTTCCCACATATGAAACAACTACCTGAAGCCCACTTGCACTCCCCTAGATGCCTTCTGCTACAGATAGTACATTCCTTCCATAGTGTGTTGACATTGAGAGCCATGGAATTTGTTAAGGATATGCCCTAGAGTCAATTTATACTTATACTATTGTCATTATGTATTATGCAATAATACGATATATTTCTTTTCATGAATAGTATATTTAATTTTGTGGTCATCGAGTACGTGACTTGATAGTAAAACCCTACAATCAATACAATGACTATTTTTAAATTGTCCATGATCGATTATTATTAGTGGAATAATAATAAATTAAGATTAGTATGTTTGTGACTTGGTAGCTATGTTTTACTGGTCATAGATATATGTGATATCAAGTCAAATCATAAATAAATATTAGAAAACATTGTATTGGACATGACCCACTGTGAGAGTACTTCATGGAACATGTCATAAGTATTTTCTAGTCATAATGATATTAAAAGTTCTTCGACCTGAATTCATCTTAGTTTCCTATTTGATAAATTCTATATTTTGACGTTGTCTAAAGTTGTCTTTAACCAGATAATAAATTAGACCATTGTTGGATATAGAATAAACCAGGGAGAGGAATATGATTGATAGTGAAGGAATTTGTCCCTCTCAATTATGGAAGAGATATCCATGGACCCCTTGATAAGTTAGACTGTTAAAATATATAGCCGTGCTCAAATATATAAATTTGAGATATTGATATCATTTGTCTAGACAGTCTACTATGAGATTAAGACATAATTTATTAAGCTTAATAAGGATGACATGCTCTGTATCTTATGCTTAATTTGGATATCGTGTGACAAAAAAGATTAAATATAAAGTTATGGTTTGGTTCAAAGAGATCAGTGATCTTCATTTAACCTGAATAGTTATAATATTTTGTTAGAAATCGCTTATAACTTGTAGGCTATTTAAATGTGATTTAGACACGCTACCAGTGTTAAATGAATTTATAGGGTCACACAATAAGAGAAATTGTTAGGTTATTTTTCTGATAACTAGGTTTGATAAATCTGAAAATATATTTAAGTTAATCGAATCTAGAAAATTGACCAGATACAATGAATATGGAAATATGTTCACATTCAATGTATTTGGATGATATCCAGATTGTAAGAATCTGACCCGGTAAATTAATTAGTTAAATTATCGAGATAATGGCAGAATCTTATCATATCAGTTTCAATTTAATTTGAATTTAAAATAAAATATGATAAGATATTATCAGAGTTGGACTCCAAGAGATTCGGGTGATTTTTAAAAAAACCCTAACCGTTTTCTCAAGGGTGCTCTCTATTAGAAAAATATATTTGTGTCTCCATTCACTAGAAAAATTTAAACTTCTCAAACCCTAAGCGCTAGCACTCCTAGGATAACGAGTTGGTTTGTCATGTGTATCCGATAGAGGATGTTCGCATATTGCAGCATCTGGTGATCGTTCGAGTTGCACGTATGACAGAAAATCAGAATCTAAAGATCTTAATTACGCCGAACAGAGATAATTCTGTAATCCCTAGATCATCTTAATCATTTGACTTGGATATTCGGAAGGGATTCGTGAATGTTTTTCGCGTTTAGGAGTCCACGAATCCCAGCAGAACTAGTGGCACTCATCGTACCCCCACGTAAAATGGCTAGACTTGAAGAACTGGATATAGATTTCCTTTTAGCATCGGTCTAACCAATTGGAGATGGTTTAGTTCTCTGACATTGAATAAACCTTGGTCTGGAACCCTATACCTGACTGAATCCCAATCTTGAACTTTGTCCTTGGATGAATATAGTTCAGGGCCTCTTCTTATCTCTCTCTGCATCTATCTACTTAAACTCCGCCTCAATATCTAAAATCCTCTGGTGGGCCTCCTTATAGCTGTTAGGTCTGCTAGCAAATAATTTTCCTCGAATTCTAGCTTGAAGTCCTCGAACAAATTGGTTAGTTCTTGAAATGGAATCTCGAGTAACTACAGGAGCATATTTTCCCAAGGAATTAGACTTGAGTGTGTAGTCTGTTACACTCATCTGTTCTGTCTACACCAGCTCAAAGAACTGTTTCTCGTTCTCCATCTTGAAGGTATTATGAAAATACTATCCCAAGGAAATCTCTTTGAATCTCTCTTAAGTGAACGGTTCCTCACTTTGATAGTAGATTACCTTCACTCCCTTCCATCATCTCAATGCTTCCCCTAGTAGAAACGATATTGCTACTTTTGGTTTTACCTTATCAGGGACCTCCATGGTCTCAAAGTGGTTCTCTAGTTCTTCAATTCATTCCTTAGCTCCCTCTGGACCTAATCCCATTGAATGTTGGTAGCCCTATCCTATTCATTCTCTCATACCGTGCTCTAGCCCTGGAGTCATTTTTTAAAAACCTATGATCCTGATCCCACTACAACCTTTGCTGTTTAGCCTGAAGTCTAAGCTATTCATGTTGCATCCTCATCTATTCTTGCTGTAACATTTGCTGACTTTGCATTGCATGAGACACTATAGCTAGAGCAGTAGGCATATCAATCGGTGTACTAAGTCTTGGCATAGCTGATGGAACAAAAATGGGCCCCCTAGTTGATGAATTCATTGAAGTTGGGAGTGGCCATATGGTAACTTGTGGAGGTATAAAAGGTGAGGTGAAGGTAGACTGACTTCAATAGAACGTACTCCCAAAGCCCTGTAGGGAGCTGGTGCAGTGGTAGACGAGCTTTGACCCAAGACTACCCTACTGGCCTAACCTTCAAGCCTCGTAGCTACTGGTCTATCTATGTTACTGTCTCCAACGCCTTCCAAAATGGTTATTCCGTTTCCACGTTCCATCTATAATGATCCTCAAAATATGCATGCTAGAGTAAATAAGAAAAGAAAAAAAGAAACGGAAAGAATTAATATAACAACACATGATCATAGAAAAGCTAAAAGTACTGCTTTCACTTCTATCCATCTCAAAATTCATACTCAGGAAATAGTACTTAGTTTCTTACTTGTTTCAGTTAGAATTCAAGCTTAAAGGAGTTATAACCTATTGCTTTAATACCACTCAATGTCATACCCCTGTAATCGAGGATAACATGACAATATCTCAAAAAGGAATGTCGAACCCTGATCAATTCAACTAATTCTATTATATACCCAAATCTTAGCCTGTCATAATTGAACCCGAAATACATTGTCTTTAAAATACTAAACAAGATCCAAAAGCATAAGTACTTGTTCAAATATAGAACTTAATTCATTAATCTTAAAATCATCCATACAAGACAGATTCAATTCATAAGTCAAACTTAACAAATTCAAAACAAGTCAAGTTCAAAAATTCATAACTCCAAGTCCTTCTCAAAACATTCTTCTGATTTATCATCATCTAACTACGATCTTGATAAATATTAGATAAGGAATAAACTCATTAATTCAGTAAAAAAATCCGTCTTACCTAGAATTAAACACGTTACATAAATATTAAATTTTCAAAGGTTAAGAAAGAATTAATGCAATTAAAAATTCAAGATTTTTTTTGGGTGTAAAAGACACCTTAACAAAACAACAGAAGGCGACCATACATTTAAATTGCCATCCAAGAAGGCGACCATACAATAATACCTCCCATTTCTTACTTCTTGGACGAAACAAACCAAAAAGGCTGCCAAACGTTTCTCTCTTTTTTTTTTTTTTTTACACTAAGCAACAAAAACAAGCAAAAGCCAGCAGTACATCTGCCAACCGGCACTTTTCATTTCTTTTTTTGAAAGGGAACATAAATGGTCCCCATGTGTGACCCAAAAACAAAGCTCCGGAATTGATGCTCACAAAAGCAACGATAGAAAAACCCCCTCTTTTTCTTTTTTTTTTTGTGGGGACATGAACAGTACCCCCATCAAAGCATAGAAAATACAGAAGCTGTGGTAGAGTTTTCCCAAGCTCCGTAAGCCAAGAAAACAGGGGAGAAGGCATATCTTTCCATTGAGAGGTCTCGAAGAGTCTCGTGATAGATTGTATCAACTGGGCCCCAAAACGGCATTTCTCTGTAGCACGAATGACCATAGAAAGAGAATGGAAGCCCTTCATTCTCGGTTTTCCTCTTTCTGGCTCGTTTGAAGAGATGGAACTAAAGAAAGTATTCGGGCTTTTTCGCTCGGTAACCTCCGCTCCTCTGCCAAGGTAGAGTGCTGGAAGGGGTTCCATCTTAGACTTCTCTACAAAACAAAGCAAGTGTTTATTTTATTTTTATTTTTAGGGGACATGAACTGTGCCCCTTCAAGGCATTTTGTCTTCTCTGCAAAAATAATTTCTTTTTTTGATATAATGAGTGAGGGGACTTTAGCAGACCTACTCGACCACACCAAACAAAATTGCAGGAATGCTTTGCTCACAGTCGGCCAAGCAAAATCAATATATATATATATATGGAAAACATAGATTCCCACACAAACAACATTCAGCTAAAGAAACAGGTGCCCCAAATAACGAAACAAGTGGAGTTACAGAAACAATGCATGATTTTTAAGATATATTCATTATTAAGTTTAGAATATTCATATTAAATTCTTTTTCAAAATTGAATATTGTTTGAGATGAATTTTTAATTAATTAATATCATTCTTCTAACTATTATAATACATTAAAAGAAAGGTCAGTACAGAACAAAATATTATATTTCCCTGAGAGTCGATAGAAGACTAGATATTTTATTCCCTAGCAGTAGGTCCAGTATATAGAGTTATTTGGGGAGTTCCCAACATCACCACTTACAAACATCAGATAGTTTATGAATTTGAACTCAGTACAGAACAAAAGTTTCATGAAATCCATATATATATTTCAGAACAAACATGTTATCATTATTATTATTAAAAGTATCTAAACACCATATTCAATCCAATTTGTATATCAACATATATTTTCATGAATTTCAGGAAAAAACAAAGGAAAACTAATTTAGAAACCAAAACCAAGAATGAACATACAAAAGTGCAGGAAAGTCAAATTCTTTTATCAGAAGAATCACAAATCAGAGAATTACTCTTAACGTCTTCAAACATTTCTACATACCTACAAACCTAAAATTCCAAAAATTCAATTAGAAAGATAGAACCTAATTTCTCCAAATTCAACCCTATGCATAACCTTGAACTAACCCATTCATGGCCTAAAGCACTTCTAAAGGAACTATTAGAGAGCCAAAATCATCAATTACTTTCCTAGATTCGGAGGTTTTGAACCCAGTCTCTCCACTGACCCTTCGCGTGTGTTGTTCCTCCCTTGTTCCTGGACTGTTTCAGAATCGTCGATAGCATAAGTCAGAAAAAGTTACGGACTGATTACTTAATAAAAATCAAGACCTTAACTTTTAACTAATTGATAACTAACCCCTAACTTACTCTTGCTGTCAAGACTGCACATTGTAATTATAAAAAGAAAGAGCCCAAAGTGGAAAGGGCGGTGGGCTCACGGGTTTTTAACCAAAATAGGGGATTTTAAATATGAATTCTGGATGGGGGTATCGATATTGGGGTAACCCCCTGGAGGAGGAACTTCGTGTCTGGTAGACACGAGGTGCAAGGGCACCTCACGTCTACCAGACACGAGGTCTACTCTTCAAAATTTATTCCGCGCGCATTAAATGTTATCAAATTCCTCGCGCGCATTAAATGCTAAAAGCCGCAAGACAACACACCTCGTGTCTGGTAGACACGAGATGACATCCACCCCTTTCTACTCCATTCCCCGTTCAAAATGCATGCAATCAACATCAATTTAATTATATAATTTTAGTTTTAATTAATTTAATTTTTTATTTAAATAAATAATTATATTTAATAATTTTTTAATTTAATTTCGTCCATAATACAAAATAATAGTTATTTTTATTAAAATTTTAAATTATTTTAATTTTCAATTAAAATTAAAATTAAAATTAAAATTATTTTTATCATCAAAAAATGATAATAAATTTTAATCTTTTTAATTTATTTTATTATTTTTAATTCATTAAAAAATAACAATTTTTTATTTTTAAAATTTCTTTAAATTTAAATGCTAAAATTTAATTACAATTATGTATAAAAATTAATTATAATTAATTTTAAATGTCAATAACATACACCTAAAATCTTCACGAGGTTTGACAATTTGATTTCTCTGCATGATTTCTCTACAGAGAAATCCTTAAAAAAAACATGACTTCTCTGCATAGCAAAAATTCTTTAGCAAAAATATTTATAATTTTTTTTATTTTAACATTAATTCTTTAGCAAAAACATTATTTTATGTAGACATGTAATTTCGGCTCTATTTAATTTATTTTTTTATTTAAATAAACAATTATATTCAATAATTTTTTTTGATTTAGTTTCGCTCACAATACAAAATCACAGTTATTTTTAATAAAATTTTAAATAATTTTAAATCTCAATTAATACTAAAATTGAATCCTAATTTATTTTTATCGTAAAAAATGACAATAATTTTTAATCTTTTTAATTTATTTTATTATTTATCTTTTAGTTCGTTAAACATAATAGTTTTGAAATGATAATTTATTATTTTTCTAATTTCTTTAAATTTATTTTTAATTTTTAGATGTTAAAATATAATTACAATTATGTATAATTATTTTTAAATGTGTACGTTAAAAACATGTAATAAATTTTTTTGAATTTCACATTAATTTGTTAGCGTAAAAATATTTATATGTAGACATATAATTTATATTATTATGTATCTTTAATCTGTTAAACATAATATTTTTGAAATAATAATTAATTATTTTTCTAATTATTTTTAATTTAATTTTAATTATTAGAGTTTAATTTTTTAATTTGAATGGTAAAATTTAATTACAATTATGTATAAAAATTAATTATAATTAACTTTAAATGTCAATAATATACACATACACATAAAATCGTCAAAATCAATTATGAAAACTAGTCCCATAATGAAAACTTCGACGGTTTCGCTGAGGTTGAACTCGTCTCGCTGGTTGTTGCTGAGGATGTGCTTCAGGTTGTCCCTCTTCTTGTTCATCCGTAGCGTACGACGGACCTACATCGTCCTTAGACTGTCTATACTGTCTACGAGATGGTCCAGTGGATGTACCGGCAGCAAACTCGCCCCCCGAAGAAACATACCTAGGATCGAAAACTAGATGCTGCGGAGTTAAAAAATCATCGTGATCACCTGAAACCGTTGCACCAGGGACGAAGTCATCTGCAGCTGGCGGAACTGGAACGTAGTCATCATCGACCGCTGCAGGAGCGCCTAGCACATAAACATCTTCATCTCCATGCGCCGGTGAGTAGTACTGCTGTGGGGAAACCTCCTCAACTGCAACATGCCGACGTGCTCGTCTACCGCCCCACCTTATTGGTATTTCTTGTCGAGACACTTGTTGCGGAATCGGCGGTATCGGATCAACAGTATACGATCGTCTGGATGGCTCATACGGCATTCGATTTAGACGATCGGATTCGCCACTGGCAGCCAAAGTACGCATGGCAATATCGGACATTCTTTCGACTGCCTGTTGCGCGTATGATGCATCAAGCTGAGACGCTTCATTACCTATATGCCAGATCCGGTGCAGTGCGTCGATCTGCATATGCATTTTCAAGAACATCATTAAAATTTTAAATAAGTCAGAATTCTATATATATACTTATATGAACGAGGAAAAATAGACTTACGAGTACTTCAGCTGCTGAACTACTAGACTGATAGCCTACGGGATTTGGTTGTTGTATGGTAGGATTGCTAATTAATCGCCGTGTGTGAGTCCAATACCATGCAAAATAATCAGGCGCAACAACAGCTTGCCCGAAAGTAGGCTGTCCGGTGATGGTAGAAGCATGTCTGCTGATCCAATTAGCACGGTGTAGCGCATCCATCTCATCCCATCCGGCACCAGTAGTGCGTAGGTCCCGCTGATGCAGATTTACCCCCGTATCAACAGCATTTGGAATTATTTGCAACAATCCAAATGGTCGCATAACTCGATCGGGGCAATGTAGCTCAATCGTCTCCCAACACAGTAGAGATGTGACAGACATCCAAATTTGTTGACCATGCGTATAGTACGGAGGTAGAGAAGCTAACATGTTCGCATTATAAAGTTGCCAAATAAACTGCAAAATAAATAAATTTAGTTTTAAATAATAAATAACAATAAATATTATTTAAAATTTAATTCCAAGCTAATAATATCGTAGTAATACATACGTGATTGTATCGCATCCGATCCAACTGATCTCTGTACGCAATAAGCACATGTGTTGGCGTGCGGGACAATTTCAGTGGACTCTGCCATACTGCTCCCCTAGGCACATTCGGACCAATGTCCTCCACCGGACGTACTCTGTCGGGTCTAATAGTGGGAATGCGCTCCCAAGCCCATAACTGTACTTCCAGTGAAATAATAATATTAGAAAAATATGATTGATTTAACATAGTAACATTCGCATTCTGAATTTAAATTCATACCTGAATCAATAGAAATGGACCACTGATCTGATGCGCCGTATAAACAGTAGCGTTGCACATACAACAGTACAAATGAGCTAATACTGTACTACCCCAACTCAGTGTACCAGCCAACTCGAGATTGCGTATATACCTAAGGAAGCGCAGATGAACTCGGTTTCTAGATTTATCGGAGAACAAAATTCCACCAATAAGCTGCATAATGTGACACCTTGCATGTTGTGCAACCATATCAGGAGTCGCGTGCGCTGGGAGAGGTTGAGCCAGTGCTCTCTCGAGTGAGCTTAACTTCAATCGAGATCCATCCAGGTCTGTACCTGTGGGTCGAAAACCAAGGAGAGCGTCACATAGATCTAGTAGCTCTGCTTGTGGACAGTTGAACCCACGGCAATAATTGGATTACCCTCCACGTGTAATCCAAAAAGAACCTCGACATCCTGCAGTGTAATTGTGGCCTCTCCCATTGTAATATGGAACGTGTGCGTCTCTTGGCGCCATCTTTCCACCAACGCTGTAATTAGGGGATGATCAATCTTCATGTACGGAAAATGAATAATCCCGCCGAATCCAGCTATATCCATAAGTTGCTCGACTTGTGGATTGAATGGTCGAGCAATCAAAAAAGCGCTGTCATTGTGCTTTGCAGTAAGGACAGTATCTTCCAACTGTCCTGCCCATATATGTGTCGATCTATGTCGATGCTGCAGGGTCAGTAAGTCCGGAATAATAGGACCGGGATCAACTCCGTCTTGTGCAGGGTCCATCAATGGTATCCTAAAACGAAAAAAAATGATTAAAATATAGTGTTAAACAAAATAAAGTGAAAAATATCATCATTTATGCAACCGTAATACCACGAAATATATAACATGTAAAATATTCTATCTTCAATTTACAGTACTATGGGTGCAACTCCTACGAAATAAAGTTAAAATATCATCATTTATGTAACTATAATACCACAAAATAGATAAACAGACGTGATAAATATTATTACAAATATAAGATGTTTTGATACAATATATCAAAGAAGAAATATTACAACAGTCATATAAATTACAAATGCAGAACATGTAAAATATTCTAACATCAATCTACAGCACCGTGGGTGCAATTCCTCCTATTATGTCCGCTGCGATGGCATAGCCCACATCGAGGAGGTGAATCAGAATTACGCTCATCCATTTCATTCCGAATACGAGCCGTCCGCATTCGACCAGATCGTCGATTCTTGAAACGGTGAGCGTACGGCGCCAAGATTAAACCAGGGTCGCGCCAATAATCCTCGTGCGGAATGGGTCTGAATTGTGGCGTATACGTTAACCTGTAGGACATTGTTGTATTCTTCGATGACACGAGATCCCCAGGGTTCAGCCCCAATTGCTGACATGCTGCAAATGCGTGCGAACAAGGAATTCCATATATTTCCCATTTGCAACAACTGCATGACCTGGTACCAACATTAACTTCGTAAGAATTATTTCCCTTTCCATGCTCTCGATGTGCTGACACCACACTAAAAATACCCCTATCCTGATTAAAAGCCAGCACACGGTGCCTTCTTCCTTTTGTCTCATTCTTCACAAACTTTGCCCATATAGTCGAAGGGAAGTGATACCTGCCGTGATTAGCTTCCTGTCGATGATCGTTGAAATATTTGACTGTTTTTTTGAAAGAAGACTCAACAATAACCTTGATGGGCAGGGCACGTATACCTTTGACGACACTGTTGAATGATTCAGCCAAATTAGTTGTCATATTACCCCACCTATGACCACCATCATAAGCAAGCGTCCATTGCTCATTCGGAATCAAATCCAACCATGCCTTGGCTTGGGGGTTCAACATACTAATTTCTTCCATAATCTGCAAAAATTTTCGCTTCTTACTTTGATCCCCAGCTGCATACATCAACTTCTTCAACTGATGATTCTTGAACTTTGTATTGAAGTTGCTTCGGATATGTCTGAGACAAAATATGTGCACTGCCATTGGCTCCTGCCAACCGGGTAGTCGATGAAGAGCATTCACTATCCCAACGTGTCTGTCGGATATTAAACAAATTCTTCGATCCTTAAGCACATGCGCCCTGAGTAAAGACAAAAACCAACCCCAACTGTCATTTGTTTCCTCATCAACGACTGCAAAAGCAAGGGGTAATATATGATTGTTGGCATCTTGACCAACAGCCGTTAATAATTTTCCCTTGTATATACCCCTAAGGAATGTCCCGTCGACGCTGACCACCGGTTTCATGTAAACAAATGCATCAATGCATGGCTTGAACGCCCAAAAAACATATCCAAACGTCTTTGCGCCATTGCTATCCATAGGTAGGAAATGCCATGCCACTACGGTACCTGGATTGGCATCTTGCAAGACTTGCATATACCGTGGCAGTTGTGCAAATGAAGAAGGCCAGTCACCATAAATCATCTCAATGGCATGCCTACGCGCGTTCCATCCTTTCTTATAAGACGGAGTGAAATGTAAAGTGTCATGTATATGGTTGTTTATCTCGCTGACCGTTATTTCTAGATTATTGTGAATCATTGACATAATATGCTTCGCCATAAATTTGGCGCTCATGTTGCGATGGTTGCCGTCTATTGTTCGAACTAGACAAATGTGCTCTCCATGCCATCGAGTAATTTGCCACAGTCCGCAACCTTTTTTCTTTCGCGCACGAATTCGCCAATAACAGGGATGTTGGGGAGTTGAATTTTTGCATTCGGCAACCCATGACGCGCTTTTGCTTTCTTGTACTATGAACTCACGACCCAATCTGACAGACCACGATCGAACTGCCCAAAGTAACTCTTCCTTATTTCTAAACCACATTCCAATCCTCAAGTCATTATTAGATTCTGACCATAAATCCATCCGATCGCTTCCGTCGCCGTTCCATCACATTCATTTTCCATTTCTTGAGTAGCGATCAACCTTGTCAAGATACATTGAATACGGTGGATTATACAACCGGTCCGGTTCAGCAGGTATATTACCGGGTTGTGGCATTACTGAAGGACCGGCACCATGTTCATCGACATCACCATCTCCCTCGTCCTCGTCGGGGGTATCTTCCGCATTCGGTCCATCAAGGTCGGATGTTGCTCCTAAACCATCCACGGTCGCCTCTCGGAGCACCTACCCAATTGGGTTCTCGAGCAACCCACTCATCAACCGGGGTAATATCCAATGGAATATCTATTTCCGCGAGTGGAAAACAACGGCGTGGGGTTGGACTCGTGTTTGTATAGGCTGAACATCGACATGAAATGGAAGCGTGACAAACCACATCGAAGTTGGTCTGATGACTGAGACATCCGGAACTATCGGAGTATAAAGGGATTGAAAATTGTCATTTGGGAGATGTCCAGGATTACTGGCGTAAGCAAGTGTAGGTGCATTTAAATCAATATTAACCCTGTGCACTGGAGTGGCTGAATTCACTAATTCAGTGAAGGATTCCGTAATAGGCATGGGGTTGTGTTGTTCTGCAACGTTTGTACTTGTTACATTTTGAATCTATACCATCTCATAATGAACGTGAAAATCGATTGGTTGTCCCTTCACGGTGGATGCATAGTCCCACAATCCATCCATATCTTCATCGTCACAAATAGAAGTTGTTGTAGACCTTAGTGTAGCGCCAAAAAGAGTATCTTCTCTCATTGTTATTTGCAACTGAATAGTAGACATGTCCCACCCACGAAGTGTACATATTTTGTTGATTAAACCGAGGTAACTAACTCGATTTTTAACAATCAATGCCTTGCGACATGGACCATTAAAAAAATCGCCGTTTGGGGTACGTATAATCTCGCAATCCCAATACAACCGTAATCTAGCAGGTTGTTCTAGTGACATTGTGCCTAAATAAACAATGTAAAAGAATTTTTCTATTAAAAATAAATAAATAAAGAATGTCGCAACACTGAATTACTATATGAAACCAATATCATTATTATTCAGCACATCTCAACTCAAAATAATATATTATGCTATACAATAGAATATCAATATAAAAAAAGTAAATTAACATGGACAAAAATAATAAAAATAATCAAAAATAATAAAAAACTAAATATAAAAAAATATAACTATTTTTTAACATGGAGATTAAACTAACTAAATATAAAAAATTAAATAAAATAAAATTAAATATAAAAAAACTAACTACAAATTACAAATAAATTAAATTATTAAATTCATCATAAAAGCTAAATTAATATAAATCAATTAATCGTCACAAATAATCAAATATTAATTATCAAACAAAATATAACGATTTTTTAACATGGACGTAAATTAAATTAAATTAAATATAAAAAAACAACTAACTAAAAATTACAAATAAATAAAATTATTAAATTCACCATAAAAGCTAAATTAATATAAATAAATTAATCGTCGCAAGTAATCAAAAATCAAATATCAAACAAAATATAGCGAATTTTTTAACATACATGCGTAAATTAAATTAAATTAAATATAAAAAAACAACTAACTAAAAATTACAAATAAATAAAATTATTAAATTCACCATAAAAGCTAAATAAATATAAATAAATTAATCGTCGCAAGTAATCAAAAATCAAATATCAAACAAAATATAGCGAATTTTTTAACATACATGCGTAAATTAAATTAAATTAAATATAAAAAAACAACTAACTAAAAATTACAAATAAATAAAATTATTAAATTCACCATAAAAGCTAAATAAATATAAATCAATTAATCGTCACAAGTAATCAAAAATCAAATATCAAACAAAATATAGCGAATTTTTTAACATACATGCGTAAATTAAATTAAATTAAATATAAAAAATAACTAACTAAAAATTACAAATAAATTAAATTATTAAATTCATCATAAAAGCTAAATTAATATAAATCAATTAATCGTCACAAATAATCAAAAATCAAATATCAAACAAAATATAACGATTTTTTTACATGGACGTAAATTAAATTAAATTAAATATAGAAAATAATTAACTAAAAATTACAAATAAATTAATTTATTAAATTCACCATAAAAGTTAAAGACAAAGTTCACACTATATTTTTAATATATACTACATTAAAATTTTCCATTTTTGTTTGAAAATTTGTGCATAATTAGATATTTTTTGTCTAATTTATATTAATATTTTCCTAATCAAATTGTTATAAATAATTAGTCTCATTATTCATCACATCTCAACCCAAAATAATATATTGTGCTATACAATATCAATATAAATCAATTAATCATCACAAATAATCAAAAACTAAATATCAAACAAAATATAAATATGGACGTAAATCGTAATTAAATTAAATTAAGAATAAAAAAACAACTAACTAAATATTATAAATAAATCAAATTATTAAGTTCACCATAAAAATTAAAGATAAGGTTCGTCTAATTTATATTAATATTTTTCTAATCAAATTATTAGAAATAATTAGTCGATCATTTTTTCTTTAACCTAACAGTAAGTCATTTAGTCAAATATAAATCATATGCATACCATTCAACAAAATATAAAATAGACAAAATCAATAATTGATATAAATATTTAAAAATCAGTCAATATTTTACTACACATAATATTTAAAAATGTCAATAATTTCACTAAAATATCATCGTCTACTAATTAATTTTTTAATATTAAATTAAAATATATCTATTTGAATAAATAAATAAATTAATTGATACAATTTCTATTTAAAAAAAAACCTGTAATATAGAAGTCGCGTGTATGTCTCGAATGTACAATCAGCAATACTTTTTTTGACTTGGAATTCCAACACAACAGAAGATTAGGGATGTGTTGAGAACTGACGACAGAACAAATAAATTGATTTTCTATTGTTGTGTTTGAGACGGCAGAACAGAAGCAGTTTGAGACGGCAGAATAGAAGCAGTTTGAGAGAGATTGAAGATGTGGGATGTGTGAGCGAAATGTATGGAATGAACTCGGCTGAATGTTGTAAAATTTATAGGCAAAATTTTGCCTATTCCGTCCGTAAAAAATTTATGGCGACCATGTGAAGAATCTCTGTGGAATCAGAGATTTCGGAGAAAAGCCGCCAACCTCGCGTCTGCCAGACGTGAGGTTGTCTGCTTTTCAGACACGCCCGATACGCCCGACATTATCTGCTTTTTTTGTTTGACATTTTGACCGTTTGGCTGATACGGCATTCCAGACACGAGGTACCGTTACACCTCGTGTATGGCAAACACGAAGTATTCCCACTCGTGGGGTATCCCGATTTTCCTGCCCCATTCGAAGATCAGATTCAAAACCTTATCATTTTGGTAAAAACCCCGTGGGCTCACACCGTTGGAGAGAAAGAAAGAAATATAATGATGAGGTTTCTTGAATTTGACTACCCGGTACAGAAGTCATTCTAAACAAAATTGTTCTAGTCGGAAGAGAAATGCTAATGCCCTTGCAATATGTGGCCTGCCTTAGAAAAAGGCATGTTTCTAAAGTTTCCCAGCATGGCATATGCTCTTGTCAGGCTCTGATTTGTCAAATCCGCTGTCTGACTCATTGTAGACATGAATTATTAACACGAATTAGCCTGGCATTGTATTATTTCTGCCTAAATTTGACCAAGAAAATGGCCTAATTAACTCAAATCGTTAAAAAAAAAAAAAAAAGAAGAAGAAACTGAATCTTAGCTTTATGATACAACTCAAATCACTTCAAAGCGATGTCTGCAGCACAAGTCATGGGGAAAAAAAAATAAATAAAAAAATTAACACTGCCCAAAAGTCATCCTTTCTTGCAGTTACAACTCAAGGTGTAAAAGGAAATAAAATAAATGCTTTTGAAAATCACTTGTAATCAAAATTAACAATATTCTCTTTAAATTACATATATTATAAGAATAAAATACAAATATAGATTAAAATATAAATATCACAATCTTTTTATGATATATATATCACGCATAGTTTAAATTGCAATCTGACAAATATACTCAGTAGAATAAGATAAAAAAAAAAAATTATTACTCATTATAATTTTTAATGAGAAAACTGTATTTACATATAGATATATCATGTATGTTTTCATATAGCAATCTTACAAATTTATTTGGTAGATTGAATTAATATAAATAAATATATACTACGTTTTAATAGCTGATTAATGCGATTAAAATCTCAATGGGGCAATGAAGAATAGAGTTTAATAAGCAAGGGGGAATGGGAATTTGTGATCTTTGTTGTCAAAAAGATCAGGTATCAAGAATATATATATTAATCTGATGATTGGCACTTGGCTTGAGGGAAAAGACCAGAGAAGAAGGAAAAAAAAGGGTCGGACACCATCATCAGTTATTGGATGGAGGACATCAGTTGCTGTAATGGAAACGATGTAAGTTATTTTTTATTCCTTTGGGCAAAAAGATATTTTAAAAAAAAATTATATCTATTATTTTCAGAATTATTTTATTTTGGGCAGCAAATTATCATGGTTTGCTTATGACCTCTCTCTTTAATCCTTTACACTTTATTTATTTCTTGATTGCTGATTTTCATGGAAGGAGACTGCAAGATATTATCTGAAAACAATGAGTGATTTGCCTGATGAGCTTCTGGTTTCTATTATTTCCCACTTAACCATGAAAGAGGCTGCAAGGACTAGTGTTCTGGCATCCAGGTGGAAACATCTCTGGACTCACCGTTCCAATCTGGATTTTGATGGTTGGAAAATGGTAAATCCCCGCTGGAGAACTGTCGCATTCGTTACCAAACAGTTTGATATAATAAAGGCCGCATTCGTAAATTCAGTGAATCAAATTCTAAAGTTGCATAATAGTCCCACAATCGAGCATTTTAGAGTAGAATTTATGGTGGATAGATATTTTACTCATGATATCGATAGGTGGGTAAAATTTGCTTTCGCGAAAGGAGTAAAACTTCTAGAATTGGACTTGGCATTTGACAGATATGGACTTACTTGGAGCAACAACCCCTATCCTTTCCCAAATATTTGTCACCCCATCAAGCGCTTGCATATTTTGCCTCTTGACTTTCGAGGTTGTAATCGCCTGGAAGCTTTGTATCTCAAGCATTTAGACATCACCGGGGAAGTCCTGGAGTATTTTCTTGCTAATTGCCCACATCTTCAAGTTCTGTATGTGGAATTGTCGAATCGCCTTTCAAGTTTGAGAGTCAGTGGCCCTTCACTTCATCTGAAGCATTTAGAGATTTGTCATTGCAGACACATTACACATCTTGAAATTGATGCACCAAATCTTGTGTCTATCGCATACAGAGGACCCAAGATTTCTGTGAATCTTAAGAATGCTCCTCTCCTTATTACTTTATCCCTAAAAAACAGTTATGAGTCTATGGTAATTCATAATTTTCCTGAATTCCGTAGCTGTTTCACTGAACTGGAGACACTAACACTAGGTCTCTCTGATTTTGAGGTTGGTGTTGTTTGCTCAAAATTTTCTACCTTCATTACTGTCCATATTGTCTCTGTGAAGTTTGCAATAGTAACTGTACTTGCTGCCATTGGTATGAATTTTTTAGGGGCCAGTGGAGTTTGCCAGTTTTCAGGATTTACCACGGCTTAAAAAATTGATAATCTGTGCCTCAAGAACTGATAATGGAGACCTTCTTTGTTTAAAATCACTGATAAACATGGCTCCCTCATTACTCGAGTTCACATTGAGGGTGAGTCCTACGACTTATTAATTATTCTTGCGCATGCAACTGAGCACATTCACTAGTCCAGATTTACCTAATGTTGACTCCAAAAACTTTCTTTTTTCTAGTTCTCCTGGACAAAGTCATCTCAAGAAAGAGAAGAACGTCGCACAGCAAGACATCCTCATCACTGCCTCAAATTGGTAAAGATTGTCGGGTTTGTCGGGCGTTCGATTGATTTAGAGTTTATTGCATACATACTTGAAAATGCAATCTCGCTGGAAAAAATAATCATAGATCCGTATCGACCAGTACCAGATATATGGCCATTTCCACGGCAGCAGACAAGTTTGGTACCTACTCCCAGAGAGCGAGCTAAACAACTGAAAGAGAAATTGCCCGCCGGTGTTGATTTAGTCATCCTTTAAACATTTATGAACAACTGAATCTTCAAAATTTGCATGCTTTGTTGTATGTGAACTTCTAAGTTACGTATATAATTGTGCCCACAGAATGAACACACAATGGCTGAAACTCTAATATATATCACGTGCAATGTTGCCAAATCCTCTTGTCTTTGAATGATTGTATCCAAAATCTGATTCTTAATTCTAAAGCCGCTAAAGAGGCTATATAGAAGCAAGCTGATTTTGAAGCTGCTCTTCATCGTCTTAATAATAATAATAATAATAATAATAATAATAATAATAATAATAATAATAATAATAATAATAATAATAATAATAATAATAATAATAATAATAATAATAATAATAATAATAATAATAATAATAATAATAATAATAATAATAATAATAATAATAATAATAATAATAATAATAATAATAATAATAATAATAATAATAATAATAATAATAATAATAATAATAATAATAATAAGTCGTTTCATTTTTTTTTTGTTTAAGTGGTTTTGGTTTCCATGTGTAAGTATAAGGCTAATAAGAAAACTCCTTGACTATCAAATAATGTTGTCTACGAGATAAATTATTGTTGAGTGCGAATTACAAGATAAAGACAAAATTAGAAACAAATACGAAAGGGAAAAAATTTATAAAACATATAAAATTTATCCATTGACATTCAAATTCAAGAAAAGAGTGAGAAAAATATAAGTACAAGCTCATTGATTATGTTTTCATATTGTGACACAGTAATTTAATTGCTAATTTTTTTTTCTATTAAGTACGAGTTTTATCTACATTTTCTTGTCACGTGTTAAAAATTTTCATATATTAAAATTTAATAATTTTTAATCCCTATCCGCATTAACAAAGTTAATATTCCTTTCAAATTCAATGACGTCACTTGTAATTTTTTTTTTAAAAATAGTTTTGACGGAGTCTTATGCCTTTGCAAAGACGGAGAGGTGGGCATGTGTCCGATAAATACCGAATCTGAGACATTTTGTTCTAATAAGGATTGCTTTGTCAACTAAGCAAATTCCCTCATTTTTGTCAAGGCATATTATAAATTGAATGCTTATTACTAATTACGAGAATCACAGTGTTGATTATTAAATAAAAAAACAACACTTGCCCTGATGAATCTCTTGGCCTATTGTTCCTGCTGGGCCTTTGGTGGTTTTAATTTAAACCCCAAAATTTATCAATATTTTGCAAAAAAGTATCTAATATATATATATATATATATATATATATATATATATATATATATATATATATATATATATATATGACTTCTTCAAAGTGCATATTGTTTCAACCTTTTCATCTTCAGAGGCGTGTAGAACCTTAGGCAAAGAAGGTGCTTACCTTGGACATCGCTTGTACAAGAACCTCCCGAATTATATACATATAATATAATATCATATTATATTAAAGCTTATATAATCTAAAAAATTAATAAAAAAAATTTCATTTGTTTACAATTTAATTAAATATAAAAAAACTATTTATTAGATTTTTTAGATCCATTATCTTTTTTATGTCCATTAATTATTTTTTTTTATTAACAAGGTCCACTTTTTAAGTTTTAACCTATCCCAAAAATCTAAAAATACTTTAAATTAATTAAAAGAGGTTACTATTTCTTAAAGTTAATGCATTCTTTAATTTTTTTTTTATTCTTCCTGTTAAGAGAAAGACTCTCCATTTTCTCAACAGTGAAACTAGAAAGTCAAGATGCTCATTCTTCTCAACCTCTCTATTTTATACAAGTTATAACAATGTTTTATTTGAATCTTGAAACAAAGAAGAATACATGAGAAGACATACAAAATAAAAATTATATTAGTACTCCAATAGAAATACAACAACAATAACAAAGCCTAAATCCCAAGTAACTTGGGGTCGGCTACATGAACCAACGTCAGGCAACGTGTGGTCATCCACATGAATCATCTCTCGCCACTTTCTTCTATCGAACGTTATACTATCATCCAAATCTAACAAAGACATATCTCTCTTAATTACCTCTATCCATGTCGTTTTAGGCTTACTTCTACCTTTCCTTCTGTCTAACCTATCCTGCCTCACTCTTTCTATCGCCCTAACAGGAGCATCTCTCGATCTTCTCTAAACGTGTCCAAACCAACAGAGACGACTTTCTCTCATCTTTTCCTCAATAGATGCCACACCCACCTTTTCCCTAATGATCTCATTTCTAACTCTATCCTTCCTAGTATATCCACACATCCACCGCAACATACGCATCTCAACTACTTTCATTTTTTGAATATGACACCTTTTAGCTGCCCAACATTCCGTACCATATAACAAAATAGGTCGTACGACCGCCTTGTAAAACTTTCCCTTTAAATTCAACGGTGCATTACGATCACAAAGAATACCAGTCGCACTCCTCTATTTCAACCAACCCGCCTTAACTCGATGTGCAACGTCGCTATCGAGCTCTTCGTCTTTCTAAATAAAACTATAGAATATCAAACTATATTAAAAAGTTATATTCTTTCCCAAATGCATGCATTACTTATAGAATATTATTGACTATATTTGTGACTATTGCTAATGCGAAAGAAGTTTTTTCAAGTTAAAATTAATTAAATTTTAATTATTTGAGATCAATTATGACACAAAATAAATTAAATGGATTAGCGATTCGATCAATCGAAAGTGAAATATTTGAACACCTTAATTATAAAATTATAATAATGATTTTACAACTAAAAAAATTAGAAGAATAAAAATTAATAAGGCCCCTGAAAACTTTTTTGCCTAAGGCCCCCAATTTTCACTACACTACCCCAGTCCATCCTCACATATTATGCTTAGATTTTATATTGTTCCGACATCAACAGTAGTTTGTATCATAATCTTTTAAATATTTGTTTTAGAATTTTAAAAAAATTTAAAAATTGTTATGAATTATTGGAATCTCCATTAATTAGTGGAGGCTCCACTAATTATGGATTTATGTGAATTATTAGAAGATTTTTATGGATGTCCACCATTTAGTGGAGACATCATTAATTGAGATTAGTTGAAGATGATGTATGCCATGATGTATTTCACTAATTAGAGCTCTATAAATAGAGCTATTCTCTAAACTTGTAATACACCATTATTTTGTGAAAGAAAGATTAGTGAAAGAAAGATTAGAGAAAGAATTGTGAGAGAAAGAAAGAGAGAAGTTTGAAGAGAAATTCTTGTGCAAAGAATAGTTAGAATTTTCTTAGTGTGTGGTGTGTAGATTTTATTCTAACACTACCCTAATTTTATAACAAAAATAGAATAGAATTCAATTTTTAGCTTTACTTCCTGGTCGAATGCCAATAGAAAATTAAAATTCCAAGTTCCAACCTTGACATATATTAAAGAAAATTAGCTAACATATAAAATATTAGAACATCTTTCCTACTTAACTTTTGACTTTTCTAAATTATATGTCTGAGCATTTTTTGCCCTTATTGATAAATGAGTGTGATAATCTCTAATTTCTTTTTTCCTTTAATGAAAAACAAAAAGGAAATAATTGTCACCAAAAATGTGAATTGTATTGAATCTTTTTCCACAATATATATATATATATATATATATAAATGATACATGTTGATAATATATTTTTATTTTTATAAAATTTTGCCATCCATATCCATATATAGGCTTTTATTTTTTTAAAATAAAAAAGTCTTTTATTTACAGGTAGTGAATCCATGCTTTTTTTTGGGGCAGAATGCAAAATTCAATGTATCATATATTTTATTTTTATTTTTTATAAATGTTTGCCATCCATATATATATATATATATATATATATATATTCTTTTATTAAAAAAAAGTCTTTTTTTTTTGTTTTGCAGGTGGTGAATGCATGTCTTTGTTTTGGGCAGCATGCAAAATTCAGTGTTTTTAGAATTTATTTAACTCTTCAAAAATGGAGATCGTAGACGTTATTTGCATTTCCCAAAAAGAGAAAAGAAAAGATTAATGCAGTTGAATTCTGCTGTCACTGGGGACCCTATAAATTTGAGGGGTCATTTCCACACCTTTTCCCACCAAATTGATCACTTCCTTGGCTTTTCTCGAATTTGTGCATGGCTGAGATGGATGCCAAACGTCTGGTGCAGGCAGCAGCAGCTGTTGAAGAAGCCTCCAAATCCTACGCAGAGGCTGAAGAAGCTTTGAAGAAGGCTCAAGCGGCTCTGAAGGAGATACAAGATGCTCTCCAACGCCTTGGCATAGTTGAAGGTCAGGCCCTAAAGAAGGCTGAAGAGGAGTTGAAACAAATCATCAATGAATTCGAACCAGCAGAGAACAACATTATCAATGTTGAAGATGAAATCTCGATTGATACTGTGGCAAGGCACCTTAAGGAGTGGAAGGGATTTCTCAGGGTTCCTCCAGCAGTCGGTAAAAAAGAGAGGTTATCGTTGATAAAAAAGATCAAGGAGGAGCAATTCTATGTGAGCATAGATTGCAATATAATTGAAAACTATATAGATGACATGATGCAGGAAATGAAACTCCATGAGACCTTAGATAGCCATACAGAAGATGATGGATTTACAATACTATGACTGTAAATAAAGTGGTTATTTTGTAAGTAAATTTCAACTTTACATCTTTTGTTATAGTTTTTGTTTAGTCTATAATCATAATTTTGATGGAGTTTAACTTACGAAGGATTGGAAGAGTTCAATTTCATATAATATATAGTAGGATTTCAATGATAGTAAAATATACATTTTAAATTATTTGATGATTGATATAACATTAGTTTTTTATGTGTAGTAAAAACAGAAAGTGAAAAAATAATTAAATACAAAAAGATCGACTATTATTATTGTGGAAACAGACTTAAAGTTTTAGATTTGAAATAGACAATTTTCTCTCCAAGGCGATAACAATGTTTTGTGCTGCTTTCCTTAACAAACTTCTTTCCAGTTTTAGTTAATTAAAGATATTCAAAATAAAAGGTTTTTCTTCATGGCCCAGCACTTTGATAATACATGTTCCCTTAATAAATCTGCGTTGAAAATAAAAGCACAAAAATAATGAAAATTGAACAATGTATCCTTTTGATATCTGGCTCTTAAGTCTACTTTTTGTTGTTTAAAAAAACAATAATAAAAGCAATCATCTACAAAACTCAAAACAGTAAAACTTCCGTGACCACAAAAATCGTGTGACCATCTTTCATTAAATTTTGAAACATATGGTACGACAAATTAACAATGCATGTCAGATTTGAAGGATCCACCCGTGGGAGTGGGGGCTGCGGGGGTGTAAACACTTCCTGCCAATGAGTTAATTATGGATTTCATGCCATGTCCACCGAACTAAGACATCGATCGTTTCTACCAACTATAATAGGGATAAAGGAAGTACGGGTCACTAAGGATATAATGTAGACTTCTACGCTCATTTAGTGAATCCACCCTTTGTATTAATACTGTACCCATTAAAAAAACTTAATTATCCGATCTTTATCTTTTTTTTAAATAAATAAATAAATATTGATATTTAGATAACGTCGTCCCCAAATTAGAGACTTTATAACGTAAAAAAAAAGATTAAATAGCAAAATAAATAAATCATCAAAACTTCAACTTAAATTAAAACTTAATTATCATCTATTACAACCCAAAAGATTCTCAGAATTTCCAAAACAATAACTATTGGTTTTCAGTTCTGGTGAATGGAGAAGCTTGTAGTTTTTTCAAATCCACACAAGGTTTGCTTCAAGGTGATCGTTTATCACTTGCTTTGTTCATTCTTTCACAGGAACTATTATCCAAGGGTCTAAATCACATGATGCAGATTGGGAGGTTCCAGTCTTTTAAAGTGCCTAAATCTTTGTTTTGCTATATCTCATCTAAGATTTGGTGATGATGTCTTGATTTTCACTGGAGGATTAAAAAAGGTTTTGCAGGTCTCCCAGCAAATTCTAGAGGATTATCAATGTGCTTCGGAACAACAAGTTAATGTGCAAAAGAGCTCCTTTATTATTTCCGAAAAAGGCCCTCCTGCTAGAGTGGCGTTTGTTAGTAGATTTCTTGGCTTTTCAAGGTGTGATCAGCCTTTTGCTTATCTTAGCTATCCTTTGTTCAAGGGAAGAAGGAAAATGGTGTACTTTTAGCCTTTGCTTGATAAATTGAAAGGGAGGATCCATACATGGCAGTTTCGGCTGTTGTCAGAAGTGGGAAAGCTTCAGCTTATACGATCCGTATTGCTATCAATGCCACTTCATTTACTGCATGTAATCAGCCCTCCTAGAACGGTTTTTGATGACTTTGAAAAACATGCAGCTGCCTTTTTTTGGGGTAGCTCAGATTTTGGATCCAAAAGGCATTGGAGACGATAGAGGAATTACGTTTTCCTTTTGCAGAAAATGGATTAAATATAAGGAATCTGGCAGATCTTAATGTGGCTTACTCGCTAAAGTTATGGTGGAGATTTAGGGAGCAAAATTCATCATGGTTCAAAATTTTGTGGCAGAAATATAACCCTATGGCTCTTCACCTTTCACAAATCTCACTGCAGCCATTGTCTTCTTCCCCTTGGCGACGAATGATTCAAGTGCAGCAGCTGGGAGAGTCTGTGATTTCTTTTTCTATTAAATCTGGAACCTCTTCTTTTTTGGCATGACAACTAGTCTGGGCTAGGCAGGTTGTCACACCACAACTCAGAAGTTAGGTTTTCTAATATATGTGTCAAAGATTGTGTTTGGAATGGGTTTTAGGATGTGTGTATGCTTTCTAATGTCCTTGATCCCTCACTTTTGTGTCAGGTCTTGAAGATCGGGCCTCCTTCTCTGGTTGGAGAGAATGACTGTATGATATGGCAACTGGAACCCTCGGGTATGTTTTCCTTGGCCTCTGCCTGGGAAAGCATCCACCCTAAGCAGTAGGTTGATCTCATATTAGACTCTTTTTGGAAAATGCAGTTAGAGAATAAGGTGAAGGTCTTTTTGTGGAGGCTTTACCATGGCTTTCTAGCTTTGGATAACATTGTACAATCTATGGGGATTGCTCTCTGCTCTCGATATAGTTTATGTAAATCATCCACTGAAAATTATGGTCAATTGTTTGTGGACTGCCCAATAGTTGCAGGAGTTTGGTCTGCTCTGGCAACGTGGGGCATTTGGAACTTCATTTGTGCACAGTCATTCTCAAGTTTTTTAGAACTTGGTGGCTTCATGGGTCGAAGGACATTCAAACTCATAGATTTTATTTCGTAGCACTTCTGTGGGAGGTTTGGAAAGGTAGAATTGCAGGTTGTTTTTTTTTTTTTTTATGGAGTGTCTTTGAGTGCTTCTATTTGATGCTCAAGATTGATCAGTTTTTTTTTTTTTTTCTGAAATGCAAGGCGTTTGATAAAGTTCCTGTCCAGATGCCAATACTTAAGATGGTTCGATAGGTTGGTGGTAGTCCAGAGGATTATATTCTGAATATGGATGGCCCAGTTCATAAATCTCTTCCATCTTTTGGAGCAGGAGCTATTCTGAGGACCGGTTTTGGGGATTTCTTGGCTGCTGTCTATAAACTGCTTTTGGTTCAAGATGCTCCGGAAGCAGTAGTAGCTGCTATGCTTGCAGCAGGTCTGAAGCTAGTTCCTTCTCTTTCAATTTCTTCTATGAAGATTCAAACTGACTCACAAATGGTGGCTTTAGCACTCTTATCTTCACACTCCGGTTTTCTTCATTAGCATGATCAGCTTATGTGACATTTGTTGGCACCTCGAGCAGTTGGAATTATATACCATCACTCATGTGCTTCGGTTAGGGAATCAGGTAGCAGATTTTCTTACAAAACTGGCATGTTCATTGGAATCTCTAATAGCGTTCTCTTCCTTTTCAGATCTTCCTAGAGCTCTGAAAGCATTATGTTTTTTGGATAGGAATCAAGTGCCTTCTGTTCGCTCTTCACATAATGTTTTGATCTTGGATAATGTTTGTACTTTTCATTATTTTAAATGAACAGGTAGGGTTCTGCCAAATATCCCACTATGGTATTTGTGGTTTTTAATTAAGAAAAATCTCCAAAACCACATTCTAACATCCGGACATAAAATTAAATAATACATAAGTGTTGAAGACCAATATTCAATACAAATAGATAAATCTAAATTCCTGGTCTTGACAAGATCAAAACCTTGAAATCATGGTTAGGTAAAATTATGTGAAATTATAAATAATCTCAATAAGTCTGTAGTGTGTGTTTTATATCACAATTTATGAAATAAATGACATGATGCATGAGTGATAGTGTGCTTGGGGTGCATATATTTGTTCATAGGAAGAAATCTCATCAATTCACACAAAAATAATCAAATTTTAGTCTAAAATATCAAAAATCACTCATGCAATATACATATGGGTAAGTATACCCATCGTGCAGTATAAAGTTCTAGTTAGCAAGTATCGTATCCCTCAGATAAGGTGGTAAGTATTTCTACTGTGCTACTATTTCATTGTTTGGCCAATAAATAATATAAGTAAAATTGACTAATTATCAGGAGAAATAACCAATCCCATTACACCAGAGATCATCCAAAGTCACCAAACCTACAGAATAAGAAGAAGTGATCAGTAATGTAAATAAATGGAATCCCCAAATATCAAGTCAAATCCCAATTTACTACATTAGTTAATTAACAACCTCCATTAGACACCAATGGGTAATCTTATATAAGATCCACTCTCTCATGAGTTATGAGTCTCCTACTTTCACTACAAGAAAACAAGGATTTAGCAACGGCATTTAGAGACGGCATGTTAGCCATCGCTAATTTCTGACGGTTAGCGATGGTATTGCGACGAGAACAAAACAGTGACAAACAGTTGATCACCTGTCGCAATGCCGTGTCTAATTAGAGACGGAAAAAATGCCGTCTCTAATTAGAAACGGAACTGCGACAGAATCTCAAAATTCGATCAGAATTTTGTTTTTTGAATTTTTCAACTAACCGTCGCTAAGCGGTATCTAAATTGCGACGGTTTAGAGACGGTGTTTTGTAATTATAACAAATCAATTTTAAACCGTAGCTAATTTGAGACGGTTTAGCAACAATATGGTGTGCTATCGCTAACGAATTAGCGAAATTTTATCCAAAAAATTTTAATATTAGAATATACTTTTGTCGTAGCTAAACTGTCTCTAATTAGAGACGATTATCTAGCCGTAGCTAATCCCTCGCTAATTAGAGAGAGTGTAGCTATGTAAGTTAGGGTAAGGTCTCTAAATAGCGACGTCGTAGCTATGGTACCCTTAGCTGTGGCTGAACCATCGCTAGTTAGTCGCTAATTAGAGACGATATCCTATACCCTCGCAACGCCGTCGCTAAACTATTAAAACAAAAAATTCCAAAGTTTAGTTTTATTCATGTGTGGATATGCTTATAGTTAAAGTATATGATTTTTATGTTATGCATGTTGCAAATTTACACTATTAAATATATTATATATATAGGTAGAATATTTGATTATTATAATATATATATATTAATATTAAAGTATATATATATATATATATATTAATGTACCTTAATATACACTAATATATACATATATAATAATGTCTTAGTATATATTAGTATATATTAATAGTAATACACACACACACTATATATATATATATATATATTATAATAAACACTTATATATATTTATAATATATTAGTTTTTTATTTTATTTAATTGAGTAGTAGAAAGTGCAAAAAAATATTATTAAGTGAATATATATGTGTGTGTATATATATAATACATTACTAATTATACTATGTAATGTATAATATATTATATACAATGAATTACAATTAAATTATAATACATGATAATTATATTTATAATATTATATATAATTTATTTATTATTATAGGCAACTCGAACAATTTTTACGTAAAAAAATGTTTTAAAAGTGATAAATATTATTTTCAATATTATGCGAATTATGTTTTTTTTTTTTTGTCAAAATGAGGATATAATGTGGAAAGGTCGTAGCTAATCCCTATCTAATTGGTAGGATTTAGCAATGGCCATTATTTTTTTTTTAATTTCAATATTTAGCGACGGGTTAGCTACGGTAAATAGCCGTAGCTAAATCATACGACGTTTTAGATTTTTAATTTTGAATTTTTGCCGTCTCTAATTTGTCGCTATATACGGCGAGAGATTAGCGACGGCAATGTGCCCTAGCAAAATTAAAGACTAAGTCTAACACTTAGTCTATTTTTTCCTCATCTTCGCCGTCGTCCGTCGTCTTCTTCCTTTTGCTCATGGCCGATCCTTTCCCTCTCAATTCACTACAAATTAAATCTGCATTATTCCCCAACTTAGTCCTCCGACCTCTCTCTCCCTCTCAATTCCTCTGACCTCTCTTTCCCCCTCAATTCCTTCACTCGCTCTGTTTCCGGCACGAACAGTGGTGCAATTGCAGGCCATATCGATCCTTCTTCGGTGCCTCACATCTTCTTTGTTTCCTCGAAAGTCAGTGTTCCACCTCGGCTTTACTCCTGTGGAGAACAGCACGCAATAGTGGCCACCATTGCCTTCTCCATTTGGTAAGTCAGTGATCCACCTTCCACTTCTTCAATGTTGTTTTAATTGCCAGTTGTTGAGACTGCTATTTCTAATTGCATTGAATAGTTGTTGTGCTATTTCTAATTTCTGATTACCAGTTGTTGAGACTGTGCATTTGTAGTGGTTGTTTGTTGTTATTTATGTAGAGCATCTAGTAATACAAACATGGTTAAATAGATTGTGAAGCTCAAATAGGTTGGATTTGTAAATTCTTTAGCTTTTGCCAAGTCTGGAAAGTTTCTGGTTGCTGGAATTGATGACGAGCTGATCACAAACCAGTTGGGAAGTAATAGCATAGGCATGGTATGTTATCTAATTAATTGAGAATTGACTAATTATGGCAGAGACTTGGAGGCTTTAGCAGTGGCTCAATTTGGAACTGAGATGGGGGAATCAGAGAATGAATCCAAAACTCTTATATTTCTTGTTGCAATGTACCATTGTTGTACAGAGAAGAACTTAGCAGACCGTCCAACTGCTAAGAAACTACACGAGTTTCTTGAGAAAGCAAGTACAGTTACTGGTTCAAGAAATTTACAGCAATAGTTGTTCTTGAGGTTTTAATTTATTGCACATTCCAAAATTTTGTAGCCTAGGATGTGTAGAGCACATAGTTGATCAGCTGGACCAAATACTGCTTAAACCTGAGATAGTATGGCTTTAGTAGCACTGGCAGTTCCTTGCATGAAGGGAGGCCATGAATTACTTGGCTAACTTCAGATCCCCATTAGGCCGAGCATTTTTACTCTTGACATTTCCCCCCTCCATGTATAAAGGAGAGAAAGGGGAGATTAGTGTAACAACTCAAGTAGGCATGAAATATCAGCTTTGCAGCCATGCCCCTCACAGAGGGAGCCCTCATCACTACCCAATTTGTTTGTAACTTGTTACCCTTAGTTGTATTGTAACTTGTAATGTTGGTATGTTTCGAGTGGCGTTTTGAGGAATAGGTTAGGTGATTTTTTATGGGCTTTTCAAAGTACAATGGTCATGCTTATCATTTTTGTAGAGACATTTATTATGATTCATGGTCTCAAAATATGTTTATCAAAGGGGAAATAGTTACATGTTCTTACTGAGAATCTACCTTTAGCTAATTATATGCTCAGTTCTTCTTTGAAGGTTGCAATGAGGTATTTTAAGTTGTTCAGGTTGCTTAAGCATATATTTTTGCATTTTAAGGTTATCTTTTATTATTCTCATGTCTTTAGTGATGGCATATAAATCCTAGCCATATCTGCCCATTTTGATATTTCCTTTCATTCTGATGAACTCTTTGATTTATTTGCCCTGTGGAGGAGCTTTATATGGCAGAGTACAACTGCTTCCTTTGTTTCAGATGCGTTTGAGAGTTGCTACATTTTTTGGTCCAACTCTTTTTTTACAACTTTCACACTTGAAATCCATACTTATTTTAGTCAAATCCTTTGTCTTTCGGTATTCTCGGGTCTTTTTCTTTATCGGCGGAAGGTCGAGATAACTGATCCAGTGAGAAAGGTTAGCCTCTCTCTTTCCTCTTCCTTCCTAAGGATCTTGCATGGCCAGTGGGTATACTACCTTTGTATTCATGTAGAGAGGTTTTTTTCATGCATCAACTATATGAACTTCTAGGTCACAACCATATAATCTTATAGAATTGCGAATGATCATGCATAAATGAATTGCAAAATACATTGTATGTTTTAGCATAACTAGTTTCATATAACATGAACCATACCTATGGTATTTAAGAGCTATTTATTAATCATCTTTGATTGATTACTATATTTAGGGCATCATTTTCTTGGTTTTTTTGAGAAAGAAGGCACTTGGTTTTTTGAGGATATGGTGTGTGTTCTTATAGTCTTACTTTTGTGATGGTATGTTTAACTTATATGATTGGATTCCTGTGAGTGATGGGTGATCATTCCCCGTGAGTGATGGGTGATTATTCCTCGTGGGTAATAACTGATTACCCTTATGTTAGTTTTATTGAATAATTGTTGCTACATTTAATTTTGTTTGTATATTCTCGTGAGTGTTGGTTGATTTTGTGGTGGTTTAGTGCCTAGAAAACGTCCAGTTTATAGGGAAAATTTTGCCGAAATTTTCACTTAACACTGAGTTTAAAACTTGTCTTAAACTATCCTTAAAACATCCCTTTACAATTTTCAATCATGGAATACCAATTCTCTTACTCATTTCGTTCAGTTTTGAACACAAATTTCCAATAGTTAAATCCCGTCGCTGATTTGACACATTTTATTATTTTTACAATAACTTTTGTTCCGTAAATCTGATTAACTTGAAACTTGCGTCAAAACGCTCCTAGAATCCTTAGCTTTAATCTAGTAAACCTGTTTTTTTTTTCAATTCCAGAAAATTTACAAAATTACTGGACAAAAACCCATCCAGAATTTTCTGGAATACCTTCATTTTTTCAGCAAAACCATTATATCTTTTCTTTCCTTCTTCCATAGCACATAATTATCACTTAGTTCATTTCATTTATCTTAAACATCAGTTATTCACACAATTCCCAGCCATGACCAAAGTTGTATTTTCACAAACCAAACAATAACAAAACTAGCAACTTGCAATTATCACATAATCATCACAATTTCAATAATATCACTTTATTTCTTTCTTTCTTTCTTTTATTCATATAATCAGTCATGGTAATCCTAATTTAATATCTTAATATAACTTCTAAACTTCATATAATCATAGCAAATACACATTTAGATCCATTGTCACACAACCACCACAAAACAGCCTACAACATGATATTCTGGCAAACAAATTTCATAATCCATGCATAATTTTCTTGAAATAATTACACCAAAGTAATTGTTGTTGTATTTAATTTTATTTGTGTATTCCCGTAAGTGTTAGTTGATTTTGTGGTAGCTTAGTGCCTAGAATATGTCCAGCTTATAGGGAAAACTCTGCTGAAATTTTCACTTAACATTGAGTTTAAAACTTGTTTTAAAATATCCTTAAGACCTTCCTTTACAATTTCCAACTCATGGAATTCCAATTCTCTTACTTATTTCATTCAGTTTTGAACACAAATTTCCAATAGTTAAATCTCGTCGTTGATTTGACACTTTTTATTATTTTTACGATAACTTTTGTTCCGTAAATCTGATTAACTTGAAACTTGCATCAAAACGGTCTTAGAATCCTTAGCTTTAATCTAGTAAACCTGTTTTTTTTCAATTCCAGAAAATTTACAAAACTACTTGGACAAAAATCCATCCAAAATTTTCTAGAATTCCTTCATTTTTTTAGCAAAGCCATTATATCTTTGCTCTCCTTCTTCCATAGCACATAATTATCACTTAGTTCGTTTCATTATCTTAAATATCAATTATTCACACAATTTCCAGCCAAGACCAAAGCTGTATTTTCACAAACCAAACTGTAACAAAATTGGCAGCTTTGCAATTATCACATAATCATCACAATTTCAATAATATCACTTCATTTCTTTATTTCTTCCTTTCATTCATATAATCAATCATGGTAATCCTAATTTAATATCTTAATATAACTTCTAAACTTCATATAATCATAGCAAATACACATTTAGATCCACCGTCACACAACCACCACAAAACAGCTTACAACATGATATTTTAGCAAACAAATTCCATAATCCATGCATAATTTTCTTGAAATAATTACACCAAACTAATCTCCCATGAACTATATATCGACTTTACTTCCAAGAATATAGCCTTTTACCTTGTGTATGTTGATTTGTTTGCAAGAAAAGACCAAGCTTTCCTTTCCTCTCATTTCTTCTCTTTCTCTCGGATTTTTCTCTCTATTTTATTTTTCTTTTCTCTTCTTTCCTTCTTCTTGTTTGTGACTGATCTTTGGCTGCCTAAAGGCCTCCCAATCGGCCAACCATGGCTATTTATAGCCAACTTTGGTCTTCAAGTCAACTAGGCAACAAATGGTCTCAATTCACTTGGAAGCTTGTGATTGGTCCATGTTGCTCCTTAGGTGTCACTTAGGTACTTGGTAGAATTCTCAAGAATTCTTGCATGATTATTCTTGTAACCAATCAAATATTTTCATGCATAAATCTTGTAACCAATCTTGAAGTTCCACCTAACTTTCCTTATAACTAACCAAACATTTTTGTAAACAAAATTAATATAGCTATAATTCCTCCTTCTTTTCCTTTCCTTTTGTAAAGCTTACTTAATAAGCTTTTCTTGCATGAATATTTTATGTATCCTCACCATCATTTAGAATGTATTTCAAAGCTTACCTAACATTCAAAAATATATGTAGGAGTATTCAACTCAGTTTGTATTCACTTTTCCGCAACAACATTCATAAGTTCCTATCAATTTCACTTTTAGATGGACGACTGAAGCTGGATGTATAAGAGGCATGTTTCTTGTGTCAAGGGTATTACTATTGAATTTGAACAAGGGGTTAGAGAATTTATTTCATTCGCTATTTCAAATTCGGTATCGTCGAAGATAAGATGTCCTTTCTCAAAGTGTCAAAACAAGAAGTACCGGACCCCGCCCGAGGTCAAAATTCATTTATACCAAAAGGGATTTATGGGTAATTATCATAAGTGGACTTGTCACGGTGAACCATATCATGATGTATCAAGAGAGCCAATGTCAACATCAAGAGCTAATGTCGGTGGAAGATGTTTAGGCAACCCGTTTCGAGATATGGTTATAAATGTTGCAGGGCCTCGAATTTGATAGTTTTGGGACACATGTAGATTTTGTTGAGGAACCTCCGAATATCGATGCACGAGAGGTTCTATGATATGTTACGCGCTGCGAATACATCGATTTGGGAAGGATGTTCAAGCCATTCGCATCTATCACTTGTATTTCGATTGGTAAATATCAAGTCCGAAAACAACATGTCCGAGAAAGGTTTCAACTAAATGGTTAAGCTCATGAAGGAGGTCGTACCAGGCGGGAATAAGATTCCAAATGACTTCTACGAGATGAAAAAATTAGTATCCAGTCTAGGTTTACCTGTCCAAAAATTAGATGTTTGCACAAATGGATGTATGCTTTTTTAGAAAGATGACATCACAATTAGATGGCGTAAGTCGTCGCAAATCTCATATTTTCTTGTAGTGTTTCAACGTAATTAATATGTCTCTACCTCACTAATCAATCCTAAAGGGCATTAATTACCCATCTAATTTGGGAAAAATGTTATCCCTATCTCTAGGCAATCTCATAATCCTTAACTACATAATTCTCATTCCTCAACCTCTCTCTTGAGTTAACTGAAGGAAAACTCATGAAGTATATCAACTAATCGAGCCTCTAAATTCTAACCCCATCTATCGAATTCATTAGAATAAGAGAACCCAATCAATCAAAATACACAATGCAAATTTAGTGAGTGAATACCCAAAAATATATTGCAATAAACTAAAATAGAAATCAAGATCCAACAAAATAAGGGGTCAACCCTTCAAATACATCATAGATCTATGAAATCCTAACAAAACCAAAATAGAAATACAAGAAGAGAGAAAAGAAAACTCTTAGACGAGTGGCTCCTTTCTTCCTCTTGTAGATCTTCCTTGAAATTTCTCTTATTCTCTTCAATGGAATCTTGCATCCTCCATTCACTACTAAAAATTCAGGCAAATACGACGGCCGTAAAATTGTCATATTTGAGAAACCGTTGTTTTTGCTATAAACGATGGTTTCTCGACCGTTGTATATAACGCCATCGTTTTTATTTAAAAAGACCAAAAAATTGTCATATTTATCTAATACGACGGTCAAGAAAAAACATCGTAATTATTTATCCGAGTTGAGATTCTGTGAACCGTCGTATTTGGTGAAAAAATCATCACAATTATTCAGTAAATACGACGATTTCAAACAGTTGCAAATAATGATTAATTGCAACTACCGTAACAGTCACAAATACTTAGTATTTGTGACGGTCTCCAGCCGTCATAATTACAACCGTCGCAATGAATTAGTATTTGCGACGTTAACTACGATGGCCGTAACTGTCGCAAATACTCAACAATTGCGACCATAAGTAAAAACGATGGTTTTGGACAGTCGTTTTTTGGTCCCCCCTTCCTTTTTCATAATTTGTTTATTTGAGCGTCTACCACCTGCAGATTAAACCTAACCAAGCCAAAAGTTCAACACAATTACAAGCAAAACTGAAAAAAACACTCATCAGCAAAGCCAACATCAATTAAACTATAAATAAACCAAAATAAAACTAAAATGTATACAAGTAAAAGTAATAGTACATATAGAAAAAGTAGTAAATAAAATATATCAATCCCAAAGACTACTCATACACAACAAGAGCGGAAAAAAGTGACTCAATCATGCTCATCACCAATAGCATCATCATCAGGAGCTTCAAATTGTCCATGGGGACGAGATGTAGAACTAACACCAAGAGAGGCACTAGATAGAGGTTTAGGAGATGTGACAAATGCACCTATGTCAGCTCTGCGAGATAGAGCTAATTCCATACGTGGCTCCATCTTGGCTTGTATAGCCTCTACACGTGCCTCCATCTCGGCTTGTATAGCCTGGATACGTGTCTCAACTTGTACTTTGATAGCCTCCTCAGCCTCAGTAGAATAGCTAGATGAATGTCTAACTGCAGTTGGTGTTGGTCCCTTTCCCCGACATCTAACACGATCCTTCGTGTCAGGACCGAACATGCGCTAAAAAATTCGATCATTCGCCTCCTCAGTAGGCTCAGAGTCAGGAAGTGCCTGCTACTCTGCCTTTAATCGGTCCTACAAAATTAAGAAATAACATATATATTAAGTTAATATATCCATTTTGTCATATTTTAACAATTCAGCAAAGTAAATCATTAAAAATGCCTTACAATCATATCAACAGTCAAACCATCAAGCTGCCGATCACGCCACATTCGTGTCACAAGAAACATATCATACTATGACGTCGAATGGCCTTGTGAGGCCCTCTGCAAACATGAGCAACAATTAATTAGATAATATTTACAAAAATAAGGATTTTTTTTTTTACAATCTACTAATAAAGATAAAATGATGGCATATATGATAATCTAAATATATGATCAAGTATTACAGAATGTGGTATCCTTCCTATGGTTGGTGGATATGTAATATGTGATCGATTCTGGCTGTTCTGCACATAACAACGTAGTTAACATGTAACAAAAACATACTATAACCATCTTATATACGTAAACAACTTCACAATATAAAAAGTCTAATAGAGTTAATTACATGATTTGCATATCCTCTAAACGCCAATAATTAACTAACATCCTCCAATGATCT